>JAZKJV010005107.1:0-488617 GCA_037367405.1 Ottelia alismoides | reverse complement strand
TCTCCACCTTGAGGGGAGTGTAGAGATAGATATTATTATATGCTATGTACCCGTTCGTCATTTATATTTTTCTCTGGACTACTTTATATTTTACCCTTGAGGTCTCTCCCTATATAAGAGAGCCTAGGGTTCCCTTGAATAATAGATTACTCTTTTCTCACAACAGGGAGACCATAGCCATTGTGGGTAAGGTGATTAACATCAAGGTTGCAGAAGTCGGTAGTTGGTAAGGGTCATTGACAAAGGATTAATCGTCAGTCAGGTAACTAAAAGAATTTAGACGAGCTCCAATTTGTTTTATTATTTTTAATTATTTTCAATGTATAAATTATTTCTTATATGTTGGGAAAAATCAAAGAGTTGTATTTCATGGGAACCCTAGGCTCTCTTTTATAGAGGAGAGGCCTATGGGTAAATTATATAAGACATACAAGAACAATAAGAAAATAGTATAAAAACAGAAAATATCTCTATACTCCCCCTCAAGATGGAGCATAGATGTCAATCATGCTCAACTTGGATCAACATTTCTGGAATGACCCTTTGAGCAAAGCTTTGGTGAAGATGTCTGCAGTTTGATCTCCTGAACTGATATGAGAGGTAGAAACCAAACCCTTCTGAATCGTGTCTCTTGTATAATGGCAATCCACTTCAATGTGCCGTTCTTTCATGAAATGCAAGATTGTTTGCCATGAATAGGATAGCTTGGTTATCATATTGTAACTACATATGAAGAGGTACATCTATATGCAAGTCTGTGAGCATTGCTTGAACCCACATCATCTTTGTGCTTGCTTATGCCATAGCCCTATATTTAGATTCAACACTTGACCTAATAACAACAGTTTGTTTCTTACTTTTCCAAGAAGCAAGAGAGCTGCCAACAAACACAACAAAGCCCGAAGTATACTTCCTATTCTTAGAACACCCTGCATAGTCCGCATTGGCACATGCATAAACAGAAAGAGTTGCTTATTTTCTGAATAGTAGTCCTACACTTGGAAAAGACTTTAGATACCTCAATATCATATATATATAGCATCCATGTGTACCTGTCGGTGCTGCTCCATGAACTGACTCACCCAACTCACTGCAAAAGAGATATCAGGTCTAGTGATAATAACATAGAGAAGCTTTCCCATCAACTGTGTATATCTCTTTCTGTCAACCTCATGTGTATCATCATCATATAACCTCATGCCAGGATCCATAGGAGTAGTAGAGGGTCGATAGAAATATGTCTACACAAACATAGAGGGATTTGATTGCATGTGTAGACCTAAAACGTAACCAAATCCATCACCAAGTGTCAAACCACGATGCTCGGCCGGAAGGACAACATTGGGAGGAGCGCGCTACGGTGGCGCGAGTTTGGCAAGCAAAATGTGGGGGCGCGGTCGGGCTGGTGGGGAGCGGTGCGGGGGGTGCTGGCGTAGGGCTTCGCGGGCGCATGGCTGCGTTGTTCCGCATGCGCGCGACGACGCTGGCGCTGGGGGTGCTGACATGCGGTGGGGCTAGCGCATGGGGAGCATGGTAGGCGGGCGGAGGGGGTGTGTGGGCTAAGGTTTCTTGGATCGAGAGCTCCGGTCTAGGATCACCGCTCTGATACCATGTTGGGAAAAATCAAAGAGTTGTATTTCCTGGGAACCCTAGGCTCTCTTATATAGAGAGACCTATAGGTAAATTACATAAGACGAACGGAAATAAAGAACAATAAGAAAATAGTACAGAAATAGAAAATATCTCTACATTATAGATATACTCTCATGTACTTAAATGGTATGGTTGTAGTGCAATGTGCCTACTACCCAAAAAATCAGGGTTCAAATCCCTCATTATGGGGGTTGCGTTAGGTAGTCGGCTGCTAACATAAAAAAATAGTTGAACCTTTTAATATGGATTTAAGCAATAATCAATATAGCCGACCCTTCTTATAGTGGGAAAAGACTTTGCCATTTTTTTAATACTCCATATACTTACATATATTTAGACATTATCAATACTATAACAATAAAATAGAATAAGTAATTGAAATAAAAGAAGAAAAGAAGAAGCAAATTAAGAACAAAATGTTGGCTACATAACATAGGCTAATATTTTTTTTTGAAGAAAATAAAAGGTGATGTCCAAATATGGGACTCGCCACACCATGTAATTATATATATAAAGATTTATATGTAGGCGTTACATCACATCACAATTGCCATGGCACACTAAGTGCCCTACAATGTTCTATTACATTCTCAGTATAAAACGTCTGCCTCTCAAAAATTACCTTGTTCCTCGCGCACCAGATCGCCCAAATCATCACGAAGGTATACCTGCTTTCCTCGTGCCCAAAACCACAAACCAATCTGATATCCCTCCAGAAAGTGGTATAGTCCAAACACACTAGCCATACGATGTTAGCTCGATTCCATACCTCCATGGAAAACGGATAAGAGAAAAACGGATGGTCTACATCCTCTACTACCGCTCCGCATCTATCATAAGCAACCTCCTCCACACCCAGCGGGTGACATCTACGCCCCATGGTGAGGATCTTCCCCAGTCTGAGCATCCACAAAACATCTTCACACGGTTTGACACCTTACTCCTCCATATCATTCTAGTATCCACACAGACCTCTTCCTACACCTCAGCCTATCCTCCACCCAAATGCTAGGCCTTCCTTACCGTGAACCTCACACCCCCATACAAAGTGGTCCCTGCCGGAGGACGGACCCTCCACCTGCAACAACTCTGACTGCAAAGCAAGAAACTCTTCTAGCCTCTGATCCGACAATGGTAAAGAGAATACCGAGGATCACATACCACGATCCCAAATCTGCTGCAAATACATAACGTTGTCATGCACCAATTACAATAGGCATGGGTAGCAAATCCCTAACGTCCCAACTCCAGTCCAACCATCCATCCAAAATCGGAAGACTGCTCTATCCCCAAGCACATGTCTCAACTTGTCGGTCATGTTTGGAACAATTTTGGTGATCCCCTTCCATACAGAGGACGGAGGGCGCCCTGAGACGGCCTCCAATGACATAGATATCCCATATATCTTCCCCATTAGCCGACAAGCTAGATCCTCGGGCTTCTCCTATAGCCATACCACCCATTTCGTCATGAAAGCCTTATTAATCTCCTCCAATTGCATCATCCTCAGGCTGCCCTTCTTCTTAGATGTTGTCACCTTGTACCAAGGTTCAGAAATGCGATATGCAGTACTCCTTCGGTTATGTGATCTAAAGCAGGTAAGCGAATATGCAGAGGAGTATACGAAGGTATATGCAATTTATGTGGTTTATAATATTTTAATTTCAAATATTATAAAATAAAAAATAAAATGTGATTATATAAAAAAGTTGATGATCTAAAAAATATAAAAAAAATAAATAAGATAAAATAACCAATAAGATATATAAGCATCATATTATAAACTGATTATTATCTAGTGTGTATATTGAATTTAATGCATATATACATATACAAATTTGGATTCAAAAGGGAACACATGAGATCTACGAGAAAACCTTTAATGTATATATAGATCATATATAAAACAAAAACTAAAGAATAATCATAGGTATAGAAATCATATTTCCAAAATTATACACATAATATGTATCTCTAAGGGACAAAACATGTTACAAATCATAGGGGAAAATTGTGTTTGCATATAAATTTGACTAGAAGCACAAAAATGTAAACTGCCATACTGTTACTAAATTATTTCATATTTGAAGAATAAGAATGAATTTCATTAGATAGAAAATTCAGAAAGGTTATATTCCCAAATGCAACATATAATAATGAAAAGATGAATCAATGTAAATGATGATATAAGAGTTGTTAAAAAAATCGAGAATGTGTCATCAACATGTCATGGATTAACATGAACCCTATTAGATATGTGGCCGCAAATACGGCCGCACATACTGCATATTTGGACGCATATGCATTTTGACCGCATATTACCGCATATGGCATATACGCTTCGGCCAAGTGATCGAATACACATATGCAGCCACATGGACCGCAATTCCGAACACTGCCTTGGATCATTTCACCATGTGGAATCCCCTCTTATCCTGCCTACCATTGGGCCAAAAAAATATCCTCATCATGGTCTCGATCTTCGCATGCATCCTTGTTGGTGGAAATGAGTGAACTGTTTATTCCATAGAACCCTAGGCTCCCTTATGTAGAGAGAACCCACGGGTAAATTACAAAAGAGTCCAGAAGAAAAACAGAAAATATGAAACAATACATAATAACATAACATGACATAAATCTCTACACTCCCCCTCAAGATGGAGCATAGATGTCAATCATGCTCAGCTTGGAAGAGCATCTCTGAAAGGGTCCTCTGAGCAATGGCTTGATAAATATGTCGGTAGTCTGATCCTCTGAACTAACGTGTGAAGTAGAAATCAAGCCCTTCTGGATCATATCTCTAGTGTAGTGGCAGTCTACTTCGATATGCTTTGTTCTTTCGTGAAATGCTGGATTGTTGGCAATAAACAAAGCTACTTGTTATCACACTGAAGCTGCATGGGTAAAGGTACATCTACATGTAAGTCTTCTAATACGGCTCGAACCCGCATCATCTCCGCGCTCGCTTGCGCCATGGCCCTATATTTAGATTCAACGCTAGACCTCGCCACAACATTTTGTTTCTTGCTTTTCCAAGAAACCATAGAGCTCCCCACAAAAACGGCAAAGACTGAAGTAGACTTAAACACCCTGCATAATCTGCGTCTGCACAAGCTGAAATAAATAAATCCGTGTTCTTTCTAAACAGCAACCCTGAGCCTGGAGAAGACTTTAGATACCTCAGTATCATGTATATGGCATCCATATGAACTTGTCTTGGCTGCTCCATAAATTGACTCACCCGACTTACTGCAAAAGTAAGATTGGGTCGAGTTATAGTGATATAAAGAAGCTTACCCACCATCTCTCTATATCTTCTCCTGTCCACTTCTTCAGTATCATTGTCATACAGTATCATACTTGGATCCATAGGAGCGCTCGATGGTCTACATCCGACCATGCCTATTTCAACAAGAAAATCTGCAATATATTTCCTTCGGGTCATCACCAGACCCTGTGCATTCCTGGCAAATTCCAACCCCAGAAAATATCTTAGGGTACCAAGATCCTTCGTGACAAACTGACGGCCCAAGAATGCTTTTGCCATCTCTACTCCCTGAACGTCATCTCCTGTAACCAGAATATCATCAACATATACCATGATGACAACCATACCTCTAGAAATCTTCTGAATGAACAACGAGTGATCCGCATTTGATCTTTTGAATTCTTGACGTTCAATTAGGCGGGAAAGCTTCTGGAACCACACCCTTGGACTCTGTTTAAGGCCATATCTCGCCTTGTGAAGTCTACACACCATATGATTCCCCCCTCGGCAGTGAACCCCGGTGGCTGCTGCATGTAGACTTCCTTGCAGATCTCCATATAAGAATGCGTTCTTGACATCAAGTTGAAATATGGACCAGTCACATACCATAGCAACCAATAGAAGAATGCGAAGAGTAGAGTGCCGAGCCACTGGAGAGAATGTATCCAAATAGTCTACACCATAGGTTTGCGTGAAACCTCTTGCAACAAGTCTTGCCTTGTACCAATCAAGACTGCCATCTGCATGGTACTTAACTGTGAACACCCATTTGCAGCTAACAATAGATGCGCCAGATGGAGCGGTAACCAGGCTCCATATACCACGGGACTGTAAAGCATGCATTTCTTCCTCATAGCCAATCTCCAGCAGTCAATTTTCATAGCCTCTTGATAAGTCCATGGTATCTCTATGGAGGACAAAGCCGCAGCAAACCTCTGAAAGTCACCTGTTAGATGATGAAAGGAAACCTGGGAAGCAAATGGATAAGACGCGTAAGTCCATTTCTGCTTCCGAATTGCAATAGGGACATCGAGGTCACCGTCCACTGTACTCGATGGTGCATCCTCCTCCTGCAACGAAGAATCCTGCACATGCACATTATCTGACCCATCATTAGTAATAGCATCTGAACATACGTGAGGTGTGATGGATGCTTGACGTGTAGCCGAACATGTTACATCTCAGTCGGCATCCACTACAGATCACCGGTTCGAAGAGCTTGTAGTGCGTTTGCGTGATATTATGCCTCAATCATCTACTGATTCTCCATGTGGATCCTCAGATGTTGTCGCTTCAGCATATGCCAATACTTCTGCCGTTGCCAGTACCTTAGGTAGTGCTACTGCTTTTACATCCTGTCATGATCTCTCAGATTGGATTATGGATTCTGGCGCCACCTATCACCTCTGTCGTGATAGAGATATATTTGAGTCATACAGGGACATCCCACCTGAATGCTCAATGCTCATAGCTGATGGGACTCATTCCCCCATCGTTGGATAGGGGGAGTTCACCGACAAGGAAGAGGGACGACGACGGGATGAGTGGGCGACGCCGCCGAGAGAGAGAGGGGGGCATCGACGGGATGAGGGTTAGGGTTAGGGTTTTGGCTCTGATACCATGTTGGTGGAGATGAGTGAACTGTTTATTCCATAGAACCCTAGGCTTCCTTATATAGAGAGAACCCATGGGTAAATTACATAAGAGTCCAGAAGAAAAATAGAAAATATGAAACGGTATATAATAACATAACATAACATAAATCTCTACAATCCTGACAGTCAACAACCTCGTGGAGCAGAAGAAGATTGGGATGACTGAAAGAACATACTTCAGAAATATCAGCTTCTCGCCCTTGGATAGCATCGACGCCTTCCACCTCGCCAATCTCCCTTCCAACCACTCCACCAACAACATCTGATCCTTTGATTTCAGTTTACCCACCACCAAGGGTAGCTCCAAGTAAGGAACCGACATGGTAGCACTAGGACATCCCAACACTATCGTCACGACCCAGAGCTCCTGGTCTGAAAGGCTAAAAGGTACCACCAAAGATTTTTGCCTAAAAATACGAAGCACCAACATGTCACCAAAAATGTCCATGATATGCGAAGTCCGATGCAGCTTGCCTGTCTCAGCCCCCATGAACGAAATAGTATCATCAGCAAACTGTAAGATCGGGATGGAAATCTCCTCCTTCCAGTACCTCGAGCACCGGTCCCTACTTTATGCCAAACTCATCAGCACAACCAACACAATCACAAAAAAAGTGGGGCCAATGGGTAGCCCTGACGAATTTCCCGCTGGGGCTGGAAGAAACCACCCTCCGTCTAGCATTAATAAGCACATAATTCGAAGCAGTCGTGACACACTGCTTGATCCAAAAAACCCATATCGTAGGTGTTAGAAAATCGGAAGTGGAAGTGAAACATGGAAAAAGGTAAAGAAAATAAGAACAAGGGGATTTTACGTGAAACCCTACTCCGTGAGGAGCGGGATGAAACCACAGGAGAAGGCCTCAAAGGGCCGTGTTTGTCTATTGACTTTCTCATCTGATACATGAGGTCTGGGGTTCTTTATATAGCCTCCACAGAGCCTCCAAGTCCCACTACTGGCAGATGTGGGACTAAACTGTTGGATGGGGTAAATAGATCCTGGAGGGATCCATTTACACATCTCCCTCATATATGACGCATACAACTTATACTCCAACACTCCCCCTAACCTGGAGCATGCAATGTTCAGCTTGGACAAACAGAAAGAAACTTAACTTAACGCTACAGGACACTACGAAAAATATCAACCCAACGCACACATTGCTGCAGTCGAGGACGTTGCTTCTCATGTCGTGCAGGTGAGGAGGACGAATAGGATGGAGTGCGAGTCTGCTGAATCTCCTCGTCGGAGAGCACGTGCTCTGAACTGCGCCTGTCAGAGTCACTGCAACTGAAATGAGTCTCCTCGTTGGAGTACTTTGGCCCGCCACAATAATGTGGACAACTGCTCTATCTCTGAAAAGGACCGAATTGAAAAGAGCCGTGGCTGTGCAATCCTCGTCGGAGTCCACGGTCGCTGGAGAATGGAGTCTGAAAAAGTCTCCTCGTCGGAGAACCGGGTCTCTCCCATCTGGCTCAGAGAATGGTGCACTACTCTGGTGTCCCTATGATACCACATGATAACCCTTGCCAATATGGCATAGGGAATGGTCCTCTACTATGGAGTCCCTATGGCTCACATGAAAACTCTGACCTAGAAAACAAGAAAGGATAGGGACCTCTGAACTGATGGTATACATGTGCTCATCTGAAAATGACTGCATACATGTGCGTGTCTTAAAATGAGTCTCTCTCTAGAGAACTCGAAAATGGGCCTCTCATCATGGAGTGCCTCGAACTTGGACTCTGACTAATCTGCATGTCGAGTTTGAATCTACGCATCATACCGTAGACTCGGAATCTGAACATCGAGTCTGAAATTGCGCATGAAAAATCTTCATCTGAAAATCGTAGAGTCTGAAAATCGGCTGGTCTGGAGAATATCTAAATAGTCTGGAAATCTGACATCTGAATCTGCACTAGGACCTGTGACTCTACACAACACTCCCCTTTTCTCCCATACTTGTCGGAAAATATGGACGTCGACCAAGTTAGGAGAAGACAGGACAAATAGGGATATACAATACCAATAAGTCGTTCGCAAAATTTTCGACTTCTCAAATCATGAATATTTTTTTCTCGGCTCTTCCTTTTTTTCTTCTTTTTTTTTCTCATTTTTTTGAAACATTTTTTTATGCGTACGACTTTTCTAATGTACGCGTCTCTTTCCTCTTTTTTTAACAAGGCCCAATGGGCCAACAAACTTGCAACTCTCTCTCCCTATTTTTTAAAAAAAATCAGCCGCTTGGGCTTTACAATGGAAACACATTTTTTAAACAATAGCAGGCCATCTTGGCCAAATCATGTAACAGAGATATATTTTTGTTTTTTTAATAAGGTGACGACCCCCTCTGAGATTAATAGGGTTTTGAAGAAGGGGCGCCGCCCCCTGGAGCTGCAAAGGGAGAAGGGGCGCCGCCCCCTTGGAGCTGTGACGGGAGAAGGATGCGACAGGTTCTGTACCGCCTGGAGGTTCCGCCTATGGTCGCGGGCAACGTCGCCTGGACAGGCCGCACATGGGGCCTGGCTGCTGCGGAGCGGGAGAGGTGCCGACGGCTGAAATGGAGGGCTCCAAGTGAAAGTGGTGCTGCTAGCGGAGGTGGAGCAGGAGGCTCCTGTCGCGGGGGTGCTGCTTCGAAGGTGATGCGATTTCTCTGGTCGTGGGGTGCTGTATCGTGAGGGAAGCCGCCTGGAGAGCCATCACGGAAGAGGAGGGCGCCACTGTGCGTCCTCTGGAGCCCGCCTGGGCTCGCGTGTTGCGGCATCGGCCTGGAGATGGGTTTGACGAATCTCTGAATCTGGAGATGGGTCCTCGCCACCTGGTAGATGATCTTGCGCCTTTTGCGTGGAGGATGCCCGACCGGGCAAGCGATGTAGGAGAGGTTCCAAACTGGAGGATGTCGTGCCGACCGAGCTTGGAGGAGATTCCGCCTGTATGGGAGCGCCACTGCTGAGAGGGAGGCACCACAAGGAGGAGAGGCGTTGCAGGATGAATCGTGTGGGGGCTGATCATTGTGGCAGGAGACAGTACTCGGTGTCGATCTTGATGTGCAGAACTAGGGTTTCATTGGAAACCCTAGATTCTTGATGAAGATGCATAGAACCAAACAGTCCATACATTAGGGTTACAAAGAACCCAAATTTTTTTTGCCGAACATGAACTCAAAAGAGAATCTCGAATAAAAAAATAACAAATTTAAATTCCTCAAGAATCGATCCGCTCTGATACCATGTTAGAAAATCGGAAGCGGAAGCGAAACATGGAAAAAGGTAAAGAAAATAAGAACAACGAGATTTTACGTGGAATCCTACTCCGTGAGGAGCGGGATAAAACCACGGGAGAAGGCCTCAAAGGGCCGTGTTTCTCTATTGACTTTCTCATCTGATACAGGAGGTCTGGGGCTCTTTATATAGCCTCCACAGAGCCTCCAAGTCCCACCATTGGTAGATGTGGGACTAAACTGTTGGATGGGGAGGAAAACCACGCTTCTCCAAAGAAGCGCACAAAAATCTCCAATCCATACAATCATATGCCTTGGAAATTTTCACCTTCCAAAGAACCCTTTTGGCTTTGATTCGCTTCCAATCCGTGACCATCTCAGAAGCCATTACAAGCCCGTCTGCCATAGCTCTCCCAGGCAAAAATGCAGACTGCTCCGGTGCAATAATACGCTGTAGTACCTTCCTCAAGCGGTTAGAGAGGACCTTTGAAATGATGAGATAAACCACATTTGATAGAGTAATTGGCCGGTGGTCCTCCACCCTAGTCGGAGTATCTTTCTTTGGTAGCAAGAAGATGAGTGCCTTGTTCAGTCTCTCGAAACCCCTATTCCCTTGCCAGAATTCGTCCAACACCTCCATCATATCCTACCTGATCACCTCCCAAAACTCCTTGTAAAAACTCACCGGGAACCCATCCGGACCCGACGCCCCATCTGCATTAAGCTAGGGTTGAGCATTGGGTCGGGCCAACCCGACCCGGCCTGCAACCCGGTCGTATATGCCCGGTCCGAACCCGTTTAATATCGGGTCGGGCTTGGTCTCAAAAAAATGCCCATTATTAAAACGGGTCGAGCTCGGGCTACGTATAGCCCGACCCGATAACCTGTCCCGCACCCCAACGGGCCCAACCCGACCCGACATTGTAGTCGCACTCTGTGCACCCCCGATCCCCCCCAACCCGACCCGACCCGACCCCCTTGGCACTGACCCGAGTCTCGACCCACAGCCTCCTCACCCCCACAGAACTCGTCCCTATGACCCCACCCACCCCTATGCCCACAATCCAAAACCCTATCGTATCTCCTCTCCTTATCCATTCCCAGCCACCGCCCACCCGCCCACCCCCACCTCCCAACATCGGCAACGCTCCAGCCTCCAGCCTCCACCTCCATGCTCTCCTCATCGGCAATGCCCCACCCCTGCAGCCGCAGGAGGCATACACCGCAGACCTCGCCCCTTCGGTCTTCCCTTCCCTGTCGGCTGTCGCCCCCAACCACCGCACGATCCCCACCACCCGACCGCCCCTTCGGCCTTCCCAACCCCACCCCTTCTCAGTTCAGTTCCCACCTCCCCTTTCCCACTTCTCAGCCCCGCCCCCTTCCAACCACCCCTTTCCCACTTCCCCAGTCCCGCCCCCTTCCCACAGTCCTTCCTACTTCCCAGCTGGCAGCCTCGCTCCCTTCCCTGCTGCCGCCCAACCACACCACTACCCCTGGGCCCTTCCCAGTCCTGCTCCCTTCCTTGACGCCGCCCCACCGCCCCTTCCAAGCATCGCTCCTTCCAAGTTCGGAGCCTCCGCCCTACGCCACATGCCAGCCGCCCATCCCAAGTCCAACTCCATTCCCGCCACCCCTGTCGGCCGACATCTTTCATCAACACCCTCGATTCCACGCGTCGGTCCATCCACAAGCTGCACACCTCCAGATCGCCTTCGACAACTCCGCAAAGGTGATATTCCATTATGAATTTAAAGGAAGAATTTATTCATACTAGTAGTTTTTATTAATATTTTGTAATGATGTGTGTGCTATATTTTGTTAGTAATATTTTCATATGAGATAATGGTGATTAAATAAATAATTTTATTTGATTTTTAGATGTCAAATGCCCTAATAGAGGAAGAAGCAATCCCTATGGCTGAAGAAGATGCAAAGAATGCTTTAGATGTTGATGAGCAAGATCCTAGTACACGGAAAAAACAAACTCGATCATGGGTGTGGTCTCATCTCACTAAATTAGGACTTCAAAATAGAAAAGAAATGTGCAAGTGCAATTATTGTGGGAAGCCATTAACATGTGAAGCTAAAAATGGAATTAAACATCTTCGTCGACATCTAAAAGATGTTTGTACTCATTTCAGGAGACATTCAAAATCTCAGAGTACTCTAAATTTTAAAGCTTCCGAACATGGAAGCACAATCACCACTTGGAAGTTCAATCACATGTTCAATTTAGTCAAGAAAAGTTGAAATGCTTTATATGAGATGCAAGATGTTCCTGAAGTGCAAATTTTAATTGCTAGCTCACCTTTCATATGCAAGCGTATTCCTTTTCCAGTTACATGTTAGAGAAATAGTAAAACTTAATGATAATGTAATCAGACATTTCAAGGTTATTTTTATCAAAATGTCATGTAGATATCAAGATTCATTGTTTTATCACAAGTTTTTTTTTAAAAATATTTTTTTAAAGGACATCTCCATATAAACCCTAGGTAAGCAATTTTTTAAAAAAACAAAAAGTTACTGGGCCGGCCCGACTAGAACTTGGCTCGAAACCCGATTATATAAACGGGCTGGGGTTCGGGCTAAGGTCCAACCCCGCCTGCCCGACCCGATAATCAACCCTACATTAAGCTGAAACAACACCTGCTTGGTCTCCGCCTCCGTAAACTCCTCCACCAATGAGCCCGCCTCCACTTCAGTGATTTATGAAACCCCTCTCCCCTACTAACCCCATTCTGCTCCCACTCGCCACCTACTGAAGCTCTGGGAAAGCGACTACAACGCCGTCCATACCTCACGGTCACCCTCAACTATCACTCCTCCAATTGCCAAAAAATGTATCAGATTCCTACTACTCCTCCCACTGGCCATGGCATGGAAGAACCTCGTATTTGCGTCCCCCTCCTGGATCTCTACCTCCAAGCCACCTCCTCCTTTCTATCCTCAATCAAAACCTCCTCCAAGTGATTGTTGCACACCACCAACTCCTTCGCTGTCAGCGCCCTCTCATCCACAAGTCTGTCTAGTCTGCACACCTCCTCCTGTGCTTTCCCCCATCTAGAATGACACTGAGCCCGGTTGGCTCTATTGAACTCCACCAAGTGCCTCCTGAGCGAGGCCGACTAGCTAGAGAACCGAGCAGTCGCCGACCCACAAGGCTGGTAGTCCTCCCAAAATTTTAAAACATACTCACGGAAACCCTCTTCCAGTAGCCAAACTCGCTCGAAATGAAAGAAAGACCGAGGCTTTATAAGCTCCCTCGAGTACCGCAGAAGCGTTGTGTGATCTGAATGCGCTCATGGCAAGGCCCGGGCCCCAACCAATGGGAAGACGTCCAACACCTTCGCAGACAACAAAAATCTGTCAAGCCTAGACCTGGATCTCGCATTCCTCCATGTGTACACGCACCCCACCGTATTAATCACCAGTAGCCCGAGCTCCTCCATCCCGCCCATCAATTCTATAGAGCCACCGTCGCGTCACCCTCGGCCCCCGGGACGATCTTCCTGATGCAAAGTTACGTTGAAGTCCCCAGCTATGAACCAAACCGCATTCGAAGAGGTCCCCCACGCCTAGAGCAACTTCCCCACCAAGTACACCATGCCTGGCCCGTTAGATGGGCCATAAACATTTGTCACCAAGACACGGAGCCCATTCATCTTCCGCAGCAAAAGTGTCGAGAGAGAGTAATGCCCCCTACCTCGTCCTCCTCCAGCTCGAATATATCACTATCCCACCATGTTATTATGCATCCCGAGGCCCCTTCTAAACAAATTACCCTACATTATTTCAACTTATTTCCTCTATTTCTCTCCAAGCCGACTCTAACCCATGTGAGATTTGAATTTCCTGCAATAAAACCACATCCGCTTTTTGCTCTAGGACCATCTGACACACCACCGTCCTTTTTTCCGTCCGCTCGACGCCTCTGACATTCCAGGTGATTAGATTCATTTACAACTGCAGAAACCCCCCTTTGGTGGCACCAAATTAAGACCCACAAGCATCTCAGCTTCTAGTCCAGACCCCAGCACATCCCCTTGTTCCAATTCCGCCTCCAAGTGGAGCCCCTCCCCTCCTCCCTTGCACCTTGATCCGACCATTCTTCCACCCCAGCATTGCTCGGCCCTTTCTGCATTACCCGCCTACCTGCCGACATCGGTTGGCCAACGCAGTGCGTCTCCGCCCTCAGCTCCCTACCATTGGCTGTTGCCCCATTGGACACTGGTCCACGCATCCCTAGCCTGAGATAAATCTCAAAGCGTCGACGATACCTGTTAGAGTATTTAGAGCATGCGTCACTTATGTAATAGGTGGGTAAATGGATCCCTCCAAGATCCATTTACCCCACCACTGAGTTTAATCCCATACCGCCTAGTGGTGGGACTTGGAGGCCCTGTGGAAGCTATATAAGGAGCCCCAGGCCTCCTGTAACAGATGAGATCAAGCAATGCATAGCATGCCCCTTTGAGGGCTTCTCCCGTGGTTTCATCTCGCTCCTCACGGAGTAGGGTTCCACGTAAAATCCCGCTTGTTCTTCTTGTTATTTATATTTTCCATGTTTATGCTTCCGCTTCCGATTTTCTAACATGGTATCAGAGCGGGTCGATTCTCGAGGATTTTATCATGTTCTTCTATTATATTTTGCGATCGATTTGAGAATCGTTTTTGGTTGGTTATTGTTGAAGATTATATGTTCGAATATCTTTTGGCCAAGATCTGTCCTGTTCTTCGTTGAGAAAAGTTAGGGTTCCTTGTTACGCAAGACCCCGCAGCCCTCGGCATCGCCTCCCTGTTCTTGATGCCCGTCAGCGGCGGGCGATGCTCTAAGACCCTCCAACAGAAGCACGCCCTCCTCTCCAGATCTGCGTGAGGGTACCGCTTCCAGATCGGTCTCCATGAGGTATCATCTCCAAGTCCGTACGTCATCGCCAGGTCCAGCAGGCGTGTCCCTCTATCTCCAGGTCTGCATAGGCATACGATCTCCGACCGCAACAGCTCGAAAGCCCTCCAGGCAGCCGCAATTCTGACGAAGCACGAGGCGCAGCCCAGGCGCGAAGCACCTCCCAGCCGCGCGCCCTAACCACGCGCCCGTAAAGAGTTCCAGGCGGCGAGGCCCCACCGCCAACGCCTCCACCTTGTTGTGGTTCCCGATCTCCTTCCTCCTAGATGCTCCTCGCCGCCTCAAACTTCGAAGCCTCGCACTCTGAAGAAGCACGCGCACATCCCTTCAACTTCCAGGCAATCGCGGCGGCGCACCTCGTAGAACGATCTCCCACGACGCGAAGAACCATAGCCGATTCGACTCTCCATGCCATCCACGCGCATCTCCTATCACGCGCGAACCCCCAGGCGGCGACACACTCCCAGTCATCGCGCGCAAGCGCGCCCTAGCCGCACAAGTTGACAGCATCTGCATCCCTTCGTTCTTCTCGCGCAGCCCAGGCGGTTGCACTCCATGCGGAAACCCCAGGCGCACCTCTCGCGCAACCCATGCTCGCAGGCGACGAGCCCTCCTGCAGTGCCTCCCTCTCCAGCGCGCGATGGGAAGAACTCTCCAGGAGCGGCGGTCCTATTTGATGGGTTCCCATCGTGGGAACCCTAACAGGGGAGGCGGCGTATTAAAAAAAAATGAAAGGCTGTTTGAGCCCATTTGAAAAAAAAATGTATCTCTGTTTTTTTGTTGGGCCTGTTAGGCCGTGTGTTAAAAAAAAGGGAAAATGAAAGAAGCCCACGGTTGGGCTGGGAAAAAAAAGGAGAGAGAGAGAGAAGGAGGGGCCCTTTGTCCGTATGTTTTCTTTAAAAAAAAGGGGATTTGAAAAGGCGCGTACAAAGTAAAAAAAAGCCGTACGCAAAATTCAGAAAAAAAAAGAAGGAAAGAAAAAAATGTTGCAAAAGCCGAAAAAAAAGGAGTTGGAACGGCTTATATAAAAAAAATATGTTCAAAAAAAAAATGGACGGCTTATTACAAAAAAATGAAAAAAAGCCGCAAAAGAATTTTTTTGAGAATATTCATTTTCCCCCATATTTATGTATTATCTTATCTTCTCCCAACGTGGTCAACAATGTCATTCCGACCAGTTTGGGAGAAAGGGGGAGTATATATAGAGAGTCACAGGTCTTGTTCCAAGATTCAGATGTCAGCTTTTCCAGACCGATCAGATGTTCAGACTCTACTAATCTCAGATTCAGACTCGACGACGACGCATGCCAATCATTTGTCATTCTTGTTGGTCGGCCAGAGCTTTCATGTGAGCCATAGGGACTCCAGAGCAGAGGACTATTCCCTATGCCATTAAGGGCAAGGGTTTTCATGTGGTATCATAGGGACTCCACAGTAGAGTACCATTCGCTGAGCCAGATAGACACTCCAGCCCCGTTCGTCCTCCTCACATGCACGCCATGAGAAGCAACGTCCTCGACTGCAGCAGTTGTGCGCGTTGGGTTGATATTGTCTGTAGTGTCATGTATTGTGAGTTGAGTTTTTTTTCTGTTTGTCCAAGCTGAGCATTGCATGCTCCAGCTTGAGGGGGAGTGTTAGAGTAT
Organism: Ottelia alismoides; assembly: GCA_037367405.1. NCBI lineage: Eukaryota > Viridiplantae > Streptophyta > Magnoliopsida > Alismatales > Hydrocharitaceae > Ottelia > Ottelia alismoides. The sequence goes on along the minus strand of JAZKJV010005107.1, from coordinate 472,268 downwards.
TTAGAGCATGCGTCACTTATGTAATAGGTGGGTAAATGGATCCCTCCAAGATCCATTTACCCCACCACTGAGTTTAGTCCCATACCGCCTAGTGGTGGGACTTGGAGGCCTTGTGGAAGCTATATAAGGAGCCCCAGGCCTCCTGTAACAGATGAGAAAAAGCAATGCATAGCATGCCCCTTTGAGGGCTTCTCCCGTGGTTTCATCCCGCTCCTCACGGAGTAGGGTTCCACGTAAAATCCCGCTTGTTCTTCTTGTTATTTATATTTTCCATGTTTATGCTTCCGCTTCCGATTTTCTAACAATACCTCCTCTCCCTCAGACCATGGCAGAAGTACCACCTTCCAAATCATCCCTCTCGCCCTCAGCATGATCCGCGCAACAACGAAAGATCGGATCCCCCCCACGATCCAACCCGACAAACACCAGTGCATACGACAAACCCACCTCTGGAACCTTCAGTGGTGCCTCGGGAGGAGTGCCGCCTTCTCCATCTGAGAACCGCAAACTATGTCGAAAATGTACATCCCTATTCAAATTCCTAAAAAGGCACCCTCTCCACTTCCGGAAATAGGCTCCCCGACGACACTTGGAACATCTCCGGTAGCTCCGTCACCTCCCTATCTACCGTCCCAATCTCTCGGACCTCCACGCGGAAGGACACTTCCCTGAACCCCGCGTCGAGCCACAATAATATAATGCGAGAAATCGATTCCCCCGACACCACCACCCCGACCAACTGACAATGCTGAAGACCATAAGAGACAATACGACCGATCCGGATCACCAGCATAAGCATCGAGCGCACCGCCTCTACAGACCTCCCCAGTAAGGGGATACCACTGATCGCAAATCATCTTACCTTCTGTTGCAGATTCAACAAACCATCCCACAGCAACGACGACCTCTAATGGATCATGCCCCCCGAACGACATGCATGCACCAGGATCTTCTGCAACTCATCCCTAGAAAGGTCTCGTGCACAAATCAAACATCCATCGAGCTTGATGACGTCTCCGCCAAAGCTACCTCCCACCGTCTCTCCGATGTCCTCCATCACGTCCTCTAAGCACCTACCCTCCTTGCAAACTCCAACGAGACACCTTCCTCTAACCCCCTTGCCAGCCGAAACCCCTGGAACACGCACGCCGTCTCTCGATCTTACCCCAACCGCTCCTTGTTCTTGCTTACATCAGAAGTTCCGATGATCATTTCTTCCATACACAAAGCACCTGATTGGGTCCTGGCACTCTGCCGCCGAGTGACCCCTCCCCCAGCACCGCAAGCACCTCCCCTTGAGCCGTGCTGCCTCCTTTCTTCTACGGCTTCCAGCACCATTCACGCCTACCCAAGAGCGCCTTCCACAACCCTCCACCTTCATCTACTCGCTGCGAGTTTCTCCCAACATGGTCTCTCTGAGCTAATATTTAAGATCAATTACAACATGTCAAAGCACAAACATCCTTAACAAAAATAAATCGAGTAGCAAGTGATACTAGTCATTCATCATCATCAATGCCATCATCCAAATCAAGATATTCTTCTTCATCATCATCATCATCTTTATTTATACCTTCAGACTGGATTTCCTCCTCATCCTCATTTATTGGCACAACAATTGAGCTTGACGTTGAAGCTCCTTTGCCACATTCACCTCTTTGGCTTCTTCTCAATTCTTAAATATCTTTGACACCACTTGCAAGTGACATTGAATCTTAGTCAATCATAAACCTAGAAAAATCTCAATATCTCGAGCTTGTACATTGGCATCACTAAACCATTCGACTAAGTGTGCATGATTACCATAAGAAAGAGGATCTCTTTTTTTCTTTCTCAAGTTGGAAATGAAATCCATGTAACAAGACCGTTTAACCCCTTTGTCTCCAACCTGCCTCTTTTCTTGGTATGGATCTGAAAGCAGCATTATAAATTTATATCAATTATTAATTTACTAGTTGCAAAGGAGGGCAGTTGATGCATCGGTTAGAAGATGCGAGATTTGGGATGTTGATCATGTTAAGAGAGGGGGAAAACGACCCAAGAAGTGTTAGAAACATGGAAGGAGACAATCCGAAGGGATCCTAGTTATTTGGATCTAAGTCTGAGAATGACTTAAAATAGATCTGAATGGAGGCAAAGAATCCATGTAGCTGGCCCTACTTAATGTGAGAGAAGGCTTTGTTGTTGAATTGATTTACTCTCACATCCAAAGGATGAAGACGTCAAGCTTAGGATCTTGAAGGCCATAATTTTTATTATCGCCATGAATAGACCACCAATTAGCTGTAAAATAATAACTTGGTTCAACCAACTGTGAGACAACGGTTGAGAAATGATGACAATTACAATCCAAGTATACTATTCATTGTTTTCAACTTTGGATCACCAAACATTCCATGAACATGGAGCTTCTTCATGGTGATGACATCTTATATATCCAAACATGGATACACTTTTTCCATGCAAATCTATAAATCCTCTCTTTACAACAATATTTGTATCAAACATACCACACTTATTGTAGAAGAAGTATGAATTCTAAAAACAAGATACTATATGTAACAAAGTATCAAGCCTTCCTTCGGTCTTGGAGATAATAACATCCACAAGAATCTTATAAGACAATTCCAAGAGGAAAGTTGTTGCGAGCCTCGTTTGTAGCAATGTGTGTCTTGTTATTGAACTTCCGCACCAAGCTCAAAGTTTTAGTATGAGTATAAATGAAAACCTAAGTGTTTTCACATTTGTAATCACACTGTGCACCCTAGTCGTTTTTCTTATTTCCTCAATGAAATGCATGACACAAGAAGTCCCTAATATCTGCAGATATTTCATTAGCAATAATCTTCCTACTGCTGTAATTACCAAGGCATTATCTACCACAATCTGAACAACATATTCCATTCTAACTTCATCAATGCACTCATCAACCAATTGAAAGATATACTCTGCAGTGTATGTCTCATCAGATGCATCTATGGACTTCAAAATGTTCCAGAGGATCAACATAGAAGTTCACGATGCTCCTTCCTTGCATGTCCATCCATACATCAGTCCTTATATAACATCTTATTAACTTCTATATTTGTCAATATCATTGCAAGTCATCAGATATTTTCTTCATTGTGTTCTTTAAAAATGGACCGCTTATCTCGTACCTCGTGGGAGGCTTGAGACTAGGGTTGTACATCCAACTGTCTCCAATATCTACCAAAATAGCTTCGTAGTCAACATATTGAAAGGAATTGCTGATGTATATGCTCAGTGGCATATATAAGAGACAACCCTCTCCCAGTGAACCTTGGAAAATGCATCTTTTATCGTCATTTGACCTATTGTTCCTTAAGTTGTTACAATCTACTCCAATGTTTCAGATAATCGAGTTCTTTTCACATATCCAACATCTCTAGTAATATCAACCTCATCACGTATCTCCTCAAGTGATGTTGCTTTTCTTATTTTCTTTCGAGAGACGTCATCCAGATATGAAATCATATTCTTCATCTCTTCATCGATCTTGGACATGAAGACATTGCCCTTTCGATGTGCAAGATGCTGCTCGAACCTATAAATTCCTCCTTTCATTACCTTCTTGTACAACCAACATATAACCTATTGGGATCCGCACAGTTCGAACAATAACAAAAATCCCATGTAGGATATTTAATCATGGAGGCACATAAAATGAAGAGTCGCTGCCCGAAGTGATATTCGTACGTAATGCAACCATCTACAGTTGTAATCAATGAGCATTCATCAGTAGTTCACAATCATACAACAAACAACATAGAAATAAGTACCACACACCATCTATCGATGAAAAATTAATAACATTTCAAAATTCAGATTTAGCATGCACAACATAGTAATAACTACTAATCTACCATACACCACCTATCATACATGATATCACCAACATCATTTAACATGCAATAATAGTAGCAGTATAATAATAAAAATCATCAAAATTGTCAAGCATGTGCAAAGAAATCAATGGTATATGAGCAAATACATGTGCATGAAACATCATTGATTCACAACACACTTGAAGAATAACGACTCACTAAAGGTTCTCAAACTAAAACTTCCAAATTGTACAAAGATAAACTCCTATAAACATCCTCCTATTAGACTAGATGAAAGCTCCTAGATTCGCTGCCACCCCTTTTCAACAAAGGCTTATTTTGATATCATCAAACCTCAACTGAACTGTAAAGCCATGAATTTGGCCATCTCTTGGATCTTGTGTCATAAGACCCGACTCATCAAGAGGAAACCAACAGAATTTGTTTTGCGTGAATCAGACTTCGTTTTGAATTATTATTATTTTCCGAAGAAGGAGAAGTAATGAGGCTTAAGACATTATTAACCCTAATGACCGTCTTTAGACTAGTTAATCACAATTACAGAGACTAATGGCAGATTAAGGACTACTAATCACCATTAACGAACACTAATCAATTACTGAAAGATAATCATGATCAATGAAAGTTAATCGTGATTAGTGAAACTTAATAGCAATTAGCGTTAATTGATTGTCATTAGTGAATCTAGAAGCTTTTGAAGATTCTAACTTAAGCCCCAAGTTTCGGGATACACCTTGGCCAAAACCATAGGCTAAAATCATGGGTCGTTAACTGCAGTTAAAGGTTAAACCATGGTTTACTAACCATAGTTAGCGATTTTCTGAAGCCTATAAATAGCCCCCTACCCATTCATTCTATACAATTTCCACTACCATCATTACCTCGAGGGTTAGGGCCGAGAGGAGGAGATGGAGGCGGGAAAGGAGCGCTAACGAAGTGTTGTCGGGTGGACGAGGAGGAGGGCGGCGCAATCCTCTCCAAGTTGGCTTTGGGTAGGAGATACATATCTCTAACTTGAGCTAGGTTTTCGATTCATCTTCCTTTTCGATTCGTTTTGTGTTTTGGTTCGAGGAGAAATCTGAGCAAAGCCCTGCTCGGGTTCGTATGCCTCACTCACCCTTCGCAAGAGACTTATCGATTATGCAGTTTTTATCGATTTTATAGTTTTGTTGATGGAGGAATCTATGTAACACCCTACTTAGGTGCGGACGGCTAGGTTGTCAGGGAACCATGTGATTCATCACACGCTTCACTCACCTAAGACTCGTGGTGTCTAGCGATTCTCCATCACTTGCAGTTCTGTTATATTCTTTCTATTTCGCTGCTATTTTTCCTCTTGATGATTTTATAGAAGAAAATCTTGTCATTTTCCTTAAGAAATATGTCCCAATATATGGAGAAACTCTGCCGAAATTTTCATAGAAATATGTCTCGATATAAGGAGAAACTCTGCCAAACTTTTCCTAGAAATATCACTCCGTATAAGGGGAAGCTCTGCTGAAATTACAAGGGAAAATATATTCTTCGCATTCTTCGTGTTCTTCGCGTTCTTCGCACGTTCTTCGTGTTCTTGATATGAAAGTGAAATTCGATCGTTTTAGGAGCCACAAATCACCTTTTTGAAAACGAATCACGATAAAGCACCACATACACGAAAGAACTCAATTACGTAACAAAATCCAACCTTTTGCTGCTAGGTTTTCATATAAAATCGTTGAAATTCTTGATTTTATGTTCTTCGCCACGAACAACTCTAATTTGGTTATTTTCGAGAAAATATGAAAAATTGCTTTGTGATTCTCATTAAAATAATGGCTAAGCATCAAATTGATGAAATGATTTGGAAAGTTGGGGTTTGTGAGTTAAAATAAGTATAAATAAGAGTATGTATACATAGGAATTAATATATATGTAAGTCTATACTCAATGTTGATGAATAAACAAATCAAATGCTTAACGAAGAAATTATATCATGGGAATCGATGTGTATTAAAATGGATCCAGAAATGGATCGTGTGTTACGTTAAAGATGACTGGGAGTAGAACTACAGGTTGGGCATGCAACATGTAGGTTTGTCGGAAGGAACCTGTATTGACTTGACCCTAGCTAGGTGGTACACGGTTGCCCTGTTACGATAAGTGCGCGCGAAATGAATGAATGATTTGCAACTCGTGGTATAGTATGCCAATATATTCGGGTTGAACGACGGAATATATGGTCATGCCATGTGCAGGCATGTTGTGGAATGATTAGCGGCTTGGTTACGATAACACTTGAAATAAGCCGCTGGTGAAAATGACATGCGGTTTTTAAGTAATCGGGTCCTCGAGGACTGTATGCATTTGTGTTGAACATGCGGTAGGGTCTAAGGTCCTTGGATTACTAATAAAATAGATATTGTCAAGGGTAGACTGGAGGATTGGTTGAGGTGACGGACGACGGCCTAAGCTCATCAGTATCAAGGCAATCCCCTATCCCAAAGTGTCCACAACTTCGGGGTCCGTGGAGGGGAGATGACCAATCCCTGACGTGAATTAGAATGGATAGGAACTACAATAAAAATGGAATAAAGTAACAACTTTATAATTTGGCCGGATGAACGTTTCAACTATCATACTTGGTCTATGTTTCTTCTCTTCGTTCTTGAGCACTGGCTCATTTCTTTCCTACATTTTCTGAAAATCTAACAGGCATCGAAGAGTCATTAAAGGGTCAGTAGCCATCCAGCCAGCCACAGTAGCATTACTCCATAAGGTAGTTGGTAATCTTTTTGTGCATTTCCTTTCAAGCTGATGTACATGTAAATGATTATAGTGGGATAATGTACCATGTAATTTGTGAATGGAAAAGTGTTCAATGATTTTTTCTTAGTATTTTTAATTGCGTTTGTTTCTTAATGTTAGTTGTGATTGATGAATAAATTATTATCGAGTAACCATATCAGGATATGGGAGGATCTGATAACCCAGAATTCGGGATCATGACACTAACTTTTCTACGCAATCGGTTAACGACAAGTGAAACAAAATAATGCGGTGAACATCGACCTGATCAACACCAACACCTCACAACATTGTTTTCATTTTTAAATAAAACATACATCGGCTCTACAATCAATCCTGGTTATATCAACAATGCAACAAATCCTTTTTTTCTTGACAATTTAAATTCTACAAACGACGAAACTACTCATCAGTGGATTGAAAGCACTGTCGAATAAAAATACTTTCATATAGCAACAAGTCGAAGAAAGATTGTGGAGGCATGAAGCAAATATCTAAGAGCAGATTAAAACATAGGCACTCACTGAGTGAGATCTGACAATAATCAGTCTTCCAGGTGTGAGAAAATGCTGTGTCACAGAAGATTGCATAAGAGCTTCTGATATCTGCTGTCCAAGTTTATCAGCTTCAGAGACCATATCAAGGTATTCCTCGATGGCAGGTTCACCCTTGATGCACCTTTCAAAAAATTGATAAATCCATGAAGTCGATGCACCATAAAAAGTGAAGTTTTTAAAAACTCTAATAGAGAAAATGGTCACAGAAAATCAGTATAGCTTTTTAAGCACGCAAAGGAACTTCTTCACAAGTGCGTGTAACACATGACTATGCTGATGTCAATTTAACATAGGTGCCGGGAAGCATGTGATGACTGGCAATGCCAGTGCGAAGGATGCTACAACCTGCATGATTCTAATTGCTCGGGATGATTCAGAAACAAACGGTTCTAGCATCAAAAATGATGACGTGCCATATGGATAACGATCACAAAGGATTTCTCAATAAGATTATAGCAGGTCCTGTACAAAGGCATTACACTGTAAGAATAGGCTCAACCTGTGGATCAAGAAGAACCCATATATGCATACTGTAGGATAGTGTTGATGAACACAGTAAGGGCCATATTGAAGATGTTCTCTCATTTAGAATGCTTAGCATCGTTGAGTTTAGGAAATAATAGTAAAAAGGAACTAAGTATATAATGATATTTACTCTATAGTTTTGGTTGGCTGGGATAGTTTCAGGAGTAGCAGTTGTTCCTTTTCTGGCAATTTCTTCTGAGCATGAAATTCTGCAAAACTTCTCTTGAGCATGTCCTCTACCTGCACAAAGAGCCATATAGATACTTTTTTGTTCCTAAATATTAGCTATGGACGCCATATGGAAGAAAATCATGATATATAAAGAGGCAGATTCGGATACTTCGATGCCCACATGCACATGAGAATTATCAATTGAGCAAATCTGCAAGGTTATCAGCTAAACACTATGTCGCAGAAAGCATTTTCCACGAAATTGGTTATTTAGCTGGTTCTGAAAATTTCACTTGCACCTATCAAACAGATCAGCTCTGATTAGATGGGCAAAAATTACCCTAAATTTGTTACATGACGATCCGAGTTTTTTTTTCAAATATCTATCATTGCACATGAGATATAACGAGGAATATACATTACGGTGATTTTGGACGTGCGGAGAAATAAACCCGGAACCCTGCTCGAAGGTGGAAGGTGAGCCTTGTTGGAAGTAAGGAAGACTAGAGCATTTTCAAAGGCATGACCCTTCTAAAGACCTCAAAAAAGGCCTCTCCTATAGGGAACTAGGAACGAGAATCTCTCATACGGGGACCTCGAAAAGCAAGTTCTCTCATAGGAACCTTGAATGCAGGGTGGGGTAGGATATGCCTAAAAACCCAAACCCTAAAAATAGAATCCATCAATTCGGCACTCCTCCCATCCCGTAATTCTGTAATTACTTTCAGAAAACTAAATATTTCTTCCACAATAACATCACAATTGCCACTTGCCAGTACTTTCAGCTAAAACGATAACACAGAAGCACATAGGTGGCATAGCTCCATTATGGCAGATAACGAACCACACAGTGAACCTGATTGTTGAAATCTATTGGCTTGTTTCATCATTTATCTCAATTACAAGAACATCACAGTATAAATGTTACAAATAGGTGAAGCAAACACATGATCTAGAAGTACACTGTGAAGCAAAGGAAGTAGAAGATAATCATACTTCCCAAGGTGGTTTGGGCACTTGCAACCTATCAATATTCTGATTTGAATTACCTTGAGTTCTTCGAGGCGGAGAAGATGAAGAATCATAGTGTATGTTAACCGGAACTGCGATTCCAGCCGGGTTGGAGTGCCCACCATAACATGCTTCAGATCTCTTTCTTCCGGGATCTCATCACGGCAGATAACAATGACAGTACCTATCTTATCTAGCCCTCTCCTCCCAGCACGTCCTGCCATTTGTATATATTCCCCAGGAAGCAGCGATCTGAATTCTTTCCCATCAAATTTCCTCAAAGTATCAAAAACAACCTGTAATAAAAAGTCAATCTCAGTACTTACGAGCATACCTCGAACACATATTCCACTATCACATTTGATCAGTAAGGAGAAAAGAAGAAGAACAGGGTATATCAAGAAGCCAAAGAAGGTTCTACCTTAACTAATATCACTAAACACTCTTAAACTTCGGTCCAATTCTAAGGGAAATACACAAACTCAGCAAGATAGCACTACCAATTTTAAAAACAATAAGTTTAAGATAATATCACCAATTGATGTGAACTAGTGAATTTCATAATCATGTATAAATCACAGTAACAGTTCACTAAATCTTGCACTTTTTCATTTTCAACACCTATCCGCAAAGCTTTAAAATTTATGGAACAAACCAATCAAAGTACTGACTTAGATGCAAATTAAGTTGGCTCAAATCACCTACTTTTCCTCAAAAATAAAAAAATCATTAAAAACCTTTTATTGACGAATCTCTGATTTATTGCAATAAGGTTGATAAATGGCTCCTAGGATCAAACAGTTTAACTATTGAGTGAAAATTGACTTTAAATTCTATGCAATTTGCACATTAATGCATGTACACAGCGCTCCAATATGGTTGATAAATGGCTCCTAGGATCAACAGTTTAACTATTCAAGAACCCTAGTTAAACCCATTAGTCAATGCCCCACAATTAGCACACCAATAAGGTTGATAAATGGCTCCTAGGATCAAACAGTTTAACTATTCAGGAACCCTAGTAAAACCCATTAGTCAATGCCCCACGCTATTATTTTTTAAATGAAAAAGAGTGTTGTCGTAAGCCCCAACACTTGCCCATTTTGACTTCCTCAAAATCCCTTCAACCCCAATCCTTTGCTAAACAGATCCCAGCCAAGAACTTAGAACCAAATCCTGAACCCTCACCGTAGTAAAAACCAAAACCCAAACCTGTTGCACAAAGCACCCTACTTCAGGCAGTCATCGAGCTGGAACCAAGAACCTTCTCCCTTCCTCGACTTAGGCTGCATGAACGGTCACACCTCTGACACGACACTGCAAAAGCCATTCCAAAAGTTGGAGGATGACCCCGACTGTTGTTAGCCATGTGTGGACGAATGGTGCATGGACCCCGACTTTTACATCTGATTTTTCAGATCAACATCTAGCTGAATTTCTATCTTTGTTGGATGACCTTGCAGACATTGGGGATCCCAGTCATGGGTGGGATCACTTTAGGTGAAATGATGGTTGCTTTATCGTCAAGAAGGCAACCAGATTCTTTTCCCGGAATGAAGATGCAACACAGGAGGAGCTCATACGGGATTATAGCATGTAGGGAAAAATGAATAGCTTATTTATTCCATAAGCCCTAGGCTCTCTTATATAGGAGAGTAGCCTATGGGTAAATTACATAAAGTAGACAACTGAAAAAATAAAATAGAGAAGAGGTACAGGTACTCATATGCGTCAACACTCCCCCTCAAGATGGAGCATAGATATCAATCATGCTCAGCTTGGACGCACACTTCTGGAATGGACCTCGAAGTAATGCCTTGGTGAATATATCAGCAGTCTGGTTCTCTGATGTGACGTGAGATGTAGCAATGAACCCCTTCTGAATCATGTCACGTATGTAGTGACAGTCCACCTCAATATGCTTGGTCCTCTCATGAAAGGCTGGGTTGTTTGCAATGAACAAGGCGGCCTGATTGTCACATTCCAACATCATAGGAAGCGGTATATCAAGACATAGATCTGTAAGTAAAGATTTCACCCACATCATTTCTGTGCTAGCCTGGGCCATAGCCCTATATTCGGATTCAGCACTGGATCTAGCTACTACTGTTTGTTTCTTGCTCCTCCACGAGACTAGGGCATCTCCAACATAGACTGCAAATCCTGAGGTGGACTTCCTGTCCTTGGGGCATTCTGCATAGTCTGCATCAGCACATGCTGTGATAGAGATCTCCTTTCCCTTCTTAAATAGCAAGCCTGCACCTGGAGATGATTTTAGATATCTCAGAATCATGTGTATTGCATCCATATGGACCTGACGTGGTTGCTCCATGAACTGGCTCACACGACTCACTGCAAATGATATATCAGGTCTAGTGATCGTGACATACAGTAGTTTGCCCACCAGTTCTCTGTACCTTCTCCTGTCCACCTCTTCTGTGTCATCATCATAGAGCTTCATGCTGGGATCAATTGGTGTCGTAGCGGGTCGACACCCTAGCATACCTATCTCACTCAATAGGTCTGTAACATATTTCCTCTGCGACATTACTAATCCATATGGATTTCTAGCAAACTCCATCCCCGGAAAATATCTAAGGACTCCCAAGTCCTTGGTGACAAATTCGGTTCCCAGCCTTTCTTTTGCCTGCTTAATGCCCTGCTCATCATCTCCTGTAATCAAGATATCATCAACATAAACCATGATTACAATGATACCTCTAGCAGTCTTCTGTACAAACAAGGAATGATCAGCATTGGAACGTTTATATCCTTGTTTCTCAAAAAGATCTGAGAGCTTCTGAAACCATGCTCTGGGACTCTGCTTAAGGCCATAGATGGCCTTATGTAACCTGCATACCTTGGAACACCCCCCCCCCCCCTCAACAGCAAACCCAGGTGGATGTTGCATATAGACTTCCTCCTGCAATTCGCCATATAGGAATGCATTCTTCACGTCCAGCTGATAAAGCGGCCAATCTCTAGCAACTGCAACTGATAACAAGATCCGTAGAGTGGAATGACGTGCCACAGGCGAGAATGTGTCAAGGTAATCCATCCCGTATGTCTGTGTGAAGCCACGTGCACCAAGGCGCGCCTTGTACCTGTCAATGGAGCCATCTGCATTGTGCTTCACTGTAAACACCCACTTGCAGCTCACTGGTCGCACATCTGGAGGTATAGGAACCAAGCTCCAAGTTCCTCTGGACTGAAGTGCCACCATTTCTTCTTCCATTGCTAGCCGCCATCTAGCTTCCTGCAGAGCATCATGATGATTCCGTGGAATGTCTGTAGCTGAAAGTGCCATAGCAAACGACCTGAATTCTCCAGATAGTCTCTCAAAAGACACGGCTGCTGATAATGGATATTTGGCACAGCTTCTCTTCGACTTCCGTATAGCAATTGGAACATCCAAATCATCTGTATTCTCATCTGGCTCCTGCACTATATCCTGCTCAGAAATGTCGTCAGTTCCATCAACATTAATATTTTCATTACATACCATAGGCGAGCTAGTTGACGGGTCAGGACCATGAGCTGGAGGAAGCCTGCGGGTGTAATGGAATGGTAGTGGTGAGACAAGCGGTGGCGGTGGCGGCGGTGGTGGTGGTGGCGGTGGTGGAGGTGGTGGTGGTAGTGGTATCGGCATCTGAGGTGGTGGTGTCATGTATATGGCATCAGGAGGTATAGATGGTAGCTGGTTGTCTCCTGATGCTGAAAAATACATAACAAATTCAAAAAATGTAACATCTGCACTGATCATATACCGCCGACGCACAGGATCAAAACACTTGTACCCCTTTTGAGTTCTGGAGTAACCAACAAAGACACACTTGACAGCCCTAGGAGAGAGCTTGTCAGTACCGGGCGACTACTGATGGACGAACACAACTGACCCAAAAACACGAGGAGTAAGAGTGAACAGATCCTTGTTAGGATGAATGAGTGAAAACGGAATCTGTTCATTCAGGACAGACGAAGGCATACGGTTGATTAGGTAACATGCAGTGAGAACTGCATCACCCCAGTAGGAGTAGGGAACATGACTCTGTATAAGAAGAGATCTTGTGACATCAAGAAGGTGACGGTGTTTTCTTTCAGCAATCCCATTCTGTTGAGATGTATGAGCACAAGATGTTTGGTGAATAATCCCTTTTGAGGAGTAGTAATTGGCCAGAATGTTGGTACACAACTCTAAAGCATTATCACTTCTCACAAGCTTGACAGATGTGGAGAAAACATTTTGTATTTTATTCAGAAAATGGATAATAATATTTCCTGCTTCAGATTTATTCTTCATCAGAAACACCTATGACACTCTAGAGAAATCATCCACAAATACAATATAAAACCTGTGTCCCTGATGATCGGGAACATGACTTGGACCCCAGACATCGACATGAAACAACTCAAACTTGGAGTTACTACTCCGACCTGGACGACTGGGAAAGGACGACCTGTGATGCTTTCCCAACTGACACGCCTCACACTGAATAGGTGTGTGAGAAAGACCATAGGGTAGAACTTGACGCAACTTCTGAAGCGGTAAATGACCAAAACGCAGATGCCATAATAATGTTGATGCTTGTCACGAAGGAGAGGATGAGGTACCAGCAAAGGGAGTCTGATTCAGGCGGTAGAGGCCTCCTTGCTCATAGCCACGACCAATCACGTTGCCCGTATGGATGTCCTGAAAAATCAAAGAAGATGGATCAAAAATTGCCCGACAATGTAGATCCTTCGTAATCTGACTAATTGACAATAGATTCATTGAAAAATCCGGTGCATGTAGCACGTTCTTGAGCTGCATAGAAGATGTCAATCTAAACCCCCCCCCCCCCCCGTCCAGTGATGGGGGAATGAGTGCCAATGGCAATCACAACTGTCCGACCTGGAGGTATCTGAGTATATCCTGAAAGCAAACTCTGGTCGCCACATAGGTGATGTGTAGCGCCCGAGTCCATAATCCATGGTAAAGTATCGGATCTACTACTATTCAGTGCAAGTATACTACCTGAAGTACTGGTAGACGCAGAGGCAGAAGCAGCGACATCAGAATGACTCTCTGCAGTCGGTGCTGGTCCAGATGGTGGAATAATGCCCCTCAGACGGGCAACAAGATCGTCGAACCGTTGATCCAAAGTAGCAGCAGATGAAGGCTCTATCTGCTCAGCAGCTCTCGCGGATGCAGGAAATCCATGCTTTGAATAGCATGTATCTTCATTGTATCCGACTCGGTGACAATAGGTGCATGTCGGCCTAGTGCGGCCACCCCTTCCACGGGGTCCACGTCCACGGCCCTGGTGATGAAATCCATGACTTCTGTTTGCTGCCATGGCTGAAGAATTCTGACTCGCAGCTGTTGAAGGAACTGTAATCCGACTCAGTCTATGGAAGGCTTCCTCCATGGGAAGAATAGTAGAGTCGGCCAAAATCTGTGATCGTGCCGCCTCGTACTCAGAATCAAGTGCAGCTAGAAACACGCCCACCATAGTCGCGTTCCTATATGTCTTCTGCTGTTCTGGCGTGGCTGTCAGAGGCATGAAGCTATAGAGCTTCTCGAACATCCCTCTTAGTGATGTATAGAGAGAATGTAGGAGGCGACCATTCTGCTTGATGGTGAAGATATCATGCTGGAGTTGCAGAATCTTTGTCTCGTTCTTCGCCTGGGAATATGTAGTTGCCAGAATGTCCCACATATCCTTCGTTGTGGGTTGATGGAGGATGTCATTGGCAATCTCAATTGCCAACGTGCCAGATAGCCAAACCTTGGCGTATGCGTCATCAGCCTCCCAGGAGGCATTGGTTCCAGTCTTCTCAGCAGGCTCTGATTCGGTAAGAATGTGCTTCTTACCCGTAGACTTCATCATGCTCATGAACTGCATTGCCCACAGTTCATAGTTGGTACCATCCATCTTCACAATAGGCGCTGGACCACGGAATGCGCCAATAGATGGGATATCTGCCTTGCTTTCTGACATACTGGATACTGAAGACTGGAACGTCTGACAAACCAATCTGTGATTTGTCTACAATGACATAGACGGGTTTAGTTGCGTGTAGATCTCAAGCAACTAAACCCATGCTAATTGTTTTCTGCGCTTTAGGGCTTGGGACCGTGCACACGTATGCTAGCTACGCGCGCTGACGCGCTGGATGCCCTGGAATCACGCGAACTGAACGCACAGCGAACTGGGCACGCTATGCGAGTTGGATACACAGCCGCACAGCCGCACACAGGAGTCACACACATGAGATGCGTGCACTAGTACTACAGCGTGCGCGCAGGGGATATGCGCAATGGTGCAGGGGTGCACAGGCGGTGCACTGGTGCGCACAGGCGAAGCCCTAGGCCTGCAGCGCGGTGCGCAAGGATGCGCGAGGCGCAAGGATGCGCGAAGTGGTGGAGGCGATGCGCACCGGTTCACGGCAAGGTGCGCAGGGTGCGCAAGGAGAAGGCGCTCACCAGCGCCCAGCACGCGTGCGCGCAGGTGCGCAAGGAGAAGGCGCACACCAACGCACGCGATGGTGCACACCAACGCACGCGATGGAGAGGCGGCGCCGATGGAGCAACGCTGAGCTCGGGCGGCGCCGATGTAGCGAGAAGAGAGAGAAGGGGGCGGCGGGTGTGGTGGGGTTAGGGTTAGGGTTTCGAGAACTCCGGTCTAGGACCGTCGCTCTGATACCATGTTGGGAAAAATGAATAGCTTATTTATTCCATAAGCCCTAGGCTCTCTTATATAGGAGAGTAGCCTATGTGTAAATTACATAAAGTAGACAACTGAAAAAATAAAATAGAGAAGAGGTACAGGTACTCATATGCGTCAACATAGCATTATCTGGTGAAGAAAGATTCCAATGCGGGTTTAAGTATTTGTTTAGCTGGCTAGACATGGGCGCATATGTACGAAAGTCCGTAGAGATGAATTGTTGAATACTTGGATGTGGTTAGCAGAAGCTGGTTGGTTGAGGATGGATGATCTTGTAACATCTTGAAGATCTATCAGAACGGTATGTGAACTCAGCCATTGCCGGTCCCAAGCTCGAGTAAATGAGGAGGGTTGCGTAAGGTAGCCGACAACCAACGTAAAAAAGTCGGACACAACTTCCTAAATAGTATTTTTTAAAATGCTAAGTTGCCTCATAACAGTCGGATCTTTTCAGCATGGATTTAAGAAAACATTTCGATTTTATTAGGGCGTTCCCTACTAGTGCCGCGTTGCATCGTCCAAATATAATGAAAAATTAGCAAGAGCCGCTACATCGCAGCCTGCTGTAGTTCAAAATTTGCAAGGGCTCTCGCATGAGGAACACATGCGAGTAAATAAGCTAGTTACGCTGCATCATCGCCCGAATGCGGTCCAAAATTTGTAAGAGTTCTCGCATACGTAAGCAGGGACGGCCCCGCCCTCTCTTACAAATTTGGAGGATGACAGGGACGGCGCAAGAAGTGTTGGATAGAGACCATACGAAGGGATCTTTGTTTTGTGGATATAAGCCCGGGATTGACCCAAGATAGATCTGAATGGAGGCGAAGAATCCATGTAGCCGACCCTACTTAATTGTGGGAAAAGGCTTTGTTGTTATTGATGTTGTCTCGCATAACGGACGCATGCGAGTAAAGAAGTTAGTCCAAAAGAGATTGCAAATGAAGTTGCGGATTGGTAGTCGGAATATTGGTACTTTAACTTGAAAATTGATGGAGATAGTGGATATGATGGAAAAAAAGAAAATTCATATATTATGTCTTCAAGAGACTAAATGGGTTGGAGAGAAAGCAAGGGAGATCGAGAAGACAAGCTTTAAACTTTGGTATTCAGGTAAAGATAATGACAGAAACATTGTTGGAGTAGTTGTTCACAAGGATTTGAAGGATTGTGTGATTGAGGTGTAAAGATTTGGGTATTGGATTATTTTGCTAAAATTGATGCATGAAGAAGAAATTCTAAATATCATCTCAGTTTATGCACTGCAAATTGGTTTAGATGAAAGGACTAAACAAGCTTTTTAGGAGGATGTGGATAAGATTTTACAACGAATCCCACAAAGAGAGATGATTTACATAGGTGGAGATCTTAACGGACATGTGGGAAAGGATGCTTTAGGGTATGCTAGTGTTCATGGAGGCCATGGTTCCAGGGTTAGAAATGAAGAGGGAAAAGTCATTCTGGATTTTGTAATGGCATATGATCTTTTCATAGCAAACATTCTCTTCAAGAAGAGGGAGGAGCATTTAATTACTTATAAGAGTGACCCAATTAGAACACAGACAGATTACTTTGCGTTGAGGAGAAGAGATCAGTTGTGTTGTCAAGATTGCAAAGTAATCCCAGGAGAGAATTTGACAACCCAATATCACTTGTTAGTCTTGGATGTGCAAATAAAAGGGCAGGTAAAGAAAATGAGGGCTCCTAAGATCACTAGAACTAGATGGTGGAATCTTCAACTGAAGCAATCGAGCTTCAGGGAAAAGGTTTTAGAAGGCTTATCTTGGGATTGCAGCGGAAGTGCAAACAACATGTGGGAGGCGGTAGCAAGGTTTAAAAGAACGAAAGGTGGAACGAGGCGGTTTCACCAGAATCGAGGCGAGGCGTAGCCTTGAGGCGGTCGAGGCGTAAGCCTCAATTTTTCCCAAAAAAATTTACTAATCTAACATCTTTTATTGTATAAATATTAAGAAAGCAATACAATAACACATATCTTGAAGTATATAAAGCAAGTAGAGGAATTCAAATGCAATCCATCGTTGTCTTAGACTTGTAAACTTGTAGTGTACCAAATGTTAGAATTAAATGCAAGACAAAATAAAGAGTACAAAACATAATAAGTTCCAACTTCTAGAATTTCAAATCCTATTTCTAATTCAAAAAGTAGAATGGCGATTCATGCTCGTCTTCTAGACTCCTAGAGATCTTCTAATCATTGTCGTGAACTCTAACAGCGGCAACAAGACTATCATCCTCTGATTCACTACTGCTCATTGGATCATCCAATGAATCATCCATGTAGTTTAGATTTTCTTCATCATCATCTCCACCGCTAACATCATCTCCAGTATGAACCTCATCCTCATCAATATCAACCACAACTTTACCTGTATTATACAATACCATGGTTATTTGTTACTTTGTTAGTATATTGTATTTTTATTCTAATGAAATAAGTTTAACATCACATTTACCTTTCTTTCTCTTCTTCCTACGAGAATCATCTTGTTCTTCCTCAGCTTCCGCAGCATCCACCTCCAGAGGAGTATTTGCATCAAGCTCATGATATGCATCTTGTTCACATGTTTGAAGCTCTGAAATCCACTCATCACCAGAATCCACATCTTCCAAGCACAGGGGATCCTCCACAGTCTTTTTCTTGACCTCCCTCTACTTCAACTTCAAGTTGAACATCACATAAACCAAATGATTGAGTTTTGCTTGTGTGAGACGATTTCTCCTCTTCATATGTACCTACCCAATATACATGGATAAGCTTCAAATATATATAATTAGAGAATAGGTTTATGATTTACTCAAGTCAAAATACTACCTGATTAAATGAACTCCAATTGCGTTCACAACCAGATGCACTACATGTCAAACTCAAAACTTTTTTGGCAAACTTGGTCAGCTCAGGAGTATCATCTCCAAATGCCCTCCACCAATCAGCTGATGATGGTCGTAAATTCATAAGATATGGTTAGATTTAATAACGAAAAGCAAAGAATAATATAATGAGACTCTAGAGGAATACATTACCAGGACTCCTCTTCTTGCGTGTATTTATAGCATTAGAATATCCAAACAAACCTTGTGCACTCCTGAAAGAATCTATCTGTAGATCCACTTTCTCCCTCTCCAAGGGATCGCTTATCAACCTCTCCATGCATGCATACAATCCAATCTTTATCTCAGTGTGTGTGGAAAATGAGGAATCGTATTGATATTGGGGATTGAGAAAGTAGGCTGCAGCATGTAAATGAGTATGAAGTTGGCGATCCCATCTGGCATCCACAATGTCCCAAAATGGCTTGTATTTTTCTTCTTCATTGCTCAATGCAAGTGCAATTTGTTCCTTGGCCCTATCCATGGCTTCATAAATGAATCCCATTGGGGGATATTTTTCTGAATCAACCATTCGTAAGACCATGACCAATGGCTTAGCAGTGTTAATCACAAAGGCAACACCCGGCCAAAAGGATTTCCGTCTCAAAATTGTGTTGCATGCACTTTGCCCTTGGGGCTTGGTGGAATATGGACTCCTCTTCCATGCATAGGAAGTAAAAAAAGACTCGAGAGAGTCCCTCACAGCAATCAATCTCTGCAATGTAAGGAAAGCCGTAACAAAATGTGTAATAGCAGGACGGACCAAATCTCCCCCAATCTTTGATCTGATCATGGCCAAAACCCAACCATGAGCATAAATGTAGTTGATAACTTTTTTCGCTCTTTTGAAAACAAAGGCATGCAAAGGCATTTTCAAAATATCTTCTAACATCAAATCAATGCAGTGAGCAGCACAAGGGGTCCAATATAAATGTTTTCTTTTCTCCATCAACAATTTTCCAACTGCCTTGTAGTTTGAGGCATTGTCAGTAATAACTTGCATGACATTGCTCTCACCGACCTCCTCAACTACATCATCGAGCAAGGAAAAAAGTAAATGTGCACTCTATGTTTTGTCAGATGCATCTATGGACTTCAAGATCCAAGTCCCACTTGGATTGTTCACCAAAAAAATTGATAAGTGAATGACCTTTCGTGTATGTCCAACCATCAGACATGATGCTACAACCCGTCTTCGCCCAAGAAGCTTTTGCCGCTTTCATCAAATTGCCAATGTTATTCACTTCCTCCCTCAGTATCCAAGATCTCAACTCGTGTGCAGTTGGATGCTTCAATCCCCTCCCAAATGCTCCCACAGAATGGAGCATTGTTTGAAATGATGGGCTATTTGCACAATTGAATGCCAATCCATTTTCAAAGAAAAATCTTCCAATATCACGACAAACACGAGTTCTCCCTTCTTTCTTCCATGATGAATTCAATGTTGTCTGAAGTTGCTTCTCATTTATGTTGCTAGTTCCAATCGTGGGACCTCCCAAACCGGATGCACCAACAAATAAGTCCATAGGACCTCTCACTTGCTTCACACTGCTGGATCCTCCTGTCATTGTTTGATGTTCATTGCTCCCATGAGGTGTTTCCATTTCATAAGCGCCCACTTTGCAAAGTTCTTCCATCTCTTCCACTGCTCTTCTATTTCTCTCTTCAAGCCTTGCCAGTAAACACTTCATTTCATTTGAGACTTCAACTGGGACTTTTGGACATGCTTTAACATTCTTCCCAGTTTTTGCAAGGTGGTGCTTGAGTCTCGCAATGCCACCTGTAATCCGCTTAGCACAGAAATTGCATTGAACGAAAAGATAACCTTTTCCCTTCTGAGACTCCTCCATTTCGACTGGAACACAATATTTCCAGCCGGGGTCACTTCGGCCTCCTTCAGAATCTTTCATGCCTCTCTTGTTAGCTCTCGGCATTTCTGAAATTTATAGCACATTGCATCATAAATAAAACATGTTAATCACCTAATGGATCCAATCAGATGCATAAGAACATGGTGCCAAATTATGTAAGGTCAAATTATGACTGACTGAAACAAATCAACAGCATTTATAGGCCCGTTTTAAAATCCAGAAGAGAGTCAGAAGAGTCAAAACATATTAGATGATTATTCCAGTTCGTGTACTTTGCTTCCGACCCAAGCAGATCACTAAACTAACCTTCTACCAAATTCTAGCAAATTGAAGTTTATACTCGGGAAAAGAAGAGATGTCCTTTTTCCGATCATGTGTATACGGCTCATTTCAGGGGCCGCAAGGTAGCTATTCCCTCCCACTGTTATGTACCTTTTGTCTCGGTTATTCGTAAGGCAGATCGCATCAAGATATTCATGTGTCACCATCAACATGTCTCGCTACAGTAGAGGGCTACTGGCCCAGTGAATGTATCGCCAATAACAGGTTCCAAAAAATGAAATATAGGTGTGTTCACGAATAGGTAAGATAGAAGAAAATAAAGGTAACAAGTAGTTAACCATCTACATCACCAAGTAGCACATTTAGAGATAACTAAGAACAAGAAAATAAGTAACAAAAAATGAAAAAAATTGAAAATGGCGATGGACGGTGAACCTGATGGGGTAGATGGGAGCAGTATTTCCATAAACTTTTAATTGGGGAGGGAAATAGAGAGATAACTTTGGGTGATCTAGCTAGTAGTGAATTACTTGAATCGTGCAAGCTATAGACGAATATAAAGGAAGTAGAGGAGGCTTTGAAGGTTATGATCTGGGAAAGGTGTAGGACCGGATGACATCCCTGTAGAAGTATGGAGAGTTTTAGGTGAGTGTGGTTTGACTTGGCTTACGAATCTATTCAATGTTATTTGGCAAAGCAAGAAAATGCCTGAAGATTGGAGGAGTATCATGGTGCCTCTTTTAAGAACAAAGGAGACATTCAAAATTATTCAAAGTACAGAGGTATCAAGCTGATGAGTCACATTATGAAAATTTGGGAACATGCGATCGGAAAAAGGCTAGGGCAAGTTTTCAAAGTAAAAGAAAACCAATTCGGACTCATGCTAGGTCGCTCAACTATTGAAGCCACCCATTTGCCGAGGAGAACAATGGAGATTTATAGAGCTAAAAGGAAGAAGATCCATATGATTTTTATTGATTGGGAGAAGGCTTATGATTCTATCCCACGAGAGATATTGTGGAGAGTTTTGGAGAAGAGACAAGTACCTGTCCTATACATTAACCTCATAAATGATATATACGATAGAGCTTTATCTTGTGTAAAGACCCTGTTTGAGAAGTTTAACATTGGTTTACATCAAGGTTCAACTTTGAGTCCATTTCTTTTTACTTTGATTATGGACGAGTTGACAAGTCACATTCAGGATGAGTTACCTTCGTGTATGTTATTTGCTGATGATATTGTGTTGATTGACGAGACTAGAGATGGAGTAAATGAGAAGCTTGCGGTCTGGAGACATGCATTTAAGTCTACAGTATTTCGTATAAGTAGGGCTAAGACGAAATATATAGAGTGCACCTTTGATGGAAACAATCATGAAGGAATCGAGGTGAAGATTGGTGATGATAACATTCGAAAGAGATACTCTTTTAGATACCTGGGATCTATTTTGCAACATGATGGGGAAATTGATGGAGATGTTACTAATAGAATAAATGCAGGCAGGTTAAAGTGGTGGAGAGGAGCCTCTGCTGTTCTCAGAAAATTCATTTAAAAATCAAAGGAAAGTTTTACAAAGCAGCCATGAGAACTGCTATGCTCTATGGATCTGAATGTTGGCCTGTGAACCATAAACATGTGCAGAGAATGGTTGTAGGAGAAATAAAATGCTAAGGTGGATGTGCGAACACACACACACACACGTAAAGATCGGATTTGGAATGATGCAATAAGAAATGAAGTTCGTGTAGCTCCCATCGAGGATAAGATGCGAGGAAACAACTTAAGATGATTTAGTTATTTGCAAAGAAGGTCAGCTGCTACACCAGTTAGGAGATGCGAGTGTTAGGATGTTGAGTCGACTAAGAGGCCGAAAACGGCCCAAGAAGTGTTGGAAAGAGACAATACAAAGGGATCTTAGTTATTGGATATAAGCCCGAGATTGCCCCCAGATAGAACTGAATGGAAGCAAAGAATCCATGTAGCCGACCCAACTTAATTGTGGGAAAAGACTTTGTTGTTGTTGTATCAGAACAATATGTGGAAACTCGCACGAGGACAACTCCATTGTATTTACGGTGCTATGGGCAATTTGGAGTGCCATGAATGAAAGTGTTTTTCGTGGTCAGCGGGTATACCCTGAAAATACTATGGGATGTGTTAGGGGTCTTAGCACGACTTGGATTCTTGTAACATAATTATTTTAAGTATTAATATAAGTTTGTGGTGGGCCCCAACTTGGGATGCCACCCTTTTTGCTTTAAAAAAAAGGAGGATGACCTTGCCTTACCTTTCCCAACCCTTCTAAAACACTAGCCACCTCCTAGATGCCTCTCATTAACCTACACAAAGGATCCTACTTATCTCCCCATATAGGAATCACATATTTCGCTAGTTGAACATTGTTCATCTTTAGGAAACATTAAATCCCCAACACAATCTCCTCAAAAGGAGGCATTGTTCCATCCCAAGTCATCAACGTCATCCCCCAACTTTCCTGACCAAAAATGGTCCAAAAGAAACATCTCATTATACTTTTATGAAAAACATGATTCTTGCCAAGCAGTTTATACTAGATGTTGAGATATTTATCTCTCTGTGATTTATTTGTATTTCGTATTTATATTTTCTTCATTACGTAATTTTTTCCATAAAGCTTTTCTCATATATAAGAGAGCTAATATACAATTCTTATTTCTCCTTTCACATGGTATCAGAGCGATGGTCCTAGGCCGGAGCATGTGCACTAGATACCCCTCCCCACCAAAATCCTAACGTAAGCGCCATCAAGGGCGGAGTGGGCGACGTCGACCACAACCATCGTCGCCGCGCCTACCGCAACAGCAACGACCACCACCGCTGCCGAGCAGCAGTAGCCAAGGCTGCCGCCCCTCGGCCCTGTGTGTGTCACCCTAGGGCTCCGCTGGCTTCATCTTCATTCTAAGGGGTGCATAGCTCCCTAAGGGTTCCTGATCGACGGCTTCGAGGTCTGATTTTTGGGTTTCTAGGGTTGATTACCTAATATCATCCTAGTTGCCTAGAGAAACCTCAAATGGAGGGAAGAGGTTGTGGTATGAGTCTACACCCGCAACCATCGTCCTGTATGTTTGTGTAGACGCATTTAATTCGGTCTACAATCCAAGTCTTTGTCATTGTTGTCATCATGTCAGAGAATAGAGTTGATTCTAAAGCCAAGGTCTCATTCTTGGGTGCCTTTAAAGGTCTGGCACCCATTGTCAAGATGGATAGGACAAATTATGATCTTTGGGCCATGTAGTTTATGAGCCTAATGTAGTGTAATGGCAAGAGCACATCCTTACACATGATGAACTGAGCGACAAGACTGGGAGTATCGCCTCATGGGAGGCAGACGATACATATGTGCGTCTATGACTATCTGGGATCGTCTCAATGGAGATAACTAATGATATTCTGAGTCACTTCAAAGGCTATATGGGACATCTCAAAGGCTATATGGGACATCCTCTCTGCCACGTCTTCCCCGGCAAAAAATGAATCAAAGATACTGCAACTCCAGCATGATATCTTCACTTCGAAGCAGAATGAGCATCCTCTACATACCCTCTACACTTCTCTAAGGGGTATGTTAGAGAAGCTTCATGGTTTCATGACATCCCATTGACTGCTACTCCAGAACAACTTAAGGCGTACAGGAATTCCATGATGATTGGAGTGTTTCTTACAGCTCTTGATCATGAGTGTGATGCTACTTGAGAGCAGATTCTTATAGATGCCACCATACCACCGATGGAGGAGGCATATCGTAGACTGAGCATGCTTTCTATATCCTCTGGTAGTGCTACTCAGCAGCATCAGACTTCCTCTGCTATGGCTGCATCTTAGTCTATATCCTCTGATCATTCATGCTTGTTCCACCACCTTTACTACTAGTTAGCATTGTCAAAGTCATTCACTATCAAGTCAATGTAATGTGCATTATATGGCATTCAAGAAATGTCGTAATCGCTAAAAACCACTATCGTCTCACCGCCTTTTAAAATTATTACCATTGCCCATGACTATCAGTATGATATTCTCCTTCCCAATCTCTTTGATGGCATCTTTCATTAACTTCAGTAAGTACTTCTGGTTTTTTACATGTGCAGATGCATTAACAAATTTCAAGAAAACCATCTTCCAATCACATGGACCCCGTCATTTATAGTTGAAGAAAAATCCTTTCCGTAGTTGGTTGACCCCATGCCTAATAATGCCTTGCCTTCTCTCCTGTCATCTTTTAGATAGTCAGCTTAGCGCATGAATCAATACCGGTATCTGACTGCGGCCATGTAAGAACGATCAATCACGATTTAGAGGTCACAAGATGGATTATCAGAGAAGTTTGAAAATATAGTCAAGAAATAGGTCAAGGATACACACACACACACATTTGGCCAAGAAAGTTGATAATCTTCTTCCTCGTGTAACTTATCCAACCATCGCACATCATCACCTCGTACTCTATCCATCTCCTCTCCAGCTATTTGGTGTACTTGTTCATCTCTTCCTTCTCAATTGCAAGATACTTGCTCATGATCTTGTATGATGTGGGAGCATTCACTCTCGTTCCTAAAATAAGAATATCATCGATCGTGTTTTGTAAAAAAGGTCTATTAGCAACGTTCACAAGAATTCTTAGCTTGCTGATAGCCTTTCCCACTCTCTTCCATGCATTCGAAAAAATACCCTTCACTGTCCTCTACATTGAATCCATGCTTGGCTTGTACAACATGGAACCACTCTTCTTCAAGAAGGGGTGGGGATGGTGAGAGTAAAAAGGAAAAGGAGGGAGTCAAGGGCGATGAGGGATGGTGAGGACCTGGAGGAGGTGGGCGAGAGCATTAGATAGGAGGCAGCGGGTGATGAGAGGGCCTGGAAGAGGAGGGCAAAGAGGAAGAGGGAGCCAAGGGAAATAAGGGCTGGTGATGGCGTAGGTGAGGGGGAGGGCATCGGGGAGAAGGCAGAGGTGGTGGAAGGGGCTGGAGGAGCATGCCAAGGGCGTAGGAGAGGAGGAGGGCATCATGAGGGGCTGGAGGAGGATGGCGAGGGGGAGGGCGTTAGGCGGAGGCAGAGGGCAGCGGGAGGGTCCTAGAGGAGGAGGGTGATGGAGAGGGTGTCAGGGAGGAGGCAAAGGGAGGAAGGAAAGCTTGGAGGAGGAGGGTGATGGGGAGGAGACGGAGGGCGATGGGAGGACCTATAGAAGGAGGGAGATGGAGAGGGAGTCGGGGAGTAGGCCGAGGGCCTGGAGGAGGAGGGCGATGGGGAGGGCATCGAGGAGGAGGCGAAAGGCAATGAGAGAGCCTGGAGGAGGAGGGTGATGAGGAGGCGGAGGGTGGTGGGAGGGTCTGAAGAAAGAGGGGGGGGAGGTTTAGGGTTGAGTTAAGTGAATAAATTTAATAAAATAAATAAATATTGACAGCTAGATTTGATCTAGTCAGATTAACTCAAGCGAATGGTTAAGTTAGTGGTGTAAGACGGAGCATCTATTTAGGGTTTTAGGGGTAATTCGTGATTATCCAGGGTTATGTATACAATTACAAAACTACTCAAGGTTATGGGTGTAAATATCCCATTCTAAAATATATAAAACGCCTAAAGTCTTGAATTAAAAGTGTTAAACAAATTATCCAAGCTTCTATGTTCCAATTTCTAAGAGTCAGAAACCTAACTTAAATCCATCAAAACTTGCAAAATCTCGAAACTGTTCTCCATAATATCTCGCAAAAAACATAGTTTTTTTTAAAAAAAATCAAGAGTATGGAAGAGATGCACAATATGAGCAAAAATCTTCAAAAAAGTCTTATCAAAATTGACCAAAAATTGGACAAATTAGAGAGCATACCCGAAGTTCCTCTAAAGGAGCTTTCTCAACAACGACAACAACAAACTCGCACGATATCGAACGGATATGGGTACTATATCGCCCATATCGATCTAAAAGAGGAAAAGATAAGTCAAAAGATTCCCTTTTTCTGTCGATACCCTATATCTCTCCGACATCTTAGCAGAGATATCGCGTGGATACCCTAGAATTTAATACACACCTCAATATCAAATCCCCCTTCTAGCGATATCGATATACCAGCATTATATCGTCGATATATCGTGATATTCAAAACCATTTAGTGTGTTCCATGTACAGAGACTTCTCAGCATCAATGCCCTTGATAAAAGAGAGCCACATTAAAAGATCGACTAGGGTTTGCAAACAAAGCCTCCAACCCCTCACATACCTTAGATAACAAAAGCTCTTTAACTGAGTCCATAACTAAGAAAGGATCGAAAAAAGACCTACATCCATTCCTCCACAAGCTTTTGCCACCCACTAACCGTCGTTCGTTGATACCAACACACGGATTGTTGTTGCACACACCAAGCACAAGGTTGTTAGATGGCTGACCCGCTGACATGACAAGCACCAAAACGGGTCCTGACACTCCCCTGCCAGTACCATTATCCCCTACACCAGTAGCAATCCACCTAGCACGAGGCCATCCCCTCGCCCATTGTGTTCCCCACTCTCCCCCTACTCCCTCTCGTGCCAACTGCTACCCTCTAGATACTCGTATGTATTGTTTGTCAATTTCGGAAAGCCGATTTTTCTGAAAAATTGTACATATATGACACCGCCAAACTGCAAGTAACAGACTTGAAAAATATAACCTTTCCGAGGTTAGCGTGCATGGACACCCCTCGACCCTACAATGTTACAAGAATAACGAAAATATACCGATATCTAATGTGGGACATTCTAGCGACAATAATCATATACAATATCAAGAAATGAGCACAGATACATGTGCATTCTCTTTGTCATAAAAAGGATACTGTAAGCTCGATAATCAGAGGGCACTATTATTTTTATAATAAGATCGAGTCCGTAGTTTCTAACTAATCTAGACCGGCAATCAGGATACGCAAAGGATATGCTAAAAGAAATAACAGTCTCATCTCTTATACCGAAAACGTTCAGATAACAAACTGAAACTAAATTTTCGCTTACTGTTCTTGCAGGGGCATTGACTCCCATGGCAAACGTCTCTGTTGAAAATAACACCTACAATGTATTCCAGCATAACAAGAATCCAATCAATTACACTAGCCATGGTTTTTTGATGTATGGCTTCTGAAAATATGAGCACATAAAGAAACAATAGAAAAAATGACAGATGTCAAATTTAGGATTAAATTCCCACATTCAGGCAGATGAATTAATATAAGAAAAGGTGCACCAAAAATATCAAAGTGTGATTAATAAACATACAAGACATGTATTTAGCATCTACCTGCAAAGACAAAATGTCAAGTGCCCACTTAAATAGCACATGAAGAGGCCGAACCACCATCCCATATTCTCCATCAAATTTGTGTCTTCGTGGATTGAGAGAGAAGAATGTAGAGATCAAACAATAAACTCAAGCATGCAACCATAGAGACAGAGATTTGGCAACCCAGTTCACACCTCAAGGCACTACATTTGGTGGAGCAGTTCCTCAAATTTCTCTAATTATGGTAGTTTTATAATGGCGAATTTTTCATGCCCTTTCTCTCCTTAATATGAGGAATGAAAATGCTAAAAGTAATTACTACAGGAGGGGAACAAATGATTACTCATGATATTTTGGAAAAACAATTACGCAATAAAACATACACAAAACACAACGTGAAAAATATTTTGCAACGGAGACGGAAACCTGGAGGTGATAACCTAGTATACACCATGTTTTAGAAAACGTAACGCGAAATGACGCGGGTTTCCCGTCATCGACGCAAGGCATACGCCTCGAGTGGTCAAGGTCTATGCCTTTAAGGGAAACAAAATAACTAAATTATTATGGTTCGAGGGGTTCAAGAAGGAGGACATCTCGATCCCTCTTTTGCAGTATGCTGATAACACGATCCTGCTACTGGGGGGAACAGAGGTCTAGAATGCAAATGCGGTACAACTGGTCGAGATATTTGGTACTCTCTCGGGCCTCGAGATCAACAAGCGCAAGTCTGCGGTTATTACTTTCGGGATGAATGAAGCAGAACGTTCCGTCCTTGTAGGGATGACCGAATATCCATTAGGGGACCTTCCTATCACATATCTGGGGTTGCCATTGGTGGCTGGGAAACTAAAGAAGGCAGATTGGGATGGGCTGGTGCAGAAGATAGATCAAAGACTGGCAGGGAGGAAGGCGGTCATCTGTCCAGGGGAGGAAAGTTGGTTCTGTTAAAACACGTGCTCTCAGCTATACCGATCTTCTTCTACTCCACATGATTGATGCCGGTTGGGGTTAAAAGGAGGATAGAGACTATGATGAGGAGATTCTTCTGGTCAGATGGGAAGCAACAGGGGGTTGGGAAGCACCAGGTCAAGTGGGAAGAGATTACAAAGGGGCGCAACGATAGTGGCCTTGGAGTGCGTGATGTGGAGTGTATGAACAAGGCGCTCATCGCAAAATGGGTGAAACGCATATGGGGTCCCTCAACCTCGCCGGTGGTCAGGTTGGTAAGGACTATATATGGCGTTAAGGGTGAGATTGTGGCTAGAAGATGTCGATTTGAATCGTCACTTTGGGCTGGGATTCGTCAAGTTTTGCCGCTGTGGACGCATAAGCTCCGACCTAAGGTGCGTGATGGCCACCTTTTCATATTCTGACGTGATGATTGGACTGGGGACGGTGCAGTGGAGGGCAAATTTCTGCGCCTTTTCTCTTTGGCTGCATTGAAAGAGGGTACGATGTTGCAGATGGTTGTAGATAGAACGTGGGTGCTGCAGTTTATGTCAGGCCTATCTGACCAACGCACGGAAGAATATCTCAGGTTGTAGACCGAACTGCCGAAGCCAGGGGAATTCTCGCCGGACATCGACCACTTTTGTTGGGAGGATGCAAGCTTCTCCGTCAAGAAAGTTTACGAGGAACCGATAAGAAGGACAGAGGAACGTGATACAGAACTATGCCAGGACATAAAAATCATTTAGGCATCAAGGATACCTAGTAGAGTCAAAATATTTCTGTGGTGCTTGAGAAAGGGACGCCTATGGGATAATGCAAGGAGGGGACGGTTACTAGGCCTCGATGACACGATGTGCGACAGGTGCGACGAGATGGAAGAGGATTCGGAGCACTTGTTCTTCAAGTGCCCGGAGTCTGAACGGGTCTGGAGGGAGGTAGGCATTCCTTGGGTTGGGAGCGAGGGGGTGGCATAATTCTGGAGATCTACATGGACGGTCAGCACCAACTCAACGGACGACTACTCAAAGACTTTTGCTGCTCTATGAGCCATTTGGACGGGAAGAAATGATTTGATTTTCAACAATCAGAGGTTTTATTTCGAAAATGTATTTTCTCATTGTAGCGCACTCTATGCTTTCTGGAGTTCACGGTAATGTATTTTTAAAAATTTTAATTAAATACTTCGGTGGTGACCCCCGCAAGAGGGGTTCACCCGTTTTACAATAAAAAAACATAATAACTAAATTATAATTAGAGAAAATACACTACGAGAAAAATTACTTCTATATCATTTTGAACATCACAAGAAGGCATTATAATCACACCAAATGACATATAATGAGTCCTAACTTCGTTAATTGCTACTATATTACACTTACAATTTTTACATAGAAGGTTGGTAAACAAACTGATGCAAGGCGTACTGATTAGAAATTACGTAGTTCCAAAATATGTGTGACTACTTGGAATCACGCATGTATATGCTATTAAAATTATATTTAGTATTATGCAGATATTGAAAAAGGTACTTATTAATATATGACCGTAATAATATGAAGAATCAATGCGTGAAACAATATAAAAGAACATTATAGTAATAAACAGTCCAAAAGAAGAAGAAAATGGCATTGTTTAATTTGCCTAGAATTCAGCTCAACTAGAAGAGACTGACAGTTAAAAAAAGATGCATGAGAAGATTAAGCAACCAACATCTTCTTCACCACCACTACCAACAATAACAAAGCCTTTTCCCACATTAAGTAGGGTCAGCTACATGGATTCTTTGCCTCCATTCAGATTTATCTAAGGTCATTCTCGGGCTGAGATCCAAATAACTAAGATCCCTTCATATAGTATCATTCAACACCTCTTGGGCCTTCCTCGCCCTCACTTAGCCGGCTCAACATTCCAAAATCTCGCATCTCCAATTAGTGCATCAGCCAATCTCCTTTGCAAATGGACAAACATCTTAAGTGGTTTATCTGATCTTATCCTCTATCAGAGCTACACCAACTTTTCTTCTGACTACACCATTCTGAATATGATCTTTTTTTGTATAAACACGCATCCACCTTAGTATACTTGTTGACGCATAATATAGATTAACTGTACCTGTTCGTTATTTTATTTTTCTGTTGTTCTCCCTATGTAATTTACCCATAGGCTACTCTCCTATATAAGAGAGCCTAGGGCTTATGGAATAGACAGATCATTGGTTTTTTCCAACATGGTATCAGAGCGACGGTCCTAGACCGGAGTTCTCGAAACCCTAACCCTAACCCACCCCACCCGCCGGCCTCTCTTCTCTCTCTCTCTCTACTCGACGCCGCCCACCTCAGCCGATCGGCGGTCTCCTTCTCCGATCTGCGGTGCTCCTGCGCGCCTCGCGCATCGCGCCTCTCGCGCCTCTCGCGCATCTCCTCTGCGCACCTGTGCGCACTCCTACGCGCACTGCTGCGCGCTCTCTTCAGCGCATCTGCGCCTCGCGCCTCTGCGCGTTGTGCGACAGCGTACGCCAGTGCACGCGATAGCGCCTGCACCAGGAAGCAAGCCAGCCCCTACGCCTGCCTGATCTTCTGTGCCTCGCCATTACATCACCTGCGCCTGGGCAGGTTCTAGTGCACACCTGTGCACCTCCAGTTGCGTGTGCGCGTGCTCCTTGCACGTGCCTACGTGCCCTAAGCCCCAAACCCTAGGGAACACACATCTTGATCTACATGGGGTTAGTTGCTTGGCGTCTACACACGCAACTAATCAACTAACCCCGTCTATGTCATTGTAGACAAAGATTATCTTCTCTCAGTCGCTCCAGTCTTCCGTCTCCAGTATGTCAGAAAGCAAGGCAGATATCCCGTCTATTGGCGCATTTCGTGGTCCAGCGCCCATTGTCAAGATGGATGGTACGAACTATGAACTGTGGGCAATGCAGTTCATGAGTATGATGAAGTCTACAGGCAAGAAGCATATTCTTACCGAACCTGAGCCTGTAGAGAAGACTGGAGTCCATGCCTCATGGGAGGCAGATGATGCATATGCCAAGGTCTGGCTATCTGGTACATTGGCTATTGAAATTGCCAATGACATTCTACATCAACCCACAGCCAAAGACATGTGGGATATCCTGGCGGCGACATATTCTCAGGCAAAGAACGAAACGAAGATCCTGCAACTGCAACATGATATATTCACAATAAAGCAGAATGGCCGTCCTTTACATTCTCTCTACACATCACTGAGAGGGATGTTCGAGAAGCTCTATAGCTTCATGCCTCTTACCGCCACGCCAGAACAGCAGAAGACATACAGGAATGCGACGATGGTGGGTGTGTTTCTTGCTGCACTCGATCCAGAGTATGAGGCAGCACGGTCTCAGATTTTGGCTGACTCGACTATTCCTCCCATGGAGGAAGCCTTTCACAGATTGAGTAGGATCACAGTGCCTTCAGCAGCTGCCAGTCAGAATTCCTCAGCTATGGTGGCAAGCAGAGGCCGCGGATTTCATCAACAGGGACGGGGACGTGGACCTCGTGGAAGAGGTGGCCGTACTAGGCCCACATGCACATATTGTCACCGAGTCGGCCATAACGAAGACACATGCTATTCGAAGCATGGATTCCCTGCATCTGCACGAGCCGCTGAGCAGATAGAGCCCCCATCTGCTGCTACCTTGGATCAACGATTTGATGATCTAGTTGCCCGCCTCAGAGGCATCATCCCACCATCTGGTCCAGCACCGACTACAGAGAGTCATACTGATGCTGCTGCTTCTGCCTCTGCCTCTACTAGCACTTCAGGTAGTACACTTGCACTCCAGAGTAGTAGATCTGATACATTGCCATGGATCATGGACTCGGGCGCCACACATCATCTATGTGGCGACCAGAGTCTCCTTTCAGGATATACTCAGATCCCTCCGGGTCGGACAGTAGTGATTGCCAATGGCACGCATTCCCCTATCACGGGTCAGGGGGAGATTAGATTGACATCTTCTATGCAGCTTAAGAATGTCCTACATGCACCGCATTTTTCTATGAACCTGTCGTCAATTAGTCAGATTACGAAGGATCTCCATTGTCGAGCTATTTTTGATCCATCGTCTTTGATTTTTCAGGACATCCGTACGGGCAACGTGATTGGTCATGGCTATGAGCAAGGAGGCCTTTACCGTCTGAACCAGACCCCATTTGCCGGCACCACATCTTCTCCTGCTGGACAAGTATCTCCTCTCCTGTGGCATCTGCGTTTTGGTCATTTACCGCTTCAGAAGTTGTGTCGTGTTCTACCCTATGGTTTCTCTCACACACCTATCCAGTGTGAGGCATGTCAGTTGGGAAAGCATCACAAGTCGTCCTTTCCCAGTCGTCCAGGTCGGAGTAGTAACTCCAAATTTGAGTTGTTTCATATAGATGTCTGGGGTCCGAGTCGTGTTCCTGATCATCAGGGACACAGGTTTTATATTGTATTTGTGGATGATTTCTCGAGAGTGTCATGGGTGTTTCTTATGAAAAATAAATCTGAAGCAGGAAATATTATTATCCATTTTCTAAATGAAATTCAGAATGTTTTCTCCACATCTGTCAAATTTGTAAGAAGTGATAATGCTTTAGAGTTATGCACCCATACTTTGGCCAATTACTACTCCTCAAAAGGGATTATTCACCAAACCTCTTGCGCGCATACATCCCAACAGAATGGGATTGCTGAAAGAAAACACCATCACCTCCTTGATGTCACAAGATCCCTTCTTATACAGAGTAATGCTCCATACTCCTACTGGGGTGATGCAGTTCTTACTGCATGTTACCTAATCAACCGTATGCCCTCATCGGTCTTGAATGAACAGATTCCGTTTTCACTCATTTTTCCAGACA
Source organism: Ottelia alismoides (assembly GCA_037367405.1). Taxonomy (NCBI): domain Eukaryota; kingdom Viridiplantae; phylum Streptophyta; class Magnoliopsida; order Alismatales; family Hydrocharitaceae; genus Ottelia; species Ottelia alismoides. Next base: position 438,491 of record JAZKJV010005107.1, on the reverse strand, counting down.
AGGATTTGTTCGCTCTTACTCCTCGTGTGTTTGGGTCAGTCGCATTCGTCCATCAGTTGTCGCCTGGTACTGACAAGCTCTCTCCTAGGGCTGTCAACTGTGTCTTTGTGGGGTACTCCAGAACTCAAAAGGGGTACAAGTGTTTTGATCCTGTGCGTCGGCGGTATATGATCAGTGCAGATGTTACATTTTTTGAATCTGTTATGTACTTTTCAGCATCTGGAGACATCCAGCTACCACCTATATCTCCTGATGCCATATTAATGGCGCCACCACCACCATTGCCACAAACAACACCACAGCCACCAACACCGCCACCACCACCGCCACCGCTGGTATCTCCACTACCATTCCATTACACACGCAGGCCTCCTCCAGCTCATGGTTCTGACCCGTCAACTAGCTCGCCTATGGTATGTAATGAAAATATTACTGTTGATGGATCTGACGACATTTCTCAGCAGGATGTATTACAGGAACATGGTGAGCATACAGATGATTTGGATGCTCCAATTGCTCTACGCAAGCCGAAGAGAAGCTGTGCCAAATATCCACTATCAGCAGCCGTGTCTTTTGAGAGGCTATCTGGAGACTTCAGGACATTTGCATTGGCACTTTCAGCTACAGACATTCCACGGAATCATCATGATGCATTGCAGGATGCTAGATGGCGGCTAGCAATGGAAGAAGAAATGGCGGCACTACAATCCAGAGGAACCTGGAGTTTGGTTCCTATACCTCCAGATATCAGTCCGGTCAGTTGCAAATGGGTGTTCACAGTGAAGCACAATGCAGATGGTTCCATTGACAGGTACAAGGCACGCCTGGTTGCACGTGGCTTCACACAGACATATGGGGTAGATTACCTTGACACATTTTCCCCTGCGGCGCGTCATTCCACTCTACGGATCCTGTTATCAGTTGCAGTTGCTAGAGATTGGCCACTTTATCAACTGGACGTGAAGAATGCATTTCTGTATGGCGACTTGCAGGAGGAAGTCTATATGCAATAGCCACCTGGTTTTGCTGTTGAGGGGGAGTGTTCCAAGGTATGCAGATTACATAAGGTCATCTATGGCCTTAAGCAGAGCCCCAGAGCATGGTTTCAAAAGCTGTCAGATCTCTTTGAGAAACAAGGATATAAACGCTCCAATGCTGATCATTCCTTGTTTGTACAGAAGACGGCTAGAAGTATCATCGTAATCATGGTTTATGTTGATGATATCTTGATTACAGGTGATGATGAGCAGGGCATTAAATAGGCAAAAGAAAAGCTGGGGACCGAGTTTGTCACCAAGGACTTGGGAGTTCTTCGATATTTCCTGGGGCTGGAGTTTGCTAGAAATCCATATGGATTAGTAATGTCACAGAGGAAGTATGTTACAGATCTATTGACTGAGACAGGTATGCTAGGGTGTCGACCTGCTTCGACACCAATGGATCCTAGCATGAAGCTCTATGATGATGACACAGAAGAGGTGGACAAGAGAAGGTACAGGGAACTGGTAGGCAAACTATTGTATGTCACGATCACTAGACCTGATATATCATTTGCAGTGAGTCGTGTGAGCCAGTTCATGGAGCAACCACGTCAGGCCCATATGGATGCAATACACATGATTCTGAGATATTTAAAATCATCTCCAGGTGCAGGCTTGCTATTTAAGAAAGGAAAAGAAATCTCTATCACGGCATGTGCTGATGCAGATTATGCAGGATGCCCCAAGGACAGGAAGTCTACATCAGGATTTGCAGTCTATGTTGGGGACGCTCTTGTTTCGTGGAGAAGCAAGAAACAGACAGTGGTAGCTAGATCCAGTGCTGAATCCGAATACAGGGCTATGGCCCAGGCTAGCACAGAAATGATGTGGGTGAGATCTTTACTTGCAGATCTATGTATTGATATACCTCTTCCTATGAAGTTGGAGTGTGACAATCATGCCGCCTTGTTCATTGCAAATAACCCAGCCTTTCATGAGAGGACCAAGCACATTGAGGTCGACTGTCACTACATATGTGACATGGTTCAGAAGGGATTCATTGCTACATCTCACGTCACATCAGAGAATTAGACTGCTGATGTTTTCACCAAGGCACTACTTCGAGGCCCATTCCAGAAGTGTGCGTCCAAGCTGAGCATGATTGATATCTATGCTCCATCTTGAGGGGGAGTGTTGACGCATAATATAGATTAACTGTACCTGTTCGTTATTTTATTTTTCTGTTGTTCTCCCTATGTAATTTACCCATAGGCTACTCTCCTATATAAGAGAGCCTAGGGCTTATGGAATAGACAGATCATTGGTTTTTTCCAACAATACTCATTTTCGTTAATGTCATTCTCTGCACATGTTCATGGTTCACAAGCCAACATTCAGATCCATAGAGCATAGCAGGTCTCACGGTTGCTTTCTAATGCTTTCCTTTAATTATCAAAGGAATTTTCTTATCACATAGAGCAGTAGAGTCTTCTCTCCACTTTAGTCAACTCGCATTTATTCTATGAGTAACATTTCCATCGATTTCCCCATCGTGTTGCAAAAAAAATCCCAAGTACGTAAAAGAATCTTTCTTCTGAATCTTATCATCTCCAATCATCACCTCGATTCCTTAACCACTGCTAGTCTGCTACCATCAAATGACCATTCCATATATTCAGTCTTAGCCCAAAAAAAAGTTTTAAGCCTTCTCCCACTATGAGTAGGGTCGGCTACATGGATTCTTGCTCAAATCCATGTTGAAAGATTCGACTATTTTTTACGTTGGTTGTCGACTACCTAACACAACTTCTGCAAGAGGGAAACTTGAACCCTGGTCTTTTGGGTGGTAGACACACTGGATTACCACCAGACCATTTAAGTGGGTTTATATTCAGTCTTAGCCCGACTTATACAAAATCCTTTAGTCTCTAAGGCATGTCTCCAAACCTCAAGCTTCGCATTTACTCTACCTCTAATCTAATCAGTCAACACAATATCATCGACAAAAAACATACACCAAGGTATCCAGACCTGAATGTGACTAGTCAACTTGTCCATAATCAAAGTAAAAAGGAATGAACTCAAAGCTGAACTATGATGCAGACCGATTTTGATGCCAATGTAGTCAATCTTCGAATCTTCTCTAAAACTCCACACAATATCTTCCGTGGGACTGAATCATAAGCCTTATCCCCATCATACATGCACTTAATAAGGTTAATCTACAGAACATGTACTTCGAATCTTCTCTAAAACTCCACACAATATCTTCCGTGGGACTGAATCATAAGCCTTATCCAAATCAATAAAAAACATATGGAGGTTCTTCCTTCTAGATATATAAATCTCCACTACTCTCCTCACGAGTGGATATTTTCAATAGTGGAATGACTTGGCATGAATCCGAATTGGTTTTATGTTACTTTGGAAACTTGCCTTAACCTTCTTCGATAACACATTCTCAAATTTTTATAGTATGACTCATCAGTTTGATACCTACATAATTAGAACAATTTTGAACATCTCCTTTATTCTTATAGAGGCGCACTATGATGCTTCTCCTCCATTCTCCAAGCACTTTCTTGTTTCGTCAAATAACATTGACAAAATTTGTGAGCCAAGTCAAACTCCATTCACTTAAAAGTCTCCATACTTCTATAGGAATGTCACCAGGTCTTACACCTTTCAAAGGTTTCATAACCTTATGGGACTCCTCTACTTCCTTTGTATTGGTCTATAGCTTATATAACCCAGAAAACTTTCACTACTAACTAGATCTTCCAAAGTGATGTCTTTATTCCCTTCCCCAATGAAAAGCTTATGAAAATAGTGCTTCCATCTAGTCTATATCCTTTTGAGTAACAAACACATGTCATTCCTCATCCTTAATGCATCTCACATGAGAAAGATCTTTGGTATTTCTTTCTCTTTCTTTGGTCAGTCTGAATATATCCTTCTGGCCCACCTTAGAGTCAAGATTTTTGTACAAAAGCCATAAAAATTACTGATGGATTTCACCACCTTCAGCTAAAGGTTTACCATCCTCTTAGTCCATTTGCCTCCCGAGGAACTAAGCTTTTCTCACTAAAGCCGCTACTGCAAACCTATGATTTTGTACTACTTACAAGCCAACAAAGCTCAAAAGTTAGTTGTTGTAGTTTCTCAAATCTATCATTGAGCAGCCTATTACCAACTCTTAGTGGCAATCCCCATAGACCTTTTTGCACCAACTCCTTCCAACAAGAAGCAATAAAAAATGGCAAAGCCTTCTCCCTCTACAAGTAGGGCCGGCTACATGGATGCTTGCTCAAATCCATGTTGAAAGATTCGATTATTTTTTACGTTGGTTGACAACTACATAACGCAACCCCACAAGGGGGGATTTGAACACTGATCTTTTGGATGGTAGGCACAATGCACTACTACCAGACCATTTAAGTGGGTGCAACTAGAAGCAACAATCAGGCCAAAAATTCAAGGAATTATTTCCATGGACTTCCCAAGCTCATCTAATCATCCAACAACATCTGAAAACTCCAAACTTTCCATAACTGAATGAAAAACCCTTTATCACCTTAGGCTTCGACCTGAATACCCATCTAGTTTTGTTTCGCTCTATGAAACTAACAATCAGCTAATAAATATGGAAACCTGTTGAAAAAAGAAGAATTATATTTAAGTGGAATACCTTAGCCCATTTTAACATGATTACTCAGTGCAATATCAATTACTCTTTCTTGAAGATTAAGAAGCATTGAAAGTGGGACTCAAAAGTGAACTAAACAAATTAGAAAAGGGACCTTAATAAGACCGCGACAAAAGAGCATTTCCACAACTTCTTTGACAATTGGAAGAAGTCCAGCATGATGCACGCCAATGCCTCTCTTTAGAAGATTCTCCAGTCGAACAACCTAAATCAATCATTTTAAAACGGTTTGCGATCAACTCTTTAATGAAACTCAGGTAGATTTTAAAATTTAGACACCTGTGGAAGATTCCTGTCAGAGCCCTTCAAGCGTGTAAAGGCTTTTTTGCAGAAGAGACTAATGGCATTTTTTTCTGAACTGCTGGTAAGGTCAATTCCTGTAATGTTATCTGCTGATTTGTCGCAGTGGTTCTTTGAAAAGCAAAAAATAACCACCTGTATGTGAAATATCCAAAAGATCAGTATATAACATAGATGTTCAAGAAGAGGCTAATACAAAATGAAAAAAATGTGAGTTCTAATTAAGAGTAAAAAGTCTGCCCACTGCTGTATTGCCTAGTTTCAATTTACCGCAGCATCATTACACAGATTTCCAATAAAACAGGTCTTTTTAGCACATGTATGTCAAATTTCATATTGGAAAAGCATATTCTGATAGGAAAAGGATCTCATATAGATTAAGGGGTACTCGATCGGTGGAATGGGGGTCAGGGTTCTAGCAAGTGGTTTGTTCTCCAAGGAAGGAGGAGACCATCCAAAACCAGTCTATAATTCGAGGAATCGAAGTTGGAGAGGGCTGTGGATGATCGGTCATGATCTGGGATGCTCTTGAAATATCATGGCACGTGTTTGCGATGTGGTGGTCGTGATCATCGGGTTAGTGACTACCGGGATACCACATGATGCTTCTCCTATGGTAAGTATACACATAAACAATGGTGATGCCCACGAGGTCAGACATGACGACTCCTCACACCAGTTATTGATGCATAAGGGAAGCGATGTGGTGGTCGTGATCATCGGGTTAGTGACTACCGGGATACCACACGATGCTTCTCCTATGGTAAGTATACACATAAACAATGGTGATGCCCACGAGGTCGGACATGACGACTCCTCACACCAGTTATTGATGCATAAGGGAAGCGTGTGTGTCTATTCTTGTCGATGTCTGCAAGGAGATTAGGTTTTTCTTGTAGGACGCCATATCCGACATACGGGACACTATTGTAAGCGCCTTTGCAGGACATGTTTAAATAGGGGAGCTGGCAACTTGTGCAAGAGACCTCTCCAAGGTTGAGCTGAACAAACATCTGGAGTTCGATCATATTGTGGGATGAAAGGTTCAAGGGCAAAGGCCAAGAGCCAGGGATAGTATTCTAAGATCTTCGGTTATCGGAGTCTTGTGGGTATGGGAACTACCTCTCCTCTGATGTTCTCAAGTGATAATGCATGAGGCACTATGGAATGTGGGAACAATACATTCTATCATCTCGAATGGTCTCTCTAATGGTCAACTAATAGATGTGCTAATGTCTGTCATTGGCATAGAGAATCTCCTTCATTTTGTCAAAAGAGTCAAATTGATAACTTGGATTTTCGCCTGGAGGTTGCTGTAACATCCGGGAATTTGCGTAAACCCGAGCTCGTCCGATTTTGGGTCTAATGAACCCAAAAACGTTGTCGGTCAATACTAAACAACCTAAAACGACCAATTGATCATAAATCAAAAGTCGTTCGGGTGAAATCGTCCAAAAATCGGTCGCTCCGTAATGCGCGTCGTGAAAAAGCCGCGACGCAAATTCGGAAACCGCAAAACGAACCGAGACCGTCATGAAATCCGATTCGATGAAACAAGACCAATGAAATCGATCGTTCGTCAATCGGAGGTCATTTGATATGTTAAAATCACAAATTTTAATCTCAAACAAAACCCGTATCCGAAAATTCCGGGTATTCAAAACTCGACCGGAAGTATATCAATATTATACTCATATTGACCGTCATTCAGAGACGGTCAAATTGAGATATTGTGCGTCGAAATCCAAGGTTCGACGCGTAAATACGGTCGATTTGTATGAATATAGTTTTGTTTTATATATATATAAATAAATTTTCTGCTATTTAGAATAGCAGACAGACAGTAGCCGTAATATATATATAAATAAAACAAAATTTTATCTTGTACAGTCGGCCTGTCTAAACAGTTGTTGGCATTCACTCTCTCTCTTTGACTCCTTCTTCTATCCCCACTTGGATTATTGCTATCTCCACATGTCAAGATAAGAGCACATCCTTTCCCTTATAAATATCCCAACAAAACCCTTTCCCCTTTCCCCATTTTCTACCCCAATTCCACCGAAGAACCCCCTGGAACTGCCACTCCTTCATCGGGGTTGATCAAAACAGCCATCTTGCTGTTGAAACTACTGCAACAGCCTTCTTCTGCAAGCTAATCTGGGAAGAACAGCTGGAAGATCTTCCTTGGAGAACTCCAATTGTAGCTGCTGCCCTCTTACTGTACCAAAAATCTGCTACATGCCATCATCTTCCCTCCAATTTGAAGACTTTGGTACACTCCTTTTCCTCTCTCCATTTGCTGCCATACATGTACATTTCCCCCCTACCCTACCATGCATGTACCATTTATGATTATTTTTTTTATTGGGCATTTTGCTTTCAATTTTGAACCATTGTACCTATAATTCGTTAGATTTAAATCAACTACCATCTTTGTTACATATTGTAAAAAAAAAGGAAGAAGTTTCATCCTCATGTATTATGCTGTCACCTGGAGCCATTTCGTGTTTATAAATTATATTATATAAATAGCTTTCTTAAGGGTATGATATTATTAATGATGTTAAAAAAATGTAAAGAATAGTAGCTTGTCCATCAATTGTTGTTTCTCCTAATCCTCACAATATAAATGAACTGTGAACAAAGGTGGTTTGTAGACTGGTTTATAGTAGTTGAAGAAATCCAATTATTTGTTTAAAGGTACTGTTTGGGTGAAAAGAGAAGATGGTTAAATTGTGATGATACTGTATGTAAGGAGTGAAAGGAATAAGTTATAAGATGTATTATCATGATATTAAAATAGGTAAATGACATGATATATATACTGGAATTGGAAATTTTGATTTTTATTTCTCTTCATTGTAAATTCTGCTAATGCTAATATATATATCTATATCATAATTTTTATATGAATATAATAGTTCTTTGATTATATACGTTTAAATTGAAACATAAAATTTTTTAGTTTGAGTTGTCAGTTTGATGTTAGCCTTCTCGGTTCAAAATGATGTTCCCATTTAACCTTTATTCATAAATTTGGCTCACATCTAATCCTCTAAAAAGCCTGAATGGACCTTGCAAATTGTATTCTTTTAATTGGACGATAATTCAAGCGTTATCCTATTATATAGATGGATGATTAGTAATGCATTTTCAACACATTACGAAATAGTTAAGATGAAAGTAGCATATATATTTTTAAATAAATAAATATATATATATATAATATAAATTAGCTGTGGAGTTTCTTGAAATTCGTTCGAATATAATGTTGTAACTTAGTTGTACAGGAAGAGGTTATGGTACATAAGGTGTTAACATGGACTAACGCATCTATGTACATGATTTATGAATCACAAATTTTGTTCAGTAAACTGTGAAAATATGAATATACTGAGCTCTCTTGTAAAAACTTAATTTGAAAATGTGAAAATACAAGTATACTGAGGTCTCTTCGTAAAACTTAATTTGATTTAAAGAAGTCCAATAAGTGTATCTTGATCATAAGGAGTTTGGTGTTGATTTCAATGGAGTTAGGTTAGTGTTGAAGGGATAATGTTGACATAGATGTTCTGTAATCTATATCATGACTCTGAGCTTAGAATTTTTCTAGAGCTCTTACAAAACCTTGGCATGGATCAATGGTATCATTAAGAATGTTGATCAAGGATCTAGAATCTCTAAAAGTTGACCACAGAAAAGTTAGAGAAAAAAGGAGTGGTCAAGTAAGCGAAGGTGGCAGTGAATGAATGATGATAATTAATAAATTATTATGCCGGTCATGGCGACCTTCACACCTGACCGTGCGAGGGCGCGGTGACCCTCAACTGGGCGGAGGAAAGGAAGTCCAGTTTGGGCAGCGACCGCCAAGTGCGTGGGTCTAGGATCCCAGTCCCTTTTCAGTTTTTTACGCGAGCTTGCAGTGTTTTTACGCCTCGTTGGGATCCCGACTTTAGACCGGTTCCGCTGACCCTGTTTTAGGATACCCAGGCGGGGGATCCTTGGTTTTCAGTTTTTACGTACGAGCTCGTCCGCCCGTACTAGTCGGGCAGTTTTCTAGAGTGACTTTTCTAGGGAGTCTCTCTCACCCGTCTCAGTGGCGTAGTTGGGGAGTAGACCTATCCCTCTATTGGACCGCGCTTCCAATTAGAGGGCGAGACGGAAGAGCCATTTGCAGGCTTCTTCACCGCTTGAGTTACTTCGCCAAACAGACTTGGAGATTCTATATCTAGATCATCCATATCTACATCTACAACATCTGGAGCTATATCTGAAACATTGAAGTTGAGAATTGGAGAAGTTATGATCAAAAGACCATTCTCTCTACCCAAGAATTTAAATAAATTAATAGATCTCTACAATCTCAACTTTTCCATTTTTCACTCACCAACATGATCTCTAAAGAAATTGATATATGCATTCACACTCATACACTTATGATTACACAACTGCTATATAAATATGTTACATATGGGAAATGCCGGGTTTTGGGAAACGCATTACAAACAAACCCTTTTTACTTACGCAAGTAGATGTAGATTTTACTGGTACCACCTTTCTACTTGCCTGCTTTTGTACATATTAAATGTCAAGTTATTTTTATAAATTTTAGGGAGGTACCAGCAATGGCTGACGCCTCTTCTTTCCTATTTTGTGTGTGGCAGGCAAACAGCCTGCAGCTCAGTAGATATACATGCTTCCAGGAGATAGAGTTTATACCCGATGGTATGAATTACTTTGCCTCAGTTTTTGTTCAGATAATGATGTAAATGTTATCTCTTTTGTATCACACTTTGGGATATATGTTGTAAATGGAAGATCATTGTACATGTTGTAACTTGATATGAATATTAATGAAAAGAAAATTTTGGTGCCATTGTCTCTTTTACTTTGTGATTATGTTGTGGATGTGAATGTCATGTGGATAATTAGCCGCGCGAAAAATTTTCCCTGCTTTTCTACAACTTCTGCGATCAATGTGAATGAATTATTGCGAATTTTGTCGTAAACGGGTACCCGGATCCTGAGGGGTTCACAGTTGCAAAGTGGAATGGTGTGAAGTGAGGATGTGCACCCCTATCTCCCCTCATCACATCCAGAAACCAAATCTTTGAGTGTACATCTTATCGGTTATCGATAATACTCCTTCGGAGAGGGATATTTTTTTTTGAGGCTCAAAAAAAAGGGGGACACACTCGTAGGTGCTCACCCCAATGCATTAAAAAGAGAAAGAAATACTTACATGGGGGAATGGAAGATCAGAAAATAAAAAGCAAGGTACAGGGGGTAATCAAAGGGCGTTACCCCCGCAGCAAAAAAACATGTTACAATGAGGTCCAGTCACGTAGGAAGCCCGAGGCCGAGGAGCGAATATTCTCCAAATAGAACCGCTGCCGAGCAAAGATAGCTTCATTTCGTCCCAGCCAAAGGCTCCAAAGCCGCGCAATTGGTTCCAGCAGCGATAACCGCGGACGCCCCCTACCACAGAACAAGCTATGACAGAAAGATGCAAAAGATGACAGATCCAGCCAACCCAAGTCCTCCCACAGGGCACAAACACAGCTGCAATGAAGGAAAAGGTGATCAATACTTTCCGTTTCCATGTCACAGAGGCCACAGGTAGGCGAAGAATTTGGAAACATCCTAGCACAGTGATCACGAGTTAGCAATCTTCCCCGACGGAGAAGCCAAAGGAAAATACCAACGCGCTCAGGAAGTTTGAGCCCCCACAAGAATCTGCAGTCTCTCAAGAAGATTGCATCAGCCCTTGAAAAGTTGGGCAAGATAGCCTTATAAGCGTCACCGGTAGAGAAGGACCCATTCTTCCAGGCCAAATAGTCACGACCCCGAGAAGGCACGGGGGCATCATCAAGAGTGGAAATGAGAGAGATATAATCGTGCGTCCGCTGATCCGACAAGAGCTCAGAGATTGGAGGGCACCAAGCACGCCCATCCCAGCAACCGGCCACCGTTACATCCTTGATGGTCACCAAAGCGTAAAGGCGGGAGAAGAGATTCCGTAAGGGCCCCCTTCCCGTCCAGTCGTCCTCCCAGAAACGAATCAAATTTCCATCACAGAGCTTAATAGAAAATAAAGAGCGATTGCGGTTAAGAGCGTCCATCACCCCTCGCCAAAAAGTTGATAGCTGGCCCTGATAATCGCCACGAAAAGCAGAAACAAAGCCATCCCCAACCGCAACCCTCAAACAGTTTAACAAGAAATTGTCCTCCCTACCCCAGATTCTCGCCGCCCATTTGAGCAAGAGAGCATCGTTCACCGTCGCCAGGCGCCTCACGCCCAGCCCTCCCTCCTTCTTCGGCCGCGTGACCTCATCCCAGGCCACGAGGTGCACGCCCTTCCCCCCTCCCCCCTTCTTCCCCCACAAGAATCCCCGCATACACTTCTCCAGACGCGAGCGAACTCCCTTTGGCATCCCACGCACCGAGAGAAAGTAGATAGGGATGGAGGATAAAACCGATTTGAGAAGCACTAACCTCCCACCACGGGAGAGAATAGCCGCGCGCCACCCAGCCAAGCGATGCTCCATCTTTTCGACAATTGACTTCCAATCACGAATGCGCGCGCGGCCCACCGTCAGAGGTAAACCCAAGTAATCAAAGGGGAGATCAGAGGCAGGACAGCCCAGCAATCGCGAGCACTCCGCCTCCTCCGCCGCAGACATGGAGAAAGGGACAGCCTTTGATTTGTTGCCATTGATTTGAAGACCCGAGAGCTCGCTGAAAAGTTGTAGAGTAGTAACCATAGGGGAAACATTCGAAGAACCACCCTCGATGAAGCAAATTGTATCATCAGCAAATTGAACAAGCGGGACGTGGTAAGGGCCAAATGAGCTGTTGCGAGACAGCCCAGCCGCCACAACACCCTCGATCATGCGCGGCAAAACATCTACCGCCAAAACGAATAGGAGAGGTGCAAGGGGGCACCCCTGACGAATCCCCCTACGAGGTTGGAAAGTGCCCCCAACCGAATGACCATTGAGCAATAGTGAAAGGGATGTCGTTGACACACAATGCCGCATCCACGAAATCCAGGTCGAGGGGAACCCCCTTCTCCAAAGAACGGACCATAAGAACCGCCAATCAAGAGTATCATAGCCCTTCGCAAAATCAATTTTCCAGAGAACCCCCTTTGTGGCATTCTTCCGCCACGCCGCAATGATCTCGGAAACAACCGCATAACAATCTGAAATCTGTCTTCCACGCACGAAAGCAGCCTGCGCAGGCGAAATGAGCGAGTCAAGGAGCGGGGCCAGGCGCCGCGCCAGGGCCTTGGCGATAATTAAGTAGATCGCATTAGAGATGGAAATAGGCCGGAAGTCCTCAATCCGAGTAGCCGAGGTAGATTTTGGTATAAGAACAATATGACACCGATTGAGTATATCGAAACCATCGTTCCCCTCGCAGAAGTCCCGCGCCACATCCAGAACATCGTTGGCAAGAACATCCCAGAAATCCTTGTAAAAACAAACCGGGAAGCCATCAGGCCCCGACGCAGCATCAGAATTGAGGTCCCAAACGGCCCCCTTGAGTTCCTCCATAGAAAGCGGGAGCACGAGCGCCTCCGCAGTAGACGGTGGGAGAGCAGGAGCCCCTTGGCCCGACCACCGCCACCGACGCGTAGCCGAGGATCCAAACGCGGCCCGAAAATATTTCCCCACAGCGAGCCCCACATCATTCTCCCCCTCAAAAAACGCACCGCTGATGGAAATAGATGAAATAGAATTAGAGCGGCGGCGGCCACTCGCCACCCTGTGGAAGTATGCAGAATTGGCGTCCCCCTCCTTGAGCCACCTCACCCGAGATCGTTGACGCCATTCGATCGATCGCTTTCGATCCTCCAGCCGCGCCATCTCAACGGCGGCAGCGCGCTCAGCCAACTCCCCCGGAGTCAAATCCCTTTCGTTCTCGAGAAGGTCAATCCGCAAAATCACAGCCTCAGCCGCCAAACGAGCACAAATACGAGCCTGCCGCGTCTCCCGTTTGAAGGACGCGAGAGCCGCGCGCAAGGAAGAGATTTTAAGGTCAAAGCGACGAGCGGCAGATCCCGCAAAAGAGGACTGGTCCCAATGATTCCGAACAAGATCCTTGAATCCCGGCTCGAGGAGCCAACAACGCTCATAGCGGAAAAGCCCACGAGGATGCTGGTCATCCCCGGAATCCCAAATGATGGGATTGTGGTCAGAGAATGAGCGAGGACGAGAAGTGACCGCACAAAGGGGAAATGCCTCCATCATGCGAACATTGGCCAAGAAGCGATCAATCCGCGACCGGGAAGAATTCGATCTCCAGGTGTAAGAGATATCTTTTGCCACCAGCCCCTCCAGAGCCAAATCCCGAATAAGGTCCATAAAGTCCCCAGAGCCGGGATCGCTGCCCCCACGAGCACGGGGACGATCCTGCGAGAGCAATGTGACATTAAAGTCACCCCCCAAAAGCCAAGGTAAGTCACCAAAAGCAAGCGCATCCTCCCTAAGATCCTCCCAAAGCTCCCTGCGAGCGATATTGATGAACCTCCGACGATTATTGATGAACCCGTCGACAATCAGGAAGAAGACATAGAACCGTCCAAGGAGAGGGATATTGATGAACCTCCGACGATTGCTACAACTTGCGGAAGTCGAATGGCAACTGGAATAGAGTTGCCAAATGTGGAAGTTGAAGAGTCATTGGTGAATGGTAGGACCGAAGTCTCCAGAAATCCAACCTCTTTTGAATGTATTGTCACCCTAGAAGATCTCTTAGAAAAGACCAAGGCAACATCTGCCTTTATTTTGTTGGGACCACATCTTTGTGTGAATCCCCCTCTTACGCTGCAGTTGTTTTACATTGTCCGAGTCAGGTCGAAATACCTGATAAGGATTGTCAGCTTATCGGCTCAGAGCTTCGAGGCCTTATTGGCGATGATGGCTTTCCTCATCATGTCGTTTACTCAAAGCCAATGGGCCCACTATAGACGATTTCGAACAAGGACCCAATCTCCCCTAAATTGGGCAAATCCAGTTCATGAATTGTTGATCTTTTCTCACCTTGCAATGATTTTCAATCAATAATCTTGGCACAAAGGCAAGGTTTGAAAAAACTATAAACGGAATGAGGCAATTTCCTGGGATTGAGGCGAGTCGTAGCCTCGAGGCAAACAAAGCATAAGCCTCAGTTTACAAGGAAAAACCTATAAAAATTACAATAAAATATATACTAATGAAATTATATATATTCTGACTAACATATGATATATATCACTATAATATATGATGAAATTATAAAGATAGGAACACCGAAAGAAAAGATATATAACTATATATGCCTTTTTACAAATTTTTCATCCAATCAGAGATTGAATATATTGATATCCCCATGAATTCTAACCATCTAACCTAAGTTGAAGAACCGTCGTATGCACCCCCTCCTACCATACCATACCCCAACAAGACGAGGGTCTCGCTATTTGAATGGGAGTAGTACATAAACTCTCCTTGAATTATATCTTGTTTGTCCTTCTCGGTATATTACATAGCTCATTATGTGACAACTCCTTAAAAATAAGTTTACGGGTAATTTTTTTATGATACTTGTGGATTCGTATGTTTAAGGGCATAATTTAAGAGTTTTTTGACATGATTGGGCATGTTTAATGGTAAATATGAACATGAAAGCGGCCAAATTTAAGCATTCATCTTATATAATTATATCAAAAACAACTAGACCTTTATAAACATCTGAAATTGTTAATAGGATAAGTGAATTTACATAAAACAATAATTTAAAAAAAATGACTCGACAATCGCCTCGCTTCCACCTCGACGAACTGAGGTGGTCGCCTCTCAGGACCCTGTTGAGGCGACCATTCTAAAGCGATTTCGGGTCGCTTCGCTTCGAGGCGTGTTTTTTCAAACCATGGACAAAGGCCGATCTAACTATTGTTACAACAAGGTCCTCCTCCCCACAGTCCATAAAGCATCAAGCATCTGCGTAGAAGAATTACAGGAGATCTCTAGGAACCCAGCTCACCCTTTCAAGAAGGTAGGGGAAATTTTACATCAGGAAGAAGACATAGAACCGTCGACAGATATACTATTCGAGGGCAATCTATCATTCTTCATGATGATAAAAAGGTCGAATTGAAGAGGAAGAAGAGATCTTGAAAGAGATGGCTAAAGAAGGTGATGCGATCATCAGATTTTTCCATAACATGGCCAATGCTAGGAGGCGGCGTATACTCTATCGAGGTTAATGGCTTAATTGCTACAAGAAACGAGGAGATTGATTCTGCCCTAGCGGTTCTTTTGTCATCTAATCTGGCGGCAATCAGCTAATCCATGGATTTAAAGGGGAATAAATGTCGAGAGAATCACACCGGATTACTGTCAGGAGCTTACCTCCTGAATCCACATCTAAAAGGTTCATCGAGCATTATTGAGTTTGAACGCCAATGATGTGCATGGTTCAGACGGTTTCCCTATAGACTTTTATAGGTTGTTTAAGGAAGTTGTTAAGGATGACATGATGTCTATCCTTATTGACTTTCAGAAGCGAAACATGGGCCTTGGTCTCCTGAATAGAGCTCTAATTTTCCTCAGATCCAAGAGCACCGTAGTCATGCATGTTGAAGAATTCAGACATATTACATTATCGAATGGTATGTACTTCATTGTGGCAAAGGTATCATCTCCCTTATGTAATTAGCGTTTATCTCAGGTCGATTCATGATGGATAACTTGGTGGTAGCTACTAAGATGGATGTGGATTAGAAGAGACATTAGACAAAGTGCTTAATATGGAAGATCGATTTTCATAAGGCCTATGGCATCGCCAATTGGAGGTTTATTTGGTCCATACTTCACAGATGGGTATTCCCCGACACATGGATCTGTAGAATGAAACAATGTACGACAACAACTTCCTTCTCAATCCTGGTGAATGGCAAACCTGGATGTGGTTATTTCCAACCTCAAAAGGGAATCCTGCAGGGATGTTCCGTTGCATCGCTCCTTTTATGGTTGTCGTGGATACTCTTTTCATCATGGCAATGAGAGTTGTCCTGGCGGCTCCACCTCTAAGTATACCAGCAAAGACTTCTCCATCCATTGTAGCATTATGTGGATGACACAGAGTTCTTCGTTGAGGACAGCACTAGAGACTCATGGTATGTCAGCAATATTGGATGATGGATCTCTTTGGTGTCATACCAACATTTGCATGATATATAAGTCAATATGAGTTTGAAAGTTGCATCTAATGCAACCTTGGAACCTTTTAGTTTTTGGCAGGAGATATGTGTAGTGCTACCAAAGATGAGGTCGATGATGAGGCCGGGTTAGGAGAGGGGGCTTCATTTTGTTTCTAGAAGTATGATTGGGCATGTGATGGGATATTAGCGAATTGTTACCCCAAGTTGCTTGCCCTTGCCACTGACTGGGATATATGCATAACAGGTGCACATCTTTCCATTCGGGCTTCTCGGAGTAATGTATGCATGATTTTTGGAGCCGAAGAGCTACCTTGGAGATATTCATGGTCTTTCTGTTGGTATCGGTAAGATGGAAGTGGGTTGACGAGAGGTTCTCGGCAAGTAAAGCATATAAATTCCACATTGCAAATCTCATGCATGGTGTCAGCACAGATGCGGCCACATATATGTTGATTTGGAGATCTCTTGCTCCACTTATGGTGAATATATTTTTTCAGCAATCAAAGAAGCGCATGCTGACAATTTAGGCATTCAAGTTGGCCAATCTTGCTCGAGAGACCGTTCTTGTTGTCATTATTTGAGTCCCTGGAGGAATGGGATCACCTCTTCTTCACAAGTCCATTGTCTATAAACCTATGGATCCATATGGATATGCCTTGGATGTGGCGGTCTACCTTGGAGGATTTCTGAAAATCCATGCTTTCGTTGTGTCTTGCTTCCTATGATGGTTGTATGCATCTCTTTGTTGTTCTTTGAGTGAAATGGCTCTCTCCAAATGGAGTTACTTTCCGACAGGGGAAACGTTCTGTTGAGAACATGTTGGTGCATGTCGAGTCCTTATGTGGGGCCCAGTCTTTATAATCCTTAGCTATCTTCATTTAGAGCGTGGCTCTTCTCGATACATACCCTTTTTTCTTCAAAAAAATAAGTGCCTTGCAAACAATAAAGGCGCGCACTGATCCACGGATGTTATTGGATAGGATCAGTTTGGTTTCTTATTATTCTCATGGGTTGGATCGCTGCTAAAATCTAATCCTATTCAATCTGCTAATTCTTTATTGTTATACATGATAACAATTAACGTTTACTGTAGAGATATATGTTATTCTCTTTTTGTACATTTTCGTATTTTCTTTTTCCCGTTGGACTCTTTATGTATTTTACCCATAGGCTACTCTCCTATATAAGAGAGCCTAGGGTGTATGGAATAAACAAGTCTCTCATTTTTCCCAACATGGTATCAGAGCGACGGTCCTAGACCGGAGTTCTCGAACCAAACCATAACCCTAGCCTCTACCTTCGAGCCCTCCACGCGCGCGCGTCCCCGCCTCACACCGCCCCCGGCCTCACTCGGCCCCGCCTTCGGCCCCACTCGGTCTCGCACGCCCCTGTGCACCAGTCTCCTTTGCGCGCCCCGGTGCGCCTGTGCGTGTCGCCTGTGCACGCTCCTGTGCGCCTATACGCGCTCCTGTGCGCCTATGCACGCCCCTTGTGCGCCAGCCCCCGTGTTGTTGTGTGTGCTCCTGTGCGCACATCTGTGCGCGTGAAGCTCCTGATTTCCGTGTACGTGCAGCACTAGGTCAACACGCGTGCGGCTCCAGCACTCGTTCCGCGCGCGCGTCCCCAAATTGATGGGTTTGGTCGCTTGAGTCTACACATGCAACTAAACTCGTTAATGTCCATGTAGACGATCATATCTTCAGTCTACTACCATAGTCTTCCATTATCATAATGTCAGAAAGCAAGGCAGACATCCCATCTACAGGCGCCTTCAGAGGTCCAGCACCTATTGTGAAGATGGATGGTTCAAATTACGAACTGTGGGCAATGCAGTTCATGAGTATGATGAAGTCAACCGGTAAGAAGCATATTCTTACCGAAGAAGAGCCTGCTGAGAAGACTGGGGTCAATGCCTCATGGGAGGTAGATGATGCATATGTCAAGGTTTGGCTATCAGGAACCCTGGCAATTGAGATTGCCGATGATATTCTCCATCAGCCCACTACAAAAGCAATGCGGGATTTTCCGGCTGCTACATATTCCCAGGCAAAGAATGAGACGAAGATTCTGCAACTCCAGCATGACATCTTTACTATCAAGCAGAATGGACGACCTCTACACTCATTGTACACATCTTTACAAGGAATGTTTAAAAATCTTTACAGCTTCATGCCTCTCACAGCCACTCCTGAGCAACAGAAGACCTACCTGAATGCCACTATGGTTGGTGTATTTCTGGCGGCTCTAGATCCAGAGTACGAGGCTGCACGCTCCCAGATCTTGGTGGACTCCACCATTCCTCTGATGGAGGAAGCATTTCACAAACTGAGCTGTATTATTGTTCCTTCATACACTACAAATCATACCGCCTCAGCCATGGCAGCAAATCGAGGTCGTGGAGGTCATCATCAGTCTCGTGGTCGTGGACCTCGGGGTAGAGGAGGTCATGTTCGGTCATCATGCACTTTTTGCCACCATTCTGGGCATACTGAAGACACGAGCTACTCCAAACATGGATTTCCTGCTTCCGCATAAGTAGCTGAACAGATTGAGCCTCCATCTGCTTCATCTCTAGATCAGCGCTTTGATGACTTTGTAGCCCGTCTGAGGGGCATTATTCCTCCATCTGGCCTAGTTGCATCAATACCTGCTTCTGATAGTCACCCCGATGTTGCTGCTTCTGCATCCACCAGTACCTCAGGTAGCACTTATGCATTTACTAGCAGTAGTGGATCAGATACTTTAGAGTGGATTATGGACTCTGGAGCCACACATCATCTGTGTGGTGATCAAGGTCTACTTACAGCCTACCGACAGGTCCCTCCAGGCCGTACTGTGGTTATTGCAAATGGGACGCATTCTCCTGTCACTGGTCAGGGGGAGATTAGCCTGACACATTCTATGCACCTCAAGAATGTGTTGCATGCACCTGATTTCTCTAGAATTTATTGTCCATTAGCCAACTTACAAAAGATTACATTGTCGAGCAATTTTTGATCAATCTTCTCTCCTTTTTCGGGACATCCTTACGGACAACGTGATTGGGCGTGGCTATGAGCAAGGCGGCCTATATCGTCTCAGTCGGACCCCTTATGCCGGAGCCTCCTATCTACCTGCTGGATCTATCTCCCCATTACTGTGGCACTTGCGCTTTGGACACCTACCGCTTCAGAAAGTGTGTCGTGTGTTACTCCAGGTTTCACCTCACACGTCCATCCAATGTGAGGCTGGTCAGTTGGGAAAGCACCATCGGTCTACCTTTCCCAGTCGTCAGTGTCGGAGTAGTACCTCCAAGTTTGAGTTGTTTCATGTCGATATCTGGGGTCCTAGTCGTGTTCTTGATCATCAGGGACACAGATTTTATATGGTTATTGTGGATGATTTCTCTCATGTGTCTTGGGTCTTTTGTTAAAGAATAAATCTAAAGCGGGGAATATTATCATAAATTTCATCAATGAAGTTCGTAATGTTTTTCTGCATCTGTAAAGATGGTGAGAAGTGATAATGCCTTGGAATTTTGTACTCATACTCTCTCCAATTATTTTTCAACTCAAGGGATTATCCACCAAACATCATGTACCTATACTTCCCAACAAAATGGGGTTGCAGAAAGGAAACATCGTCATTTACTTGATGTCACCAGGTCGCTTCTCGTACAGAGCCATGCCCCTCATTCTTTCTGTGGCGATGTTGTTCTAACGGCATGTTATCTCATTAACCGTTTGTCGTCGTATGTCTTAGGTGAGAAGATTCCTTTCTCCCTTGTTTTTCCAGACAAAGAATTGTTCTCCCTCACTCCTCGTGTGTTTGGCTCGGTTGCCTTTGTCCACCACTTGTCTCCATGGATTGACAAGCTCTCTCCTATGGCTGTCCAAGTGTGTTTCGTCAGGTACTCTAGAATGCAAAAGGGGTACAGGTGTTATGATCCATTGCGCAGGAGATATATCGTTAGTGCTGATGTTACCTTTTTCGAGTATGTTATGTACTTCTCTTCTACAGGTGATCAGTTGGTATCCTCTGGTACTACTGAAGCTATATACATGCCACCACCATCACCATCTCCACCATCACCACCTCCACCACTACCATCACCATCTCCACCACTACCATCCCCTACACCTCTTGTTACCATTCATGTTTCCCCATTGCCATTCCACTATACCCGTATGCCTGCTTCTGCTCATGGTCACCACTCATCATCTAGCTCGCTTGAGGTATGTTCTGAGAATATTATCAATATTGATGGATCTGACGATTTCCCTGAGCATGATGTGTTACAGAGGCCAAATGAGGAGGCAGGTGATTTCGATCTACCTATTGCACTTAGGAAGCAGAAGCGCAGCTGCGCGTCATATCCAATAGCATCTACTGTGTCTTTTGATCGCTTAACTGAAGATTTCAGGAGCTTTATCATTGCACTATCGGCAGTGGATATTCCACGGATTTACCGAGATGCGTTGAAGGATAGTCGATGACGTTTAGCCATGGAAGAAGAAATGGCTGCTCTTCAGTCAAGAGGTACCTGGAGCCTTGTTACTGCACCTACGGATGTGTCTACAGTGAGCTGCAAGTGGGTCTTTACAGATAAGCAGAATGCAAATGGCAGCATTGATAGATACAAGGCACGCCTGGTTGCTCGTGGCTTTACATAGACATATGGGGTGGATTATCTTGATACATTCTCTCTGTTGCGGTTACTCGTGATTGGCCACTATACCAATTAGATGTCAAGAATGCATTCTTATATGGTGACTTGCAGGAGCAAGTCTACATGCAACAGCCACCTGGTTTTGCTGTTGAGGGGGATTGTTGTAAGGTGTGTAGACTTCATAAGGTTATCTATGGCCTTAAGCAGAGCCCTAGAGCTTGGTTCCAGAAGCTCTCAGACCTGTTTGAAAAACAGGGGTACAGACGTTCCAATGCAGATCATTCCTTGTTCATACAGAAGACACCCAGAGGTATTATTGCAATTATGGTGTATGTAGATGATATCTTGATTACTAGTGATGATGAACAGGGGATTCAGATGGCGAAAGAAATGTTGGGTCGTGAATTTGTCACCAAGGACCTTGGAGTTCTTAGATATTTTCTGGCACTGGAATTCGTCAGAAATCCTCATGGGCTGGTAATAATCCAGAGGAAATATATCACTGACCTGTTGAGTGAAACAGGAATGCTTGGTTGCCGACCTGCCACTACACCCATGAATCCCAGTATGAAATTATATGATGGCGACACTGATGAGGTGGATAGGAGAAGATACAAAGAACTGGTGGGCAAGCTTCTCTATGTTAATATTACCAGACCCGATATCTCCTTTGATGTGAGTCGGGTGAGCCAATTCATGGAGCAACCACGTCAGGTACATATGGATGCTATACATATGATACTCAGGTACCTTAAGTCATCTCCAGGTGCAGGTCTTTTGTTTAAGAAAGACAAGGAGATTACTATCTCAGCATGTGCAGATGCAGATTACGCAGGATGTCCTAAGGATAGGAAGTCCACCACTGGATTTGCTGTGTATGTCGGAGACTCTCTGGTCTCATGGAGAAGCAAGAAGCAAACGGTTGTAGCAAGATCCAGTGCCGAGTCTGAATATAGGGCTATGGCCCAAGTCAGTATAGAAATGATGTGGGTGAAGGCTGTGCTTACAGATCTATATATAAAAGTCCCTCTTCCTATGGTTCTGGAATGTGACAATTAAGTTGCTCTATTCATTGCAAATAATCCAGCATTTCATGAACGAACCAAGCATATTGAGGTTGATTGTCACTTCACACGAGATATGATTCAGAAGGGGTTTATTTCTACATCCCATGTTAGCTCACGGGACCAAACTGCAGACATCTTTACCAAGGCGTTACTTCGAGGGTCGTTCCAGAAGTGTTCATCCAAGCTGAGCATGATTGACATCTATGCTCCACCTTGAGGGGGAGTGTAAAGATATATGTTATTCTCTTTTTGTACATTTTCGTATTTTCTTTTTCCCGTTGGACTCTTTATGTATTTTACCCATAGGCTACTTTCCTATATAAGAGAGCCTAGGGTGTATGGAATAAACAAGTCTCTCATTTTTCCCAACATTTACAACATTCTTTCTTATTCTACTTTATGAATTCCACCGCATCCTCATTAGTCAATTGCCACTTTAATTTTAATTTAACATATAACATCATTTTAGGATTCTAAAGAAGAATAATTTTAAGATTCAACAACAACAACAACAAAGCCTTTTCCCACAATTAAGTAGGGTCGGCTACATGGATTCTTCGCCTCCATTGAGATCTGTCTTGGGTCAATCTCGGACTTATATCCAAAAAACTAAGATCCCTTCGTATAGTCTCTTTCCAACACTTCTTGGGTCGTCCTCGCCCTCTCTTGGCCGGCTCAACATCCCAGCACTCGCATCTCCTAACCGGTGCATCAGTTGACCTTCTTTGCAAATGACCAAACCATCTTAAACGGTTTTCTCGCATCTTATCCTCGATCGGAGCTACACCAACTTTCTTTCGGATTGCAAAAAATAATTTTAAGATTAAAATATAAAAAGCCCAACTATCTAATTCTGCTTCTCATAAGTCAACATTACAATTTGACAATGCAAGTGGCTTTACATCTCCTCAAGTGGAGCTTACTTCATCTTAGATCTATTACATATACTCCAATCCCAACTCCCGAGGACCACCGTCATCGGATTCGTTTGCTGTTTGAATATGCAGGATACAACCCACTTTTCCATCTCATATTTTAGCCATAAAACGCAAAGCATACACCAGATGTTGATATTGTTGCCTTCTAAGTCAAGTTCTTCTCAAGGTGTGTGTTATCTTCATGTTACATCCTTTCGATCAAAAATCAATAATAAAATGATTTTATATTCCTTTTGTAAAATATTTATGTACCCACTTAAATGGTATGGTTGTATTGCAAAGTGCCCACTACCCAAAAGATCGGGGTTCAAATCCCCCATGTAGGGGCTGCGTTAGGTAGTCGGCAGCCAGCGTAAAAAATAGTCGAATCTTTCAACATGGATTTGAGCAAAAATCCATGTAGTTGACCCTACTTATAGTGGGAGAAGTTTTCACTGTCATTTTATATATTGTAGTTGAATTGTTAATTGGCTAAATCCATTACCACGAACACATGCATCGATTCAACATCAAAAACGTAATCCAAATGTTAAGTACTATTAACAAGAGGATATACTATGAGTAAGAGAATATATGTATCAAAATCCGATCCAATTCAATCAAATTCGTAATCTAGTGGATCGGATTGGTTTGAATTTGAGTGTTCAATGGATAGGATTGGACTAAGAAAAGTTATAATCCATTAAGGTTGGATTGGACATGGATTAAGGTAAAATCCAATCCATGTGCACCCCTAGCAAACAACAACTACCCTATCTTTGCTTCTTTTTTGAATAGGCACTAAGACATTAGCTTTACATTATATTTGAGTATACACGGGTATTATTTAGACCTTGTAACATGAAGACATAAGATTACAAGCATGGTAGCTGCAAAGTTATATTTACGTTTCTATGTTGTTTTTCCTAATTCTCTACTTCTTCGGTCTATTTTACGTAATTTACCCATAGACCTCTCCTTTGTATAAGAGAGCCTAAGGTTCATAGAATAAACAATTTTTGTTAGTTTCCCCTAACAAGTTATCAGAGTGGCAGTCCTAGATCGGAGCTCTCGAAACCTAACCCTACCCCACTTGTCGTCCCTCCCTCTCTCTCTCTCTCTAAGATCGTCGCCCATCCGGGCAGCCGCTTCTACCTGCTGACCACCTAATACGTGGCTACCGCCGCCCCTCCGGCTCATGCGACCTTCACCCCAGCCGCTCCAGCGGCCTAGCGGCTCCTGCCGCCCCTGCGGCACTCGTCGCTTCTACGACTCCAGCCGCTTTTACGACCTCCAGTCTCTCCTGTGGCCCCTCGATCGACCTCTGCAGGTCCCGTAGCCTGCCACTACTGTCGTTGAGCATCAATCTGCGATTCCTTGGCTGTCGGACGTACTAGTCGCTGGCTCCCTCTGTTTCGTCCTGTCGTCGGCCTTCAGTCGAGTTAATGGATTCGAGTGCGTAAGTCTTCATATGCATTCAAATACATGCATGTCTGTGTAGACACTTGTTCATTTGGTCTACGTAACCCTAGTACTCCTCCCTCGGTAATATGTCAGAATAAAAGGTCGACGTACACGCCATAGGCGCCTTCAGAGGTCCAATGCTTATAGCCAAGATGAACGGGACTAACTATGAGCCATGAGCTATGCAGTTCATGGGCCTCATAAAGTCTAATGGTAAGAAACATATTCTTACCGAAGAGGAGCCGGTGGAGAAGACTGGTGTTAACGCCTCGTGGGAGGCGGATGATGTGTATGCGAAGATCTGGTTGTCTGTTACTTTAGCGATTGAGATTGCCAATGATGTGCTACATCAGCCCACAGCCAAGATGATGTGGGATATCCTCGCCGCAACGTATTCCCAGGTGAGGAATGAGACCAAGATACTGCAGTTACAACATGATATTTTCACCATCAAGCAGAATGGACGGCCACTACATTCTTTGTATACATCCCTGCATGGAACGTTTGAGAAGCTGCACAGTTTCATGCCCCTCACACCTACTCCTGAACAACAAAAGACATATCGGAACACTACTATGGTTGTTCTTCTCCTTGCAACGCTAGACCCCAAATATGAGGCGACTCGATCACAGATCCTAGTGGATGCTACCATTCCTCCTAGGGAGGAGGATTTCAGACGACTCAGTAAGATTACTGTTCCATCTTCTACTTCGAATCAGACTTTTTTAGCAATGGCTGTCTCCCGAGGTCGAGGAGGCTCTTCCCATTTTTGTGGATGTGAACCTCGTGGGAGAGGAAGCTGTATTCGTTAGCCTTGTACTTACTGCCATCGGCCTGGACATACAGAGGATACATGCTATTCAAAGCATGGCTTTCCTGCTTCTGCTTGAGTAGTTGAGCAGATTGACCCCCCGGCTGCTTCATCCTTAGATCAGCGATTTGATGATCTTGTAGCACGATTGAGGGGCATTATACCTCCTGCCAATACCACTACTTCTTCATCGGCTTCGGGAAATCGCTCAGATGTGGCTGCTTCAGCATCTTCTAGTACCTCAAGTAGTACTGATGCACTTACTAGCGGTAGTGGATCTAAAATTATCAAATGGATTATGGATTCAGATGCTACACATGACTTGTATGGAGAGAGAGGTCAACTTACAACATACAGACAGGTTCCTCCAGGACAAATCGTGATTATGCAGACGAGACTCATTCCCCCATCACTGGACACGGGAGATTAGATTGAAACCTTCTATGTAGGGATGGGCATGGGTCGGGCTGGGCTGGGCCCTAAAGGGCCCAGGCCCAAGCCCGTCTAAAAAATTCGAGCCTTGGGTCGGACCTCGACCCGCAAATTTTTTTGTGGTCCGGCCCAAGCCCAGGCCCGGCCCAATTCCTTTAAGCCGGGCTTGGGCCGGGCCGGCCCATCCTCAATTGTGGCGTGCTTCTCTTTTATTGCTCTTGTTGTTGATGTCCATTTTCTGGTTATTCCTATTCAAACAATAGATAAATCCTCAGTTATTCATCAATTGAAGCTCCTCCAAAACATCATCAAGCAATACAAACACATGAAATGGAGAGTCCAATCGGGCTAAAAGAGGGAAGCGGAGGCGTGAATGGTCTATGTAAGGCCTGAGCTTAAGACTAGTGCATAATTTTGGGATGGGTATTGGGCTACATATCGGGCCACCATTCGGGCCTTATGTCGGGCCCCCAAATGGGTTGTTCATTGGATCGGGTCGGGTTGGGCCGAGCCAAGCCCGATCCCAGTCCAAAGAAATTTTGGGCCGAACATTTAGGCTCAGGCCCGGCCCAATGTTCTTTTGGGCTTGGGCTGGGCCGGGCTTTTTGGGCCGGGCTTCGGGCTGGGCTGGGCCGGCCCAGCCCAATGCCCATCCCTACTTCTATGCGTCTACAGATGATGTTGCATACACCAAAGTTTTCTATGAATTTGTTATTTATTAGTCAGATTATGAAGGATCTACATTGTCGAGCTATTTTTGACCCATCTTCTCTTGTATTTCAGGACATTCTTGCGGGCAAGGTGATTGGGTGTGGCTTTGAGCAGGGCGGTCTCTATGGCTTGGTTCGAACCCATTATGCTGGCATTTCCTCTCACTCTGCTGGACCCATCTCACCTTTTAAGTGGCACCTACGCTTTGACATCTCCCTATCTAGAAACTACGCCATGTCCTGCCAAAGATTTCTCCTCACTCGTCCTTTCAATGTGAAGCATGTCAATTGGGAAAGCATAATCGGTCTGCCTTTCCCAGTCGTCAGAGTCAGAGTAGCAGCTCCATTTTTTTAGTTCTTTCATATAGATATTTGGGGTCCCATTCGTGTTCCTGATCATCAGGGGACAGCATTTATCTTGTAGTTGTTGATGATTTCTCTCGTCTGCCTTTGGTCTTTCTATTAAAGAATAAATCTAAAGCTGGAGATGTTATCAAGAACTTTATCAATGAAGTGCAGAATGTGGTTTCTTCGTCTGTGAAGTTTGTGAGAACTGATAATGCTTTGGAATTTTGTACTCATAGTCTTTCCAAATACTTTTCTTGAGGTATTATTCATCAAACATCGTGTGCCTATACTTCCCAGCAAAATGGTGTTGAAGAGCGGAAGCAGTGTCATTTGCTTGATGTTACCAGAACCCTTCTCATTCAGAGTTGTGCTCCACATTCTTTTTGGGGTGATGATGTTCTTATAGCATGCTATCTTATTAATCGCATGCCCTCGTCGGTCTTGGGTAAGAAAATTTCCTTCTCTCTTACTTTTCATGAGAAAGAATTGCTCTTGCTTACTCCTCGTGTGTTTGGCTCGGTCGCCCTTGTCCACCAATAGTCTTCGGGTATTGACAAGCTCTCTCCTAGAGAAGTCAAGTGTGTCTTTGTCGGGTACTCCAGGATCCAAAAAGGGTATAGATGTTATGATCCAATGCACAGGAAGTATTATTTTTTTTGAGGCTCAAAAGAGGGGGAGACACTCTTTGGTGTTCTCCCCAGAAAAGTATATAAATAATAAAACGAAAGCGGTAAATACAAAAAGAGGGTGGAGGTGGGGAAAAAAGAGAGGAAAAACCCACAGGAAAGAAAAGCCAAAGCCCCAGCCCTATACAGGACACCAGCCCAAGACAAAAAGGCCCACCCGTCTACAAAATACACCAGTCACCAATAAGGCGATTGCTCAGAATAAGGATATTATCCCGATAGAACCGCTGCCCGGAGAATATAGCATCGTTCCTTCCCAACCAGACGCACCACAGCCGCGCAATGAGCGCCAAGAGATCCCGCCAAGCCCTGTTTCTGTTGATCCAAATAAGCTCGCAGAGAGCAGAGAGGCTGCACGCGTTCTCCAAAGGCAAATCATCCCAGATCCCACGCACCATCTGGCACCCGAAGAATAGGTGATCAAAAGTTTCATCTTCCGAATTACAAAGTACACAGGTGGCACTGAAGTTGTCGAAAATTCTAGCACAACGATCGCGCGTCATCAACCTCCGTCTGCGGAGGAGCCAAAGGAAGAATCCAATGTGCTCAGGAAGCCACAAACCCCAGAAGAATCCACAGTCACGCATAAGAAGAGCCGCATCGGCAGGAGGTGGAGAGACCAAAGCCCGATAAGCCTTCCGCGTGGAGAAGGGGCCGTCCTTCCAGCACCAATGATCCACGCACTCATTCGACGTAGCAGCGTCACGGAGGGCATCTAACAACGAAACAAAATCGTCCACCCACTGATCCGAGAAATTCACGGGAAAGCGTGGACACCAGCACCCATCCAACCAACAATCAGCAACGGACGCATTTTTATGGGATGCTAATGCAAACAATTGCGGAAAGCGCGCCTGCAGAGGACCACCACCCGACCAATTATCCAGCCAAAACTTGAATGAGTCCCCCTTTCCCAATACCGGAGTAAAAAGCGCAGCATTCCTTGCAAAGGCGTCCAGCACACTACGCCAAAATGGAGAGTGATGAACGTTTTGTGCCCCCCGCGCCATCCCCAACCTATCGACGCCCAAGAACTCCCTGAGAACAGAGATAAAGAAATTAACATCCTTCCCCCAAATTCTACTTACCCACTTGAGTAACATAGCATCATTCACCACGTCCAATCTCCGCACACCCAGACCACCGTAGCGCTTAGGCAAAGTAACCTCATCCCAAGCGACAAGATGGAGGCCCTACCCTCCACCCCCTTCCTTCCCCACAGAAAACGACGCATACAACGTTCGATCCGTATTCAAACCCCCACCGGCATACGACGAACAGAGAGAGCGTAGAGAGGGATAGAGGAAAGCACCGACTTGAGAAGAACAAGACGCCACCCTCTAGATAGCAAAGCCGCCTGCCAGCCAGTAAGGCGCGATTCCACGCGCTCAATAATCAGGTGCCAATTCCGGACTTTGACCCGACCCACCGCCAAAGGTAAGCCAAGATACTCAATTGGAAGCTCACCAGGAGGAGAACCGAGCAGTCGACCGCAATCCTCTGCCTCCGCAACCAAGAGGCCGAAGGGAACCACCTTGGATTTCGAACCATTAATCGCCATCCCCGACAATTCGCTGAAAAGGGCAAGGGTGGTCGCCATACCGGAGACCTCCGCACAGCCACCCTCAATAAAGCAGATTGTATCTTCCGCAAATTGGATCAAGGGCACGCAAACATCGCCCTTATGAAAACCGTTAGAAAGCCCAGCGTCGATAACGCGGTCTACCATACGCGCAAGAACATCCGAGGCCAACACAAAAAGGAGGGGCGCAAGGGGGCAGCCCTGGCGCACCCCCCTCCTTGGTTGGAAGAAACCACCAACCGCCCGGCCATTGATCAGCACGGAGAGGGAAGCGGTGGTGACGCATCTACGCATCCACGAAATCCATAGATCAGGGAAGCCACGCCTTCGCATAACCGACCATAAAAACCGCCAATCCAGGCAATCGTATGCCTTAGCGAAATCAACCTTCCAG
Organism: Ottelia alismoides; assembly: GCA_037367405.1. Taxonomy (NCBI): domain Eukaryota; kingdom Viridiplantae; phylum Streptophyta; class Magnoliopsida; order Alismatales; family Hydrocharitaceae; genus Ottelia; species Ottelia alismoides. The sequence continues at coordinate 409,237 of JAZKJV010005107.1, read as the reverse complement.
AGTACTCACTTCTTATGCTCGTTTTTCTAATCAGCGACCAATTCAGAGGCAACCACAATGCAGTCCGCAATCTGTCTACCCTTAATGAAGGCAGCCTGAGCCGGAGAGAGAAGAGAGTCTAAGACCCGAGCCAGACGAGTGGCTAAGACTTTCGCCACAATCAGGTAAATGCCATTAGAGACAGAGATAGGCCGATAGTCCTCAATGCGCAGCGCCACCGAGGTTTTAGGGATCAAGACAATATTAGCCCTATTAAGGCGATCAAAGCCAAAGTTGCCCGCACAAAATTCCGACACTACCTCCAAAACATCACCGGCCACCAACTCCCAGAAGTCACGAAAGAACGCAACCGAAAATCCATCGAGACCCGGTGAAGAATCAGCATTTAAGGCCCACACGGCCTCCTTAGTCTCCTCCAATGAAATAGGACAAATTAAAAGCGTAGAATCAGAGGCCGAAAGAGGAGGCGCACCAAGGCCCAGCCAGCACCACGCACGTGGAGAGCGAGACGTAGCGAAGCGCCTGAAGTGATCCACAATGGCACTTCCCATTTCCCTTTCCCCAGTATAGTGAACATCATTAACAGAGATACCCCGCATCAAATTGAAGCGTTTTCTATTACTCGCCACACGGTGAAAGAAGGCCGAATTTGCGTCACCCTCTTTGAGCCATTTTAAGCGCGACCGTTGCCGCCACTCAATGTTTCTTTTCTTGTCCTCAGCCTCCACCCGAATCTGAGCAGAGAGTCGCTCCTGAAGCTCCTCAGGCAGGAGGTCCCGCTCGTTCTCCGTCGGATCAAGATGCATGATTATTTCCTCAGCCGCCGCACGGTTAGTAATACGCGCCAACCTAGAATCCTTCTTGAAGCCCGCAAGCACCTTGCGCAACGAGGCAAGCTTTTGGTCAAGTCTGCGAGTCGCTGAGCCCATAACCGGAACATTAGTCCAATGGTCCTGCACCACCTCCTTGAAGTTAGGCTCCAACAGCCAACATTTCTCGTAGCGGAAAAGATCCCGAGGCTGATGGCCTTCACCGGACTCCCAAACAATGGGGGAGTGATCAGAGAAAGACCGGGGGCGAGAAGACACCGCACACAGGGGAAAGGACTCCAACATCTTCCCAGAGGCCAAGAAGCGATCGATTCTGGAGCGGGAAGAATTATTCCTCCACGTGTAGCAAATATCATGAGGGACCAGACCCTCCAAAGCGAGTTCATCTAGAATCCCAATAAAATCAAGCGACCCCGGATCCTGGCCACCCCTGCCCCGAGGGCGATCGGACGAGTGAATCGTGACATTGAAGTCGCCCCCCAGAAGCCAAGGGAGCCTCCTGAACAAAGAGGCCGCCGCACGAAGGTCCACCCATAAATCCTTCCGCAAAACATGGCACGAAGGGGCATAAATACAAGAAAAAACCAAGGGCTCACTCGAATCAATCCGATTCAAAGCCACGGAAATCATATGGCGCCCCACCAGAATCGAGCTGAAAGAGAACATAGCAGAGCGCCACGCTACCAGGAAACCCCCCGCCGAACCCAACGCGTCCACCGCACGGAACTCGTCCAAGGAGCCTGCACCAAAGGAGCACCACATGGTATCATCTACGCCTCGCAATTTCGTTTCCTGAATAAGAACAACATCACAGCACCATTCCGAGAACCGCGAACCCAAGGAGCGACGCTTGTCAGGCTCGCCAAGGCCCCTAACATTCCAAGAAAGAACCTTCATTAAAGACCTTCATCAGCTCCCCCAAGACCACAGAGCCCAGCGGCTTCCGCCACAGCCTCCCGCTGAGTTGCACAAGAATGCCTCACCAAAGATTCCTGCCGGGAGTTATTGCGTCTCCTGTAGCTCTTCCCGAAGCGCCTATCAGAAAGGCCTCCCTCGCTGCAAGCAACCGCCGAGTCCGAGAAAGCCTCAAGGGAGAAAGCAACAGCCAAGTTCGGAGAAGCCCGCACAGGGGTAGCAGGAGAAGCCAAAACCGAGTGCCCCCTCCTCGCGTCAGAATGGTCCCGCATGTGGATCCGGGGCAGAGCCACACCAGAACCGGGCCAGATAGTCCGGGCATTTGGAATAGAAATCCTCAGCCAAGATCCGAATTTGAGGGATCCGCCATACAGCACGTGCGAAAGATCCGGCATAGAATCCGTCATAGAATCCGAGTAGCCCAAAAGCAGCGCAGGCGCCGACACAACGGTTCGAGAATGAAGTAAGTGATCCACCTCGGACGCCCTAAATTCGGAGAATCCAGGAGTTACAGGCGACGGGCACGGGATGCGAAGAGGCACGTCGACGGGGCCCGAAGCGTCATGCATGGGGTCTGACGCTTCGGGAAAATCACCAAAACGCGCCATCTGGCAAGCCGAAGGCGAAGCGTCATGCCCAGGCCCCGAAGCAACAGGACCGGGAAACAACGCCACCCGGTCAGGCACCGCCGCCAGCGTAGGGACGACGATGGAGAGCTCCACCTTGAAGCACCACCGGCCAACCTTGAGGGAACCAAAGAATAACTTGTCTGGCGCATCAAAGAGAAGACCCGTGCTGCACTCGAAAAGAACCCTGGTAACCTTCCAATCAGCCTCCGACGCAAGACCATCATCGACGACCGCCAAGATCTCCCCCCATCGACAGAATGCCTTGCCGAGGTAGGGGACAATCCTCGATAGGAAAGGAGCACCACGAATCTCCGCCACACACACCTCCGTGGCTGCAGAAGCACCATCCGCCACGCGTGTCACCCTCCAAACAACGTCATCAGAGGGCCAATTTCGCAGCAACCTATCCTGTTGCTCCGGGGATAATCCTTGTACACAACACCGAGCAGAGTCCAAAAGAATGAAGTCCCCACGGAAGAGGGGACCCAGGAAGACACCAAGATGCAAACTTACACCATCCCAGTCCACGTTGCACCGACGAGCCACCCCTACAGCCTCCGCGCACCTGCCGACGTTAGGCACCCCCTTCCCAAACGCCGCCTTCCCATGCAACACTTCCCCATGCACGTTCTCACGTAACATGACCTCCTCCAACGAGGAAGCAGCCCCCGCCGACGCCAGCCCTCCCGCGGCAACACCAACACCCACCACTTCATCCGCGCCAGGAACAGCGACCTTAACACCCGCATCGAAAGAACCACCGCCCGACGAACAGGATCGAGGAGCCACCACCGTAGCGAAAGAGTGCACCTCCCGCCAGGTTACAGTACCGGAACGCGGCGATCGAGAGCCCGACATGCATCGCGCCGCCCTCGAAGAGGAGACCACCCCAGGCTGGGAAGGGCGGCGACCACGAAGGAGCCAACATGAAGCATAGCGGGGACCCGTCCTCCCGCATGCATAGCAACGAGGTGGAAGAGAACAGAGGGATGTCAGATGACCCTGCTCGCCACATCGGAAGCATCTCTTCCCAGGCTTCTTATGCGTAAGTTGCACCCAATCTCCCGTCGTGGCCCACTTCTCGTTCGTAGCTTCCCCACTACTAGAGCCGACGGCACCCTCGACGAGCACCCCCTTCCCTTTCTCTGCATCCCCACCCGAGAGGGCATCGCCATGAAGGTCGAACGCCGCCCCTCGAGTCGCCTTCCCTCTCCACCAACGCTCCACGCCTTCCCTCTCCACCAACGCTCCACGCCCTAGCACTAACATCCCAAGGGGAGTATCCACAGGTTTGCAGACTTCATAAGGCAATATATGGCCTTAAACAGAGTCCTAGGGCATGGTTTCAGGAGCTCTTGGACTTAATTGAGAAGCAAGGGTTTAAGAGGTCGAATACAGATCATTCCTTGTTTGTGTAGAGAACTTCTAGACACACGGTGATTATTTTGGTATACGTTGATGACATACTTGTTACAAGAGATGTCATGCATGGGATGCAAAGGGCTAAGGAATTTCTGGGCCGACAGTTCGTTACCAACGATCTTGGTACCTTAGGGTATATCTTGGGATTAGAGCTTGCCAAAAATCAGTAGGATCTTGTATTGACCCAAGGAAAGTATGTGACGGATATGCTGGTTGAGACAGGAATGATTGGATGATGCCCCGCTACCACTCCTATGGACCCCAGTATGAGATTATATGATGATGATACATAGGAGGTGGACATGAGAAGATACAGAGAAATAGTGGGGAAGCTTCTTTATGTTACTGTAACCAGGCCGAATATCTCATTTGTAGTTAGCCGAGTGAGTCAATTTATGGAACAACCCCGACAGGTACACATGGATGACGTAGACAGGTGCAGTATTGTTATTCAGGAAAGGGGCAACACTTACGGTTTCTGCATGTGCTGATGTTGACTATGCAGGATGTCCAAAGGATAGAATGTCCACTTTGGGCTTTGCGGTCTTTGTTAATAACTCTCTCCTCTTCCGGAAGAGTAAGAAGCAAACTGTAGTTGCCAGGTAAAGCATTGAGTCTGAATATAGGGCTATGGCACAAGCTAGTACGGAAATGATGTGGATCCGAGCAGTTCTAGCATATTTACATATAGATGCACTTATTCCTATACAGCTATAATGTAATAACGAGGCGGCCATGTTCATTGCAAACAATCCTGCATTTCATGAGAGAACCAAGCATATTGAAGTGGATTGCCACTATACAAGGGATATGATTCAGAAAGGTCTTATCTCTACCTCTTATGTTAGCTCTGGGGATCAAACTGCAGATATCTTCACTAAGGCTTTGCTTTTTTTTGATGAACCACTAAGGCTTTGCTTAGAGGCTCATTTCCGAAATGTGCATCCAAGCTGAGCATGATTGACATCTATGCTCCATCTTGAAGGGAATGTAGAGTTATATTAACGTTTCTATATTGTTTTCCTAATTCTCTACATCTTCGGTCTATCTTATGTAATTTATCCATAGGCCTTTCCTCAATATAAGAGAGTCTAGGGTTCATGGAATAAACAATTTTTGTTATTTTCTCCCAACATTAGCAACTACAAGTACACAAGGATGAGTAGGGGACTAAGTTGGTGAAGACTCTTCACCAACCTTCTCCATGAGGGAATGACTAGATGTTGTATCCAAAACTACATTTGATAAGAGCTTTAGCCCCTTTTCCCAAGGGTAAACCCAAATACGATGAGTAAGTTTTTCCAAGGGATAAACTGTGAGGTTATCCACATGAGGAGTTAGATAGAGAAACACGTTTACCAATATGTTTTTTAAAAAACTAATACTACACTAAATCAGACATCAAATGAAGGGTTATTCTGCCTACTATCAACCTCATTCGTTCCCACCACTGAACACTTTTAAATCACGAAACAAAAGATAAGCCTCTCTTTTTCCATGCAATCAACACATCCCATGATCAAGGTTCAGAAAGTCGGTATGTGGCATTCGTTTGATCAGGCGGTCTGAAGCGAGTAAGCAGGCAGGCAGAAGTATATGCGGAAATATATGCGGATTACGTGGTTTCAATTATTTTAATAAAAATAATTAAAAATATAACAAAATTCAAATACTAGACTAAAAATATTGTTTCTAAAAATAAATATAATCTATTAAATTTTCTTTTAGCTATCTTATGTCTATAGTTTTCATAAGTAATTTCTTATAATTAAATTTATGAATTTTAGATATTTTGGATTTTTTTATATGAGTACATAGCTTATATATGTACAATAAAATTAAAATTAAGTTAAAAGAATGTATGCATTAATAGAAAGGAATATATTGCATAAAATTAAGTTTCCATTCTTCCATATACTATATCTTATACCAATTTATTTTTACTTATTTGTCTTATTTTGCAACTGCGTTATTTTAATTTATACTATAAATTTTATTCTTCTTTGCTGATTGTTCTCAATAAAAGAAAATTATAACCCATTAAGAAAATAGATAAGATAACTATAACGCAAGTTTATTTGAAAACAATATATTTGAATTCAGAACACTAGTCAATGACTCAATAACAAAGAAAAAAATGTGATTGGAAAGACAAGGAGAGTACCCGATGGTTGTTGGAGGCGAAGATTCCACTGAGGAGAAGCATCACACACTGCCTAAGGAAGGCAAAGGACTTGGCCGAGGGTAAGCAGAGGTGCAGAGGCTCGAGGGAGGGAGGAGGAGCACTTTCTCGAAGGAAGGAGGAGGTGCAGGTTCGCGCGCTGCCCAGGAAAGACGAGGAACAACAGCTCAAGCCTCGAGAGTAGGCGGAGGAGAAGCTCATGTCGCCCAGGAAAGGTGGAGGAGCAGCTTGTGTTGCCCAGAGAAGGTGGAGGAGTAGCTCGCGTCGCCCAGGGAAGGTGGAGGAGCAGCTCGCGTTCCCCATGAAAGGCGAAGGAGGAAAACGCGCAGGAAGGAGGAGGTGCAAATCGCGTCGCCTAGGGTTGGGGGGAGAAAAATTGAGGATTCCGAGAAGGTATGGGTGTCTTGCGAGAGGCATTGGGTTTGCTTTAGGGTTTTACGGGAAATAAAATCTATCATTTTTCGGGAGGGGGCTCCAATATAAAGGCGGCCACATATGCATTCTCTCACTGTGACTGGATACAAAGGCGGGAAAAAGAGCATGTAACAAGAAATAGATAAATAGATTGCCTATGAATTCTCTCACTGTTACTGGATGTGCAGATGCGGATTATGTTGGGTGCCCGAAGGACAGGAAGCCCACTTCAGGATTCATTGTGTTTGTTGGTAGCTCACTGGTTTCATGAAAGAGTAAGAAACAGACAATTGTTGCTTGATCCAGCGTTGAATCAGAATATAGGGCCATGGCCCAAAGGAGTACGGAAATGATGTGGGTCAAGTTCGTCCTGACTGACCCAACTATTGATGTGCCTCGTCCTATGCACCTCAAATGTGATAATCAAGCAGCTTTGTTCATAGCTAATAATCCAACCTTCCATGAGAGAACAAAGCACATTGAAGTAGATTGTCATTACACTTGTGATTTGATTCAAAAGGGTTTATTTCCACCTCTCATGTTGCTTCAAGCGATCGGATTGCAGACATGTTTACCAAGCTCTTGCGAGGGGTCCTTTTCACCGTTGTTCCAAGCTGAGCATGATAGACATATATGCTCCAACTTTAGGGGGAGTGTTGAGATACTTATATCTCCTTGTCTTTATTTATGTTTTTTTATTTCTTTATTCTTCTTTATGTAATTTTCCCTTAGAGCTTTTCTCCCATATAAGAGAGCTCTAGGGCTACGAGGAATACAACTTTTCGTTTCACATCTTTCCACATACATTGCGACAACCAAGCTGATATTTTCATTGCCAACAGTCATGTCTTCCATGAGAGGACCAAGCATATTGATGTTGACTGTCACTACACTTGTGACATGATTCAAAAGGGCTTTATCTCTACATCCCATGTCATCTTAGGGGAACATATAGCAGATGTGTTCACCAAGACCCTAGCCCTAGGGCCATTCCAGAGATATTGTTCAAAGCTAAGCATGATTGATATCTATGCTCCATCTTGAGGGAGAGTGTTGAGATATTATTTATCTTTTTAACTTTTCATGTATTTCGTTTCTTTTCGTATATATTACGTAATTTTCCCATAAGGAGTTATCCTATCTATATAAGAGAACTCCAGGGCTCTCTCATAATGCAACTTGGTATTTTCTTTCCACGGTATATTTAAACACTGACAAAAGTAATAGACAACTCCCATGACTAATGAAAGACCAATAATGGATGTTAAAGCCTGAGAAGAGATAGACTTAAAATACAAGTGAAAATTTGAGGCTCAGACCAGAAACAGGTCCACATCGACTGTCATTGCCAATTTCGTATTCAAGGAGTGAGGAGGATTCCTACTGAAGTCAATTGAGACCAAAATTTTCTATTGAAGGGCAACTTGAGCGAGCTACGATCCTTATAATTCCTCCAGATTGTGGAGTTCATTGAACTTCCTGAAGACTGGAACTGAATCCATGTCCAACAACGTAACATGGAAAAGTCAGATGGATGTAATTAGACCTACCAATTGATCAAGTGAAATTGCACTAGGTAACGAGAAGGTTGTTTAGTAGTAAACGTGAAATCTGCGTGAATGCCATAGGAATCCTCTGCATGGGGATTTTGAAGGGGAAAGTGTGAGCGCTAACGATGGGGATATATTCCATTTTTCCAAGTATGGGTGCTTATGCTCCATTTTTTTCAAGTAGTGCATCTGTTTATTTTGAAGGGGAAAGTGTGAGCACCAACGATGGTGTATGTCCAAACATATACTAATCCTAAAAAACTTTATTAATGCATGTTTATTTACTAGAAGCTCAAAGTGTTGTTGATCTGTATGAAAATAACAGTGCATCTCTTCAGAAAAAAGAATATGGATGGATAAAAAATAAGATGTAATTACAAATTTACATACAGGTAACAGGGACTTGTTCGAAAGTCTGTTTATCAGTAGGAGCCACAATGAGGATTCAGATCTCCATGAGACACGAGAATTCTGGTGTCCTCCAATACTAGCACTAGTAGGAGGTATATTATGTTTTTGTCCTCTTCCACGGCTGGCCTTCTCTTGCAGCCGAGCATGACCTGCAGCATGGGATGAAGTAGCAACAGTTTTCCCAAAAGAAGCTGCAGCAGTATTTTGGTTGAGACTGGTATTCTTTTTTTTGTGAGCATCTTTGGCAGCTCTTAATCCTTGAGGCAAAAAGTTTTCACTCTCACATACTTTAAACAAGTCACCAGCATAAAACAAGCAGTGCTCGAGAGGAACAGGCCTTTTTGAAGTCCTGCAGTCAATGAAAAGTGACACCACATAAGAAAATGTAGGAGCTCATTAACTAAGTAGATGTAAAGTGGGAAAGAAACATCCATGGAGGAGAGGAGGCACGCCCTGAACACCATTGTCATGGCCATTGACTTGTGTCAAGGCACTTGAAGATCTTGACTCTCTACAGGGCCTGGGGATTCCAAACCAGTCAACAATCTCCAATTAGATTATCATCCTCATGTACAGGCAGTCCAGAAAGTGCCTTCCAAGCCTTCTTGATAGAAAAGTCATCATCCCCAAACTCAATAATCTCTCTGTCAATGGCAATTCCACACTACTCAAAGGTCTTGTTAGCCTAAAAAATTCATGTAACCACAAAGTCAGCACGTTAAGCGGGAAAGGATCAAACCCCATGCCCCACCTTCAACATTTGAACTTGTTAGGGTGTGATTTCGATGGGAAATTAGATTTTTCAGGATCTAATTATGTTACTAATTGTTTTAGTCCATATTCTCTCCTAGCAGGACTTTAGTGTATTGCTGAGGCCATATATAGAGCCTCGCACTCAATATAATCCTTGAGAAAAAAATATACCGTAGCTAGCCTTTGGAGAAGTTGTCCTGCTCCTTGGAGAGTAGAGTTCTCTCATTGTTTTCTATTCCACATTTTCTACTATATTTTCACATGGTATCAGAGCAAGTTCAATTTGCGATAATTATCTTTTGAAATTCAATTTTATATTATATTTTTCGTCATTTTAATTTTGAAATTCGATTCTTATAGTAAATGTTCTCCTCATTCTTGGAAGTATGAATAAAAATGACGATGACAATGGTTGCTTGAAGGTGTCCTGAAACCTAAATTTCCAGCCTCGTCATGACCTAGAAGAGTTCATAATACCCATCACCATTGTCATGACCTGCATATGAGCAGCATCCTGTATAAGGATTATCAACATGGTAGAGATGGGTTCTGCCAACCTTATCTGGTGAAAAGGAAAGCAAAAGGAAGAGACCAATGCCTTGTGGGTTAAAGTTTTGTACGATAGTGTTGTTTTTAGTCCCGGTTGAAGGTGACGGGACACTGTGGTAGTTTTGGAAGGGTAGAATGGAGAGATGTGATACCGTGATGAGGATTCGCTACTGATCAGACTCATTTATTGGCATTGTGCCATCATTGGAAGACGTGAAGAAGATGGGTGTCAGCACTGTAAATCTGCAACATTGCTGTATCTCTCCATGGATTTCCCATCAGAAATCCTAAATCTGCAACAGCAACAGCAAAGGATGATGCCCTTTTTAATCTTAGGGTCCTAACTTATTTATCTACTTTGTTAATGCATGTAGAGTTATATTTATGTCTTTGTATTGTTTTCCTATTTTTCTGTTCTCCTGTCTATCATTTGTAATTTACCCATAGGTATCTCCCCTATATAAGAGAGCCTAGGTTCAAGGAATAAACTACGTTTCATTCTTTTTCCCAACATGGTAGCAGAGCGGCAGTCCAAGGCCGGAGCTCTCGTACCCTAATCCTTTCCTACCACACCTGTTGCCCCTCCCTCCTCTCGGCGTTGTCGCCCCTCTCTCCTCTCGGCACCACCCCTCTCCTCGTCGCCGCGCCTTCTCTCTGTTGGGCAGCGGTCGTGGCCTCCGCCTTCTCATTCAAGTCGGATGCTGTCAACCTTTTGCCATCGGGCCGGACTGTCGTCTCCGCCAGCCCTCTCGCTCTCTGTGGGATCAGCCCCCTCTGTCGTCAGTCCTTGATCTCGCCAATGGATCTCCCTACGTCTCTCCTTGCTCGTATGGAGGTCCGCTTGTGTTGATGGATTTGATTGCATAAGTCTACATATGCAATCAAATTCATATATGTATGTGTAAACACTTATCTATTGGTCTACAAAACCCTAGATTTCCTCACCCGACAGTAAGTCAATGAGCAAGGTCGATATACCTGTCACATGCGCCATTAAAAGTCCAGTGTCGATTGACAAGATGGATGGGACAAACTACGAGCTCTGGCCATGCAATTCATGAGTCTGATGAAGTCTACGGGTAAGAAACACATTCTTACTAAGGAAGAGCTGGTTGAGAAAACTGGGATAACGCCTCGTGAGAGGTGGATGATGCATATGCCAAGGTTTGGCTTTCAAGTACATTGGCAATAGAGATTGTCAATGATGTGTTACATCAGCCTACCACCAAGGCGATGTGGGATATCCTCATTGCTACTTATTCACAGGTGAGAAATGAGACAGATTCTACAACTCCAGCACGATATTTTTACTATCAAGCAGAATGGGCGGCCCCTTCATTTGTTATATATATATCCTTGCGTGGGAGGTTCGAGAAGCTCCACAGTTTCATGCCACTCACATCTACTCCTGAACAGCAGAAGACTTATAGGAATGCCACTAAAGTTGGTGTATTCCTGGCAGCCCTTGATCCTGAGTATGAGGCTGCTCATTCCCAGATTCCGGCAGATGCCATTATTCCTCCCATGGAGGATGCTTTCCGCAGGCTCAGCAGGAATATTTCCATCCATTACTACTAGTCAGACTTCTTCAGTGATGGCTGCCTCTCGAGGTAGAGGAGGCTCATCTCTGTTTTGTAGATGTGGAACTCGTGGCAAAGGAGGTCGTATTCGTCAGCCCTGTACTTACTACCATTGTCCTGGACATACAGAGAATATATGATATTCCAAGCATGGATTTCCAGCTTCTGCTTGAGTAGTTGAGCAGATTGAGCACCCGGTCGCTTCCTCTTTTGATCAGAGACTTGATGACCTCGTAGCATGATTGAGGGGCATTATACCTCCTGTCAGTCCTATTACTTCTTCATCGGTCTCTAAGAGTCATTCAGATGTGGCTGCTTCAGCATCTTCTAGTACCTCACGTAGTACTTATGCACTTACAAGCTGTAGTGGATCTGATGTTATAGAATGGATTATGGGCTCTGGTGTCACACATCACTTGTGTGGAGATAGAGGTCAACTTACAGCATACACACATGTTCCTCTAGGATGGACTGTAGTTATAGCAGATGGGACTCATTCCTCGATCGCTAGATAGGGGGAGATTAGTCTGACACCTCTATGCGTTTACAGAATGTGTTGCAAGCACCTGGCTTTTTTATGAATTGTTATCTATTAGTCAAATTATGAAGGATCTACATTGTCAAGCTATTTTTGACCCATCTTCTCTTGTATTTTAGGACATCCTTAAGGGCAAGGTGATCGGTTGTGGTCGTGAGCAGGGCGGTCTCTATCTCTTGGTTCGAACCCCTTATGCTAGCATTTCCTCCTATTCTGTTGGACCCATCTCACCCTTTACGTGGCACCTGCACTTTGGTTATCTCCCGCCCCAGAAAATGTGTCGTGTTCTGTCTCAGATATCTCCTCACTCATCCTTTCAGTGTGAGGCATGTCAGTTGGGAAAGCAACATCAGTGTGCCTTCCCCAGTCGTCAGAGTCGGAGCAGTAGCTCCATTTTTTGAGTTATTTCATATAGATATTTGGGGTCCCAAGTGTGTTCCCGATCATCAGGGACACATGTTTTATCTTATTGTTGTTGATGATTTCTCTCGTCTGTCTTGGATCTTTTTATTAAAGAATAAATTGAAGCTGGAGATGTTATTAAGAACTTTATCAATGAAGTGCAGAATGTGTTTTCTACGTCTGTGAAATTTGTGAGAACTGATAATGCTTTTGAATTATGTACTCATGCTCTTTCCAATTACTTTTCATCTCGATGTATTATTCATCAAACATCATGTGCCTATACTTCCCAGCAAAATGATGTTGCAGAAAGGAGACATCGTCATTTGCTTGATAGTACAAGAACTCTTCTCATTCAGAGTCATGCTCCACATTCTTTTGGGGGTGATGTTATTCTTACGGCATGCTATCTTATTAACCGCATGCCCTCGTCGGTCTTGGGTGAGAAAATTCCTTTTCTCTTGCATTTCCTGAGAAAGAAATGTTCTCGCTTTGTTCTCGCTTACTCCTTGCGTGTTTGGTTCGATCGGCTTTGTCCACCAGTTGTCTCAAGGTATTGACAAGCTCTCTCCTTAAGTAGTCAAGTGTGTCTTTGTCGGGAAATCTAGGACACAAAAAGGGTATAGATGTTATGATCCAATGCACATGAAGTATTATGTTAGTGCCGATGTCACCTTTTTTGAGTCTGTGACGTACTTTTCTCCTACAGGTGATCGGTTGACTTTGTCAGACTCTGACGATGAAATCTGCATGCCATTGCCACCATCATCATCGCCTTCACCATCACCCATCACCACCACCTCCACCTCCTCCCATATCCTCAGCACCCATTGTCCATGTCCCACCGTTTTCGCATCACTATACTCGCCGACCTGCTTCTGCTCATGGTCACCGCTCATCATGTAGCACGCATGAGGTATGTTCTGAATACATAGTTCCTAACGATGGGTCTGATGGTCTTCTTTAGCAGGGTTCTTTGAAAGGGACGGACGTGGAGGTTGATGATATGGACTTACCTATTGCGCTTGGAAGCAGAAGCGTAGTTGTGCAACATATCCTTTAGCATCTATGGTCTTGATTAGGGAATTCAGGAAATTTGCAGTTGCTGCAGTTAACATTCCATGAAATTATTAGGAGGCTTTAAAGGATAGTCCATGGCGATTAGCTATGAAAGGAGAGATGGTTGCATTACATTCACGAGGTACCTGGAGTTTGATTCCTGCTCCTGATGGAGCTCCTATTGTCAGTTGCAAGTGGGTGTTTATTGTTAAACATCGCGTAGATGAGAGTCGGGATCGGTACATAGCCAGACTGGTTCCCCGTGGCTTTACACGAACATATGGAGTGGATTACCTAGACACATTCTCCCCATTGGCTCATCATTCTACTCTACGGATTCTTCTTTCTGTTATTGTGGTACGTATCTGGCCACTCTTCCAGCTTGATGTTAAAAACGCCCTTTTGTAACTCTTAAGTTTGCTGCTTGGGGGGAGGGGGGTTATCCGTAGGTTTGCAGACTTCATAAGGCAATATATGGCCTTAAACAGTCTTGGGGCATGGTTTCAGAAGTCCTCGGATTTAATTGAGAAGCAGGGATTAAAGAGGTCGAATACGGATCATTCATTGTTTGTACAGAGAACTTCTAGAGGCACGGTGGTTATTATAGTATTTGTTGATGACATATTAGTCACAGGTGATGACGTGCATGAAATTAAAAGGGCTAAAGAATTTCTGGGCCAACAGTTTATTACCAAGGATCTTGGTACCTTAAGAAATCAACAGGGTCTTGTGATGACCCAACGAAAGTATGTCACAAATATGCAAGTTGAGACAGAAATGATTGGATGTCGGCCAACCACCACTCCTATGGACCCTAGTATGAGGTTTTAAGATGATGATACAGAAGAGATGGACAGGAGACGATCCAGAGAAATAGTGGGGAAGCTTCTTTATGTTACTATAACTATACCAGATATCTCATTTGCAGTCAGCCGATTGAGTCAATTCATGTAACAACCCCAACAGGTACACATGGATGTTGTATATATAATTTTGATATATGTAAAGTCTTCTCTAGGTGAAGGATTATTATTCAAAAAGGGGCAACACTTACAGTTTCTGCATGCGCTGATGCTGATTATGCAGGATGTCTATGAAGGATATCGGAAGATCCATAAGATCATAATGAAAGTGTGTTTGTCGCATCGTATGCGATCGGGAGTGACTAATCGTACTAGCTGCTCGAGGCAGCGGAATTTAAAAAATTTTGAACGATGAAACCAAATGATCCAAGAATATTTCTCGGATCGTTTCATCTAAACCACAAACAAGTATTAAGTTTACCTCTTGAAGCGTGGTTGCGATCGAGTCTCTAAACGAAGAGACCTCCTGTCTCAAGTCCGATCTGAAGGAGGAGATGCTTGCGAGCGCGTTGATGAAACGTGTGCTCCTCGCAATCCATGTTGATGATCCAAGCGGCGAATCTCCTGATCTCGTCTCACGAGATCTGACATCTTCTTCACGAGCGAGGCGCACCGAAGGAGACGGAGATCCACGAGCAAACGATCCGGTAGCTTAACGACGATGCGACGGTAATGACGACTCTCTCTAGGGCTCCATGGTGGACGGCCACAATGAGAGAGAGATAGAGATAGACTTGGCACGTAGAGAGAGAGAGAGAGCATTGGTTGTTATCTCTTGAAGAGCAAGGGTTGCATCTTCTTATATAGTATTTTGGGAGTCTATGGATCTCAATCCATGGACAACACAAAATCAATGATGAGATTGATTTGTGTTTCTTTCAATGGCCATGATCTTGTTGTAAAAACACAACAATTAATTTAATTAAATATATATATTGAATAATAAATATAAATTAATTTTAAATTAAATCAATTATCCTTGAAGATAATTGGGAAGGAGATTAGCCTCCTACCATAAAAGGGAGGGGATAGTCGCCCATTCCAATTGGAACTTGGAGGTCGTCCACCACCTTTAGTTGGAAGGTGGCAATCTTCTTCCAATTCCATGAGATTACATTGTCTCGTGAAAATCTCCAATGTTTACAACAACATTTGTTCCAAATTATCTTACAAAAATCATTCATAATAATCGTGTGAACATTAAAATCATGTCATTCGAAATTTGTGAATCGCATTCACAACCCAAAATAAAATGTAAATTACAGTTATAATTAATTGTCCAAGACGAATCCAATTCACATAAGCATTTAAATTGTAAATGTTATTTACAAATAGCTCTCTCTAATATATTATAAATCACATTTATAATATATATGAACTATATGGATAGTGCTACCCGCATTATTCATATTCTTGATAATTAAATCATATTTAATTATATAAGATCTCAAAACTCATGCACTTAAATAATATGAATCTCATTCACATTATGCATCATAATGAAATCACATTTAATTATCCATTTCTCATGTGCCCAAATATATGAATCACATTCATATTATTCACGATAATTATATCACATTTAATTATCTATTTGCTCAATGTTCAGATATAATATCAACAATGAAATTATTCTCTAACTTTTTCAAGAATAATGTGCTTTCTCCGTGGATACTTGGAGATAAGGACAAGGCGATTGTACGTTCCACGTATAGTGACTTGGATATTAAGATCATATTTCAAATCCAGATCTCAGGGACCTTCCATAGATGTTTGATTAAATCAAAGCTGTAACTTCTCATTGCATCTGAATCACATTCAGATCATTGTACAACATTTGGACCAATATTAGATTACTTCTCTATTGAGAGGAGTCACTAAAATCCAGACTTGTTTCATCACTCCCTCGGAATGGAAGCGACATGGTTATACAATCGTTTATGATCACATCACCCACAGGTATTCCTATACATGTAGATCCTCATACTGGAAGACCTAGAATAAACCCGAAGTTTTAGATCTCATTTAGACTGTCTCCTTCAGGGTTTCATCACTAAGTTTCACATTTGATCATTGAGAGTCGGTATCGATCATATACTTTCCAAAAACATATATCATACCTAGGTGTTGATCATAT
Organism: Ottelia alismoides; assembly: GCA_037367405.1. NCBI lineage: Eukaryota > Viridiplantae > Streptophyta > Magnoliopsida > Alismatales > Hydrocharitaceae > Ottelia > Ottelia alismoides. The sequence goes on along the minus strand of JAZKJV010005107.1, from coordinate 393,003 downwards.
ACCTTCTAAAAGCATACATCAAACTTTACAAAATCAGTCAAGCTTCCAAAGCGAGACGACCGTGCCCGGAATTTGATCCTTCCCAATATCTCATAAGTGAGCTCATGTCTTCAGGTTCAGTAATGAACATGTATGATCCCTTTGAGAGATCATATTACTCATGTGCCCTTGTATGTGATCTTCAGAACTGGACGGCATTGAACCTCTTTGTTGTGGGGCGTTGAATACACGCACGCCGCCTCTGAATTAGGGTTTCAACAAGAAAGAATACCCTCGAATCTCCGGTGTAGAGGACGATCTTCAGAATCTTGAATCGAACCTTTTGTAATCATGAACTGTGTAGAACTAGGGTTTCAAGAAAAACTCTAGAATTGAATCCTGGATCTCGGACATAAATAAAGAACAAAAATTCATCAAGAATCGAACTCGCTCTGATACCATGTTAGAAAACGAAGAATGCAGAAGCATAATATCATAGATACATAATAAAATAAACATGAAATAACAATGAGATTTTATGTGGAACCCTACTCCCTAAGGAGCGATATGAAACAACGAGAGAATGCCAAAAAGGGTTGATATGTTCATTGCACTTTCTCTCATCTGTTACAGTGGGTATAAGGCTTCTTATATAGCCCACACTGACTCTCCACATCCCACGAATAGTAGATGTGTGACTAAACATAAGTGGGTGGTAATTGGACTCTGGAGGGATCCAATTACCCACCTACACATGACGCATACCCCAACAATAAATTTTGTTACTTAAAGAATTTCTTGCAATACTCTTTTCATTTCTCTGTCTCATAATAATGTATTAATTGCAACTATTTATTCCAGATGGATCTGGACCCCATTGATGGTTTATTATTGAGGTTTGACACACTAAAAGTGGCATCAATAACGTCGTGTTAGGAATGGCTCCGTAAATTTTACTCAAGATTAAAGTTCGTTATTTTTTAAAGAACATTCAATAAAATGTATTGCAGAAAGCTCCTTGGTCGCAATGTCGACATCGGGCGATTTTGGTTTGATATATTCCCCCCGACCAGCGGATATGTCCGTATTGATACAAGCAAGATTAGCAAACATGGCAAAACTGAATGTTATTTCTTTAGACTTGCATCTAATTAAAGCTTTGGTGGAGTGCTGAGAGATGAGCTTCACTCTTGAGGATGTAGCAATCTTGATTGGGATTACAAGATAAGTCCGTAGTAACATGGACAACCATCACAGGGGCAAGTGGGCAGACGTTTGGGAGTGCTTGCTTGTTATGAGACCTTTCAAGACATAAATAAATGGATCATGTAAACATTCCACTTGGTTGTTCATTTCATTTTCTCAGTTGCCAGACGATGCCAATGAGGTGACACTAAGGCGATGTATGAGAGCTTATATCCTCCAGATATTTGGTAGCATATTATTCACCGACAAATCTGATTCATTGACTTCTCTATGTTGCCTTTACTAGAAGATTTTGATGTTGCTAGCAGTCTTAGTTGGAAATCAGCCACTATTTTATTTTCGTATAAGCACCTTCATTATGCTTCTGATATGGCCATAGAAGAGATAAGAGGACCAAACATCCTCTTACAACTATAGGCATGGGAATGTTTCCCACATATTATGGCGACTGATTAAAAGAAACAACAGTGGCCGGAGAAATTTTTGAGAATTCATGGGGTTGCAGCATATGAGCATCATAGAGAAATATACATTTTATATAATATTAAATTTTCAATGCATGTTTTGTGGAGGCCATGCAATTCAAATACCATTCAAGCATTACCGTCCTACTATTTGGAAGACCTTAAGAATTTTAGGGCACAAGTGCCACCAATCTAATTTCACAGTAAAGCATTACTATTTTTTTTTAGGCTCAAGAAAAGGGGGAGACACTCGTTGGTGTTCGCCCCAGTAATGTATTAAAAGGAAATAAGAAAATATAGTTACAAAGTCGAGGTGGGAGAAATGAAAAGAGAAGCCACAAGCAAAAGCGACATAACCCCGGGGCTATAGAAGACACCAGCCCTCAACAATAAGGCCCATAACCCTACTGAATACACCAGTCTCCAATAAAGCGAGCGCACAGAATAAGAATGTTTTCCCGATAAAACCGCTGGCCGGAGAAAATAGCTTCGTTCCTACCAAGCCATATGCACCACAGTCGTGCAACGGGAGCCAAGAGATCCCGCATATCCCTGTTCCTGTTGGTCCAAAGAAGCTCGCAGAGAGCAGAGAGGTTGTCCGCTCTCGCCCAAGGCAAGTCGTCCCAGATCCCCGACACCATCTGGCAGCCGAAGAAAAGGTGGTCAATAGTTTCGTCCTCAGCATTACAAAGGGGACAGGAGGCGCTGAAATTAGCAAAGATTCTAGCACAACGATCACGAGTCATCAGCCTCCGTCTGCGCAGTAACCAAAGGAATATGCCGATGCGCTCCGGCAAGCGCAAGCCCCAAAAGAATCCACAGTCATGCACTAGAAGAGAAGAAGTAGGAGGAGGAGGATTGACCAGAGCCCGGTAGGCCTTTCTCGTGGAGAATGGGACGTCCTTCCAACACCAATGATCCACTTGCACATTCGGCGTAGCAGCATCACGAAGGGCTACCAACAACGAAACAAAATCGTCCACCCGCTGCTCAGAGAAGTTCGCGGAGAAGCGTGGACACCAGCACCCATCCAACCAACAATCAGCCACGGTCGCATTCTTATGAGACGCTAATGCGAACAAGCGCGGAAAACGCACCTGAAAAGGACCACCGCCCGACCACTCATCCTGCCAAAACTTGAATGAGTCCCCCTTGCCCAGCACCGGGATGAAAAGCGCAGCATTCCTCGCAAAGGCGTCCGTCACACTACGCCAAAACGGGGAGGGATGGAAGTTCAGTGCCCCCCCCCCCCCCCGCGCCAACCCAACCAATCGTCGCCCAAGAACGCCCTGAGGACAGAGATAAAGAAGTTATCATCTGTCCTCCAAATTCTACTCACCCACTTGAGTAACAGAGCATCATTCACCACATCTAATCTCCGCACACCGAGGCCACCATAACGCTTAGGCATAGTAACGTCATCCCAAGCAACAAGATGCAGGCCCCTACCCTCCCCCCCTTCCTTCCCCACAGGAAACGACGCATACAACGCTCGATCCGCAATCGAACCCCCGCCAGCATTCTACGAACAGAGAGAAAGTATAAAGGGATAGAGGAGAGCACAGACTTGAGAAGAATAAGGCGCCCCCCCTAGAGAGCATAGCCGCCCGCCAACCAGCGAGGCGCGTTTCCACGCGCTCAGTAATCACACGCCAATCCCGGACGCTGACCCGACCCACCGACAAAGGTAAGCCAAGATAGTCAATAGGAAGCTCACCAGGAGAAGAACCAAGCAGCCGATCGCATTCCTCCGCCTCCGCTGGCGAAAGTCCAAAGGGAACCACCTTGGATTTGGAGGCGTTAATCGACAATCCCGACAATTCGCTGAAAAGGACAAGAGTGGTCGCCATACCGGAGACCTCGGCACTACCACCCTTAATAAAGCAGATAGTATCGTCTGCAAATTGGATCAAGGGCACACAGACATCCCCCTTATGAAAGCCGTTAGAGAGCCCAACGTCAATAACACGGTCCACCATACGCGAGAACATCTGATGCCAACACGAAAAGGAGGGGTGCAAGGGGACAGCCCTGGCGCACCCCCCTTCTAGGTTGGAAAGAACTGCCAAACGACCTGCCATTGATAATCACAGAGAGGGAAGCAGTGGTGACGCATCTGCGCATCCACGAAATCCACACGTCAGGAAAGCCGCGCCTTCGCAGAACCGACCAAAGAAACCGCCAATCAAGGCAATCGTATGCCTTAGCAAAATCGATCTTCCAGAGTACCCCTTTCTTTTGTTCTTTTTTCCACTCAGCGACCAATTCAGAGGCAACAACAATACAATCAGCGATCCGCCTTCCCTTAATGAAAGCGGCCTGGACCGGAGATATCAGAGAGTCCAGAACCCGAGCCAAACGAGTGGCTAAGACTTTAGCCACGATAAGGTAAATGCCATTAGAGACAGAGATGGGCCGATAATCCTCTATGCGCTGCGTCGCCGCCTTCTTTGGAATCAAGACAATGTTAGCCCGATTAAGACGATCAAAACCAAAGTTACCCGCACAAAAATTCGATATGGCGTCCATAACGTCGCCGGCCACTAACTCCCAGAAATCGCGATAGAAAGCAACCGAGAAGCCATCGGGGCCAGGGGAGGAATCAACATTTAAGGCCCACACGGCCTCCTTTGTCTCCTCCACAGAAATGGGACGAATTAACATCGCGGAGTCAGAGTCCGAAAGAGAAGACGCGCCAAGACCCAGCCAGCGCCACCTACGTGGAGAGCAAGACAATGAGAAGCGCCTGAAGTGATCCACGATGGCACTCCCCATCTCCCTTTCCCCAGAAATCTGAACGTCATTGACAGAGAGACCCCGCATCATATTGAAACGTTTTCTATTGCTCGCCACACGGTGAAAGAATGCTGTATTCGCGTCGCCCTCTTTTAGCCAATTTAAACGCGATCGCTGCCTCCATTCAACGATTCTTTTCCTGTCCTCAGCCTGGACCCGAGACTGAGCAGAGAGACGCTCCAGAAGTTCCTCAGGCAAAAGGTCGCGCTCGTTCTCCGTCGAATCAAGGCGCAAGATAATTTCCTCCGCCTCTGCGCTCAAAGCAATACACGCCAGCCTAGAGTCCTTCTTGAACCCCGCAAGGACCCTGCGCAACGATGCAAGCTTTTGATCAAGTTTGTGGGCCGCTGAGCCCAAAATCGGAACAATAGCCCAATGGTCCTGCACCACCTCCTTGAAATTGGGTTCCAGCAGCCAACATTTCTCGTAGCGGAATAGGCCTCGAGGGCGAAGACCATCGCCAGAGTCCCAGATAATGGGGGAATGATCCGAAAAAGAACAAGGGCGGGAAGAGACCGAACAAAGGGGGAAGGACTCCATCATCTTCCCAGAAGCCAAGAATCTATCGATTCTTGAACGAGAGGAATTATTCCGCCAAGTGTAGCTGATATCGTTAGGGACCAGACTTTCCAACGTAAGTTCATCCAACGTTTCAATAAAATCAAGCGATCCCGGATCCTGGCCACCCCTGCCGCGAGGTCGATCGGAGGAATGAATCGTGACATTGAAATCTCCCCCCAGGAGCCAAGGGAGGCCCCCGAATAAAGAAGCCGCGACACGAATGTCCTCCCATAATTTCTGTAGAGATAGTTGTTCGTCTTTGTGTCTTTTATTATATTTCAGTTTCTTTATGTACCTCTCATGTAATTTACCCAAGGGCTCTCTCCCTATATAAGAGACCCGAGGGCTCTATGGAATAAATCACCTGAGTATTCTAACATGGTATCAGAGCCATGACCCTAACCTAGGGTTCTCCATCTCCACCGCCCCCCCCCTCTAGGATTTCGCCGCCTAACCCCCCCGGGCTCGAAGCCCCCCGCCGCCGCCTCCTCTCCTTCGCCGGGCCCCCTCTCCTTCGCCGCCGGGCCCCATCTCCTTCGCCGCCAGGCCCCACCCGCCAGCCCCTGCCGCCGGGTCTCACCCCCGCCGCCGGGTCTCACCCCCGCCGCCGGATCCCCCCGCCGCCGCTCCCCAGCGCCGGCCTCTCCTCCCCTAGCGCCGCCCAGCCGCCGTTCTTCTCAAGTAGAGGCTTCCAAAGCCTCTACTCGTGGCCGGGGTGCCGCCTTCTCCCTAGGACTCGGCGTCATGTTCGATTCAAGTGCATAATCGTCTACCTATGCACTTGAATCCTACAAGGTCTTGGTAGACAGTATTTTCTTGGTCTATCAGTAGTTGTTCTTCTCCGGCATTATGTCAGATCAGAAGCTCGATATGCCCGCCATAGGTGCCTTCAAAGGTTCGGCACCAATCGTCAAGATGGACGGGACGAACTACGAACTGTGGGCGATGCAGTTCCTCAGTCTCATGAAGTCGTGTGGTAAGAAGCATATTCTTACCGAGGATGAACTGCCGGAGAAGACAGGGATCTAAGCCTCATGGGAGGCTGATGATGCGTACGCCAAGGTGTGGCTCTCAGGTACGCTCACGACGGAGATAGCGAATGATGTCCTTCACCAGCCCACCGCTAAGGCGATGTGGGATATTTTGGCTATGACGTACTCTCAGGTCCGCAATGAGACGAAGATGCTCCAGTTGCAGCATGATATATTTACCACGAAGCAGAATGGGAAGCCTCTTCATTCCCTGTACACGTCGCTTCGTGGCATGTTCGAGAAGCTCTATAGCACCATTCCGCTTACAGCCACGCCGGAACAGCAGAAGACGTTCCGCAACGCCACTATGGTTGGCGTATTACTCGCTGCCCTAGATCCGGAGTACGAGGCAGCACGCGCTCAGATCCTAGCAGATGCCACCATCCCACCGATGGAAGAGGTATACAGGAGGCTCAGTCGTGTACCCGTTCCGTCCAATACAGCGACTGCGACTCCGTCAGCAATGGCAGTTTCCAGGGGACGTGGTAGTTCGTCCTCGTTTCGTGGCAGGGGAAGTGGTGGACGTGGCCGCGGAGGCCGCATACGCTCTACGTGCTCATTTTGTAGCCGCACTGGTCATTCGGAGGATACATGCTATTCCAAGCATGGTTTTCCTCCTTCTGCACGAGTTGTTGATCATGTTCAGGGTCCAACAGCAACTACTCCAGATCACAGGTTCGAAGAGTTGGTGGCACGACTTCGGGATATTATGCCACAATCATCATCATCAGAGGGTGCAGACGTTTCTGATGTTGCGGCTTCGGCTTCAGCTAGTACATCGGCCTCAGCCAGTGCCTCAGGTAGTCCTTCAGCCTCATTTCATAGTCATGACCTCACAGGATGGATTGTCGACTCTGGAGCTACCTATCATCTATGTCGTGAGAAAGATATTCTGCAGTCCTACAGAGCTGTTCAGCCAGGTCGCTCTGTACTCATTGCTGATGGCACTCAGTCTCCTATCATCGGTCAGGGGGAGACAGCTTTGCTACCCTCTATGCACTTACAGAATGTGCTACATGCTCCAGAATTCTCTATGAACCTCTTATCTATTAGCCAGATTACACGTGATTTGCACTGTCGTGCTATTTTTGATCCATCGTCTGTTATTTTTCAGGACATACTGACGGGCAGGGTGATTGGCTGTGGTTCTGAGCACAATGGCCTTTATCGTCTCGTTCGTAACTCCTACGCTGGCGTCTCCTTGCATTCACAGGCCTCCGTTTCTCCGTACACCTGGCATCTTCGGTTCGGTCATCTGCCGCTGCAAAAGATGCGTCACCTCCTGCCTCAGATATCTCCGAGTTCCTCTTTTCGATGTGAAGCATGTCAGTTAGGGAAGCACCATAGGTCTAGCTTCCCCGGTCGTCAGAGTCGGAGCAGTAGCTCTCCGTTTGAATTATTTCATATAGATATTTGGGGTCCAAGTCGTGTCCCGGATCATCAGGGGCACAGGTTCTATTTAGTTGTGGTTGATGATTTCTCTAGAGTGTCGTGGACTTTTCTTCTTAAAAATAAATCTGAAGCAGGAAATGTTCTTCAAAATCTAATTACTGAAGTCCAGAATGTTTTCTCATCTACTGTTAAGTATGTGCGTACTGACAATGCATTGGAGTTCTGCACTCGCTCTCTTGCTAGCTTCCTTTCATCTAAAGGCATTGTTCACCAAACCACATGTACCTACACCTCTCAACAAAATGGGGTTGCAGAACGAAAACATCGAGACTTTCTTGATATTGCTCGCACATTACTTATCCAGAGTTGTGCTCCATTAACTTTTTGGGGGGATGCTATACTTACTGCGTGCTATCTTGTCAATCGAATGCCTACAACTGTTCTTGGGGAAAAGTCTCCAATCTCTGTTCTCTTTCCTGACAGAGACTTGTTTACACTGACACCTCGGGTTTTTGACACTGTTGCGTTTGTTCACCGCTTATCTCCGGGACTTGATAAGCTATCCCCTATGGCTATCAAGTGTGTTTTTGTGGGTTACTCCAGGACTCAGAAAGGATACCGTTGTTATGACCCTGTCCATGGCAAGTACTATGTGAGTGCAGATGTTACATTTTTCGAACCTGTCATGTACTTCTCCCCTGCAGGTGACAGATTGGTCTCCTCCACATCATCAGATTCCAATGTCTATGTTCCACCACCTCCTAGCCTGGGTCCATCCTCTACTCCACCGACACCAATATCACCACCACCACCACCTCCTCCGCCACCACCCCCATTTGTCCCTTTCCCTAAGGTCTACACGAGACGGACAGGTCCTGCTCAAGCTACGTGTCAACCATCCAACACGCCTCAGGTATGTACTGATGTTAACACTGATGATGGGTTAAATAATGCACCTGTGCAGGAGCTTTTACCACAGGAGGAGGATCAACCAGTCAGCACTGTTTTGGATGACTTGGACCGGCCTATTGCTCATAGGAAGCAGCGAAGACAGTGTGCCTCATATCCCCTGGCCTCTCATGTCTCCTTTCATCGTCTCACTGGGGATTTCCAGAAGTTTGTCGCTGCTGTATCGTCAGTGGAGATTCCACGGACTTATCAGGATGCCATGAAGACTGAATGCTGGCGTCTAGCAATGGAAGAGGAGATGCGTGCCTTGCAATCGAGAGGGACTTGGTCTCTTGTCCCTATTCCTCCAGGTGCATCTGTGGTGAGTTGCAAGTGGGTATTTACGGTCAAATATCATGCAGATGGTCGTCTTGACAGATACAAGGCCAGGCTCGTAGCAAGAGGGTTTACACAGACATATGGGGTAGATTATTTGGACACTTTTTCACCTGTGGCGAGGCACTCTACACTTCGCATCCTTCTATCGGTTGCAGTGGTACGTGACTGGACCATATTCCAGCTTGATGTTAAGAATGCTTTCTTGTATGGTGATCTACAGGAGGAAGTCTACATGCAGCAGCCACCCGGGTTTGCTGCTGAGGGGGAGACTCAGAAGGTGTGCAGACTTCATAAGGCTATCTATGGCCTTAAACAGAGTCCTCGAGCATGGTTCCAAAAGCTCTCCCAGCTTATTGAACGACAGGGGTTCAGAAGATCAAATGCGGACCACTCATTGTTCGTCCGGAAGACCCCTAGAGGTACCATCGTTGTTATGGTATATGTTGATGACATATTGGTTACTGGAGATGATGCACAGGGGGTTGAGATAACCAAGTCCATGTTGGGCAGCCAGTTCATTACAAAGGATCTAGGCACAATACGGTATTTTCTGGGGATAGAATTTGCAAGAAATGCACAAGGAATGGTGATGACTCAAAGAAAATATGTCACAGACTTGCTAGTTGAAACAGGAATGACTGGATGCAGACCTTCAAGTACACCTATGGACCCGAGTATGAAGCTGTACGATGATGATACCGAGGAGGTGGACAAGAGAAGGTACAGAGAAATGGTGGGTAAGCTCTTATACATCACTATAACTCGACCGGATATTGCCCTTGCAGTAAACCGGGCGAGTCAATTCATGGAGCAGCTGAGGCAAGTACACATGGATGCCTTGTACATGATACTGAGATATCTGAAGTCTTCCCCAGGCACAGGGTTGCTATTCACTAAGGTACAGATCTGTCTATTTCCGCCTGTGCAGATGCAGATTATGCAGGATGTCCACGAGATCGTAAGTCTACTTCTGGATTTGCTATCTTCATAGGAAGCTCTTTAGTCTCTTGGAAAAGCAAGAAGCAGACCGTTGTGGCGAGATCCAGTGCCGAATCCGAGTACAGAGCCATGGCACAGGCAAGCACAGAAATGATGTGGGTTAAAGCAGTCTTAGAAGATCTGAATGTTGATGTTCCCTTGCCTATGAACCTGCAATGTGACAATCAGGCAGCATTATTCATCGCCAACAATCCAGCCTTCCATGAGAGAACAAAACACATAGAGGTGGATTGTCATTACACTAGGGACATGATTCAGAAGGGCTTCATCTCCACGTCTCACGTCAGTTCAGAGGACCAGACAGCGGACATATTCACTAAGCCATTGCTCAGAGGACCTTTCCAGAGATGTTCTTCCAAGCTGAGCATGATAGATATCTATGCTCCATCTTGAGGGGGAGTGTAGAGATAGTTGTTCGTCTTTGTGTCTTTTATTATATTTCAGTTTCTTTATGTACCTCTCATGTAATTTACCCAAGGGCTCTCTCCCTATATAAGAGACCCGAGGGCTCTATGGAATAAATCATCTGAGTATTCTAACAATTCCTTCCTCAAAACATGGCACGAAGGGGCGTAAATACAAGAGAACACCATCGGCTCAGTGGAATCGGACCGGTTCAAAGCCACAGAAATCATATGCCTCCCCACGAGGATCGAGCTAAAAGAAAACATTTGAGAACGCCAAGCTATCAAAAAGCCCCCTGCCGAGCCCAACGCATCGAACGCACGGAATTCATCGAAAGAACCTGCGCCAAGAGAGCGCCACATGGTATCATCCACACCTCGCAACTTCGTTTCTTGGATGAGAGCAACATCACAGCACCATTCAGACAATCGCGAACCCAAGGAGCGACGCTTGTCCGGGTCCCTAAGGCCCCTAACAGTTCGAGGTTATCAGGATATTATCAGCGCATGTAGTGCAGATGATGGCCTACATCAGTGTTGTAAAAGTCGGTCAACGGGCCCGACTAGTCTAGTCGGTGGGGTGTCCGACCAAGTATTTATTAATTCCAACTAAGCCCACTAGTCGACCAAATTTTCCTTGGAGATACCTCTCTTTTTTAAACAAACTTATTTGACGCTTAATGTTTTATTTAAATTCAATTATTCTTTTATTTCATTATGATAGTATAAAAATGTACAAATCTAAATAAATATATAAGAATATATGTATAAAAATAATTTATATATTTAAAATAATTTAAAAAAATCAAACTGATTAAAGCACGAGTAAATCTGGTTAGTCGCACGACAACCGATTAATCCTTAGTCTGTGAACCGATCGACCAAATACCAACTACCGACTTTTGCAACCTTGGCCTATACGCCATTGATTTGGTGAAACATGGAAGTCAACTGGAGGGATAATCAAGGTTACTATGTGGAGCATGTACAATGTATTAATGCTACTATGACTATTTTTATATAATATAAAATTTTCTATGCATGTGTTGCCCAAATACAATTCAAACATTACCATCCTACTACTTGAATGACCGTGAGATTTTTGGGGCACAAGTGCCACCGATCTAATTTCACAATAAAGCATACTATTTAAGTCGAGTAATGCGGCAGTTTGGTGGTTATCAAGATAATATCAATGCATGCAATACAGATGATGGTCTGCATGCCATTGATTTGAGGGGGAAATGTAGAAGTTAACTAGAGAGATAAGCATGGCTAGCATAATACAGAATGGAAGTACGGAGTCAATATTGGCATACAATGTCAAAGTGATAACAAGTTAATTTCTACCTAGGATTCAATGTTTACAATGATATTTATTTGTTTTCATGTCATAATAAATGAAGTTGTCAAGATGGGAGCTTATAATTCAAGTGGGAGACGTTGATCCTGATCATTCACATTACGGAGTGATTGTTGTAAAGTTACATTTATGTTCTTGTACTTCTTTTCTATTTTTCTATTCTCTTATCTATCTTATGTAATTTACCTATAGGTCCCTCCGCTATATAAGAGAGCCTAGGGTTCAAGGAATAAACAACGATTCAATTTTCCCAACATGGTATCAGAGCGGCGACCATAGGCTGGAACTCTCGTACCCTAACCCTAGCCACACCCACCATCCTCTCCCCTCCTCTTCGTCAGGTGCCGCCACCACCCTCTCTCTATCTAGATCGGGCGCGCCAACGCCTTCTCCCTCTAACTTGGGCGTCGCCGCTCCCTCTCTACCCCGGGTTCCGCCACCCATCGGTCCATCCGGCTGCTGTTGTCGCCAGCTGCTCCAATAGCCGTTAGTTGTCTTGATGTCACAGCTAGCCGTCGTGATGACAAATCGCGGGCTATGAGCCCTTCTGACCATACATCGGCTTCCGTCATGAATTGATGGATTTGTTTGCATAAGTCTACATATGCATTCAAATCCTCATATGCGTGTGTATACACTCATCTCTTGGTCTAAAAAACCCTAAGTTTTCATTCATCTGTTGATATATCAGATAACAAAGTCGATGTTCCCGCCACGGGCGCTTTCAGAGGTCCAAATCCAATTGCTAAGATGGGCGGGATGAACTATGAGCTTTGGACTGCAATTCATGAGCCTTATGAAGTCTACGATAAGAAACATAATCTTACTAAGGAGGAACCAGCTGAGAAAACTAGGGTTAACGCCTTATGGAAGGTGGATGATACATTTTCCAAGGTTTGTCTTTCAGGTACATTGACAATAGAGATCGCCAATGATGTGTTATATCAGCCCATCGCTGAGGGGATGTGGGATATCCTCGCAGCCACATATTCACATGCAAGGATGAGACTAAGATTCTGCAACTCTAGCATGATATTTTTACTATCAAGCAGAACGAACGACCCCTTCATTCATTATATACATCCTTGCGTGGAATCTTCGAGAAGCTCCACAGCTTCATGCCCCTCACATCCACTCCTGAGCAGCATAATACTTATAAGAATGCCACCATGGTTGGTGTATCCTTGACAGCCCTTGATTCTGAGTATTACGCTGCTCGTTCCTAGATTCTTGCAGATGTCATTATTCCTCCCATGAAGGAAGCCTTTCGTAGGCTCAGTAGGATCACAGTTCGGTCCACTGCTACCAGTCAGACCTCTTCAGCGATGGCTGCCTCCCGAGGTCGAGGAGGCTCTTCCCAATTTCGGGGACGTGGACATCGTGGCAGAGGAGGTCGTATTCGTCATCCATGTACTTACTGCCATCAGCTTGGACATACAAAGGATACATGCTATTCCAAGCATGGATTTCCTGCTTCTTCCCGAATAGCTGAGTAAGTTGAGATAACGGCTGCCTCCTCTTCAGATTAGAGAATTGACGAACTTATAGCACGATGAGGGACAATATGCCTCCAGTCAGTGCCAGTGCATCTTCATTGGTCTCGGGAAGTCACTCAGATGTGTTTACTTCGACATCTTCTAGTACCTCAGGTAGTACTTATGAACTTACCAATTGTAGTGGATCCGACGTTTATAGAAAGGATTATGGACTCAGGTGCTACACATCACTTTTGTGGTAATAGAGATCAACTTACAGCATACAGACAGGTTCCTCCATGATATACTGTGGATGGGAGATTAGCTTGACACCCTATATGCGTCTGCAGAATGTGTTGCATGCGCTTGATTTCTCTATAAACTTACTATTAATTAGTCAGATTACAAAGGATCTACATTGTTGAGCTATTCTGGACCCATCTTCTCTTGTATTTCAGGACATACTTACGGGCAAGGTGATGGGATGTAGCAGTGAACAGGGTGGTCTTTATGGCTTGGTTCGAACGCCTTATGCAGGCATTTCCTCTCATTTTGTTGGTCTTGTCTCACCCTTTATGTGGCAGTTGTGCTTTCATCATCTCCCACTCCAGAAGATGTGTCGTGTTCTACCTCAGATTTTCCCTCACATGTCCTTTCAGTGTGAGGCGTGTCAGTTGGGAAAGCATCATCAGTCTGCCTTCCTTAGTCATCAAAGTCGGAGCAGTAGCTCCAATTTTGAGTTATTTAATATTGATATTTGGGGTCCAAGTCATGATCCCCATCATCAGGGACACAAATTTTATATGGTAGTGGTAGATGACTTCTCTCGTTTGTCAAGGGTCTCTTTATTAAAGAATAAGTATGAAGCTGGAGATGTTATCAAAAATGTTATCAATGAAGTGCAGAATGTGTGTTTCTTCTTCTGTGAAATTTATGAGAACTGATAATGCTTTGGAATTCTGCACTCATGCTCTCTCCAATTATTTTATAACTGAGGGTATTATTCACCAAACATTGTGTGCCAATACTTCCCAGCAAAATGGTTGCAGAGAGGAAGCATCGCCATTTACTTGATGTTATCAGAACTCCTCCAACTCCAATGATGAAATCTACATGCCACCACCGCCATCATCACTGCCTTCACCACCTCCTTCACCGCCACTTTCACCATCATCACCACCTCCACCTACTCCTATGACATCAGCTCCTCTTGTCTCTGTCTCCACCTACTCATATTGAAGTGGACTGCTACTATACAAGGGATATGATTCAGAAAGGTTTAATCTCTACCTCTCATGTCAGCTCTGAGGATCAAACTGCAGATATCTTCTCTAAGGCTTTGCTCAGAGGGTCTTTTCAGAAGTGCTCATCCAAGCTGAGCATGATTGACATTTATGCTCCATCTTTAGGGGGGAGTGTAGAGTTATATTTATGTCTATGTACTTCTTTTCTATTTTTATGTTCACTTATCTATCTTATGTAATATACCCATAGGTCTCTCCTCTATATAAGAGAGCCTAGGGTTCAAGGAATAAACAACGATTCATTTTTCCTAACAATTTCTATATAAGCTCAACAGAATTTGAGCAATTTATTGCATTGCAATTTTCAGATGCCAACCCCATATTGGAAAAGAAAACGCAAAACACGTGAACTTACGAGGAAAATGAAGAGGTCTTGGAAGGGCTCAATAACGAAGCCGAGCGAAGACCACATAGAGATCAGGATGCCCAATTGATGCCATTTGAATTCTCTAATGTCACTCGAACATTTAAGAATGAAGAGGCAGTGGATATTGTTTTTCAAAAGGCATATAATGTTGGAAAACCAATAAGTCTACTTAATTTGAATATGATGTTGATTATTGAGATTGGTTCATTTAATTCCTGTTATTGGTTTGATATTTTGGTGCATGAGGTTATTTTAGAGATTGGACCCCACTATTACAACAGAATTGGTTGGAAGAATGGGCACATGTGTTCCTCCCTGAATGGTGTCACACGACATTCATTACGCGTACAGTTTTTTTTGCAAATAGCATACAGCATCGAATCATTGAAATGTGTTATGCATAACGTTCTTATAAATGCGCTATCAATAGCACATTCCAAAAAGACACCATGTATATCAGAATTGGTTGGAAGAATGGGCACATGTGTTCCTCCCTGAATGGTGTCACACGACATTCATTACGCGTACAGTTTTTTTGCAAATAGCATACAGCATCGAATCATTGAAATGTGTTATGCATAACGTTCTTATAAAATGCGCTATCAATAGCACATTCCAAAACGACACCATGTATATCACAACAGGATCATGTGATATAGGTACACTAATAAGAGAGAAAAATATTGAACCCCGACAGCTTTTTCACTTGAACACTACTTGGACTAGATGCTACCTGCGCTTCGCTGCAGTACAGATTTATGACTTTTTATGTAAAAATAAATGTGTATATGTCATAATCATAAGAAATACATATTCGTGAAGGATTTAAAATAAGAAAAAGATAGTTCCAAAATAAGAGTAAAATGGGGTTGCCCCTTGAGTTAGCTCTCCCGCCTCATTTTCTCCGTTATTTTTTTTGAAATTTTCTTCCGTGAATATTCATCAATATATCCCCAAATTATGCTATTCAAATTTAGTGTGAAACAGAGATTCCTAAAGCCTCCATCCAGATTGGACGTTTTTAGCAATCTTATTACCGTTAAAAAATATTTGTTTAGATGGAAGCCGTAGGAGTCTCTGTTTCACATGATTTGAATGGCATAATATAGATATATAGTGATAAATATTCGAGAAAAAAATTCAAAAAAATAAAAAAATGAGAAAAATAAAACTGAGGGAGCCAAATTAGCTCCATAGGGGCAGCCCATTAAACCCATGAAATAAATATGGAAGTGCAACACCTCGAATGAAGAAATTTTGATGGAAAAGGATGTAGAAATAACGCTATTTTTTCGAAGTAGAGGGGAGAAACACGTCTTAGAAGTAATAGAGAGGGAGTGGCATGAAGGTTGAGAGATGGGGAAGAGAGAAATGGAGATCATCTCCTAATTAAAGAAAGCTAATTATAGAAAGATAGGGAAGAGTACCACGTGTTGATATTTTGAAAGCTGTGAAATGATCCTAACTTTACAAAGGATGAACGTGTTGAATTTTTAAAGATGGGAAAGGAACCCAGCAGTTGGCAAGAAGGGGAAAAGACTGTGGAGCTCTCCACGTGTCTTGCAGTGGGTGAAAAACCCACTTTTAAAGAAGGTATATAGATATTTTACGCTCGAATAGACTTTTGCAAGAAACTTTGTGAGATGGCCCTTCTTGCAAGAATGTTGAGGCCACGCATAATACTAAGTACGAGGAGACACATTAAAAACAGGCAGATGAACATCCGCCATCACAAGGAAACACATTAAGAACCTTACAAGGAATAAACTAAAATAGATCGCTAAGGGGATGCGAAAACCAAAAACAATTACCCCGTAACATGAATTTTCTTCTGCTTCGTTCGGCCAATCCAATCAGCGAATTCTCGAGTGTTGGGAACCTGCATCATGTTAGCACCATTATTAAGGAAAGATAAGTGACAGATGAACAAGGACCCTTCTCAGGAGAAATCCCAGATCCCAGAAGTTGATATGGAGTTTTGTAAAGATGGTCTAAAGACAGCACCAATGCGACAGGAAAAATCAATAGTTGTAGGAGCATCCACTATATTAAAAATTCTCTGTGTGCACTGGATGGCTGTCAAAAAAACAGTGACGGGATAGAGCAGCAAAAAATTCAAAACATTTAAACATCGATCTGGTGTAGGCTTTAGGTCAATTTTCAGTAATAACCATAGCATACTAATGGTAGGATAAAAATCGATAACCTATTGGGAGAAATTCATCAAGAAAGAATGATAGAAAACATCTAGGACCGTCTCGTGATTGAGCCAATTTAAACAATTGTTACATAGTTTCTGGAATAACGGGTATCCCGAGATTTAAATTAAGCAAGATGTCATGCGCAACATGATTTGCTTACTAAAAATGTCAGTGTTCAAAAAAATCCTACAACCTGCCAAACAAGACTTTTTGTCAGCATTTCTGGCAACTTGTCTGAAAGAAAAAGAACTTTCTTAGCATTGCTGAAAGTAACGGATTTGCATAAAGACATTGGAATTCTTGATCTGACGAGGTTCAGATTATTCCGTGAAGTGCAGATACTGAGAGAGGGCAATGCAAGAAATCAAGTTTAAATAAAAGCAAAAATTTATTCTTTTTTTCAAAAGATGTAATCAGTACATTTCCCTCCAAAGGCAGCAACGCAAGCTAATTTGTACAAGACCACAAGGGGTTCAAGGCATCGTTAATCCATGTCTTCCACAGTCCAAATGGCCCCAACCATCTCCGTCTCCGTTGCTCATGCCCTTCGTCTCCATCCCAATAAACAGCCACAAACAGTCACAATGCAGGTCGTCCTCCATGGACCCTCTACAAGATAAAAACACCATTTGAGATTGAAGTCATCGCCTTCCAGATTCGACGCCAATAGGGACAGGGTCTTTGGCCAAGCAATTGCAATTGCTGAGGTCAGGGGGCAATGTAACATCCGAATCCGAATAATCCGAATCCGAACCGATTGTCTAAAAGTTCAATTACTATTCAGTTAATATTGAATAACCCAGATTGATCCATTAATCGTAAATCAAAAGTCGTTCGGTCGTATTCGACCAAAACTCGATCGCACCGTAAAGTGTGTCATCGGAAAGCCGTGATGCAAAAAGAAAACCGCAAAACAAACCGAGATCGCTCAAAAATCAGATTCGACAAAATACGACCAACAGAATCGACCGTACGTCGATCGGAGGTCGTTTGATATTTTAAAGTCACAAAATTTAGTCACAAATCGAGATTGTATCTCGAAAATTTCGAGTATTCATACCCTGATCTAAAGTATATGAATATTATACTCATTTTGATCGTCATTCAGAGACGATCTAAACGAGATATTGTACGCATAAATCCGAGACTCGAGGTGTGCGTACGGATCACTATGGGGTTTGCAAAAAAAATATAATAATTTTGACATCAGCTTCCTGATGTCATGTCTGATGTCATAAAAAAACCAATGTGGAACCCCTCCCCTCCCCCTTTTCTTTCCCATTTCCTTCCCAATTTTTCAGCTGAAGAGGAATTCCTTTCTCCCCTTCCACCAAAAATCCCCCCACATCTCCTTCGAGTTTCCAGCTGATCAAGCTCAACTCCCTCTTCCATTTACAGTTGTTGCCCCTCTTGTTCTTGAAGGAGTTGCATGCAAGATTAGTCCCCTCTTGCTACACCCAAAATCTGTTGCATGCAAGCATCTTTCCTTCCAATTTGAAAGACTTAGGTACAATCCAAAACCTTTCTCTTGCTGCCAACCATGGATCTTTGTTCAAAATTAAATTGTCTTTGTCACCATTTGACATTTTGACTTTTGGGTAATTTTTTTTTGAAATCCATAATTGAGGGGATACACTCGATGGTGCATGCCCCAAGCCTTTATTAAAGAGTAAAAGAAGAAAAAAGAGGAAAGGGGAGGTTACAACCAGTCGTCGTTACCAAGGCCCATTACAACAACCCAATCCCTCCACCAAAACGCTTAGCAAAGAACCACACGTTCTCCTTATAGAATCTTTGTCCCGAGAAAAGCCAATCATTTCTACCCCTCCAGATCGCCCACAGAACAGCTACCGGGTGAAGAATCTCCATCTTCGGCCTACCCTTGTTTGACCGAAGCATGTCCCAGAAGGAGTGAAAACCGTCTGTGCAGCACCAGTCTAAGCCAACCCCCTACCACACTTGAATCACCACAGGGCACAGGAAGAAGAGGTGGTCCACGGATTCAATCGAATCATTGCATAGCAAGCATCTGTCCGAGATGGAGCGCAACAGCCTCGTACATCGGTCCCTCGTCATCAGCCTCTGCCTCCTAAGCAGCCACAGAAAGAAATCAATTCTCTCTGGAAGCCCGAGAGCCCAAAGAAAAGCACAATCCCGGTTGGGCATCTATGAAAGCGACGGCGGTGGCCGAGCAATAGCCCCGAAGGCCTTCTTGACCGAGAAAGAGCCCCCCTCCAAGCCCACTGGTCACGGCTCCCCGAAGGTCGTTCCACCTCCCTAACAGCATCGAGCAACGCCAAGAATTCCTCTAACCTCTGGTCCGAAAAGTTCGCCACGAAGGTGGGACACCAATTACCATCAACCCAGCAGTCTGCAACCGAACAAAATTTGTCATCAGCCAAGGCATACAACCGAGGGAAGCGCGAGCAAAGCCCCCCTCCTGTCCAGTCGTCCGTCCAAAAGGAGAAAGAATCTCCCCCACCAAGTGCCGACCTAAAAAGCGTAATATTCTTCAGGAAGACCTCCACGACCCTCTCCCAAAAACGCGTAGGCGAGGCAATATGAGGGACCTGCGACGGCAGCGTCCCCCCCACCCCATAGATCCGTCGAATCACATCACAGCAGAGATCCTCCCCGGCCCCCGGATCCTACTAGCCCACTTAAGGAGCAAAAGCGTCGTTCATTTGGTCCAGCGACTTCACCCCCAACCCTCCCTGATCCTTCCTGCAAGTAATATCCTCCCACCCAACCAGGTGGATCCCTCTCGACCCACCCTTCTGCTTTCCCCATAAAAAGGCACGCATCCTCTTCTCAATCCCGGCTCTGATCCGCTAAGGCATATGCCGATTAGATAAAAAATAGATCGGGATGGACGCAATGACTGCCTTTAAAAGAACCAGTCGGCCCCCTCTCGACAAGACCGCGGACTTCCACCCCGCCAACCTCTCCTCCACCTTCTCTGCCACCCTCAGCCTATCTCTCATCCGCGTTCTGCCCAAAGACAAGGGCATCCCCAAGTAATCCATCGGTAACGAAGAGCACGCCGAACCCAACGCCAAAGCACACGCATCGGCCCCCGTATCCGCAAGGTTGAAAGGAACAAACTTTGACTTGCTATCTTTCTTAATCATTCCCGACAATTCACCAAAATCTCCAGGGCCACGACCATGCCCCTAGCCTCCTCTGGTCCCCCCTCAATGAAGAAAAGTGTATCATCGACGTATTGAAGGACCGGGACCAACACGCCCTCCCTGGAAAACCCCCTCGACAAGCCACTGTTGACCACCCGAGTGGCAATATCAGATAGGACATCCGCCGCAAGGATAAAAAAGCATGGGGGCAAGAGGGCACCCCTGGCGCACCCCCCTCCTGGGCTGGATCAAACCCCCTCCGGACGGCCATTAACCATGATCGAGAAGGATGCAGTGGTGACACACCTCCTCATCCAAGAAATCCACATCTCCGAGAACCCCTTCCTCCTAAGCACAGACCATAGAAACCTCCAATCCAGGCTATCGTAAGCCTTCGCAAAGTCCACCTTCCACAGGATGCCACTAGTGCCCCTCCTCTGCCACTCCGCAATGATCTCAGACGCAAGCGTAAGACAATCCGCAATTTGCCTTCCAGGAATGAAAGCCGACTGCGATGGCGAGATAACATTGCCAAGAACGCCGCTCAGCCGGGAAGCGAGAACTTTAGCGGTAATAAGATACAGTGCGTTTGAAACCACGACTTTTGGGTAATTATCGATGGATATATATGATTACAATTTTTTCCGCCCTTGTTCTCTGATATCATGGGGTTTTCTGTTGTTAGAAGCTCAATTGAGAAGTTAAAACATGTCCATGCATTGTCTTTGAATATTGGCTTTGTTCTGTTGATGATTGTTGAGTGGAATGGGTATGAGTTCAAATCAGAATAGAAGGTTTCCTGTATATGTTGAATCTGAAAATACTTATAAATTTTGATTACTATAATAAATTCTTTCTTATCAAATCAGGTTAGCGTGGAAACTATTCTGAGTCATAGGTCAGATTGTCTGATGTTAACATGGTGGCCAATTGAATGATCAGACACAGGTAAAGTGTCGATAGGAATCCATTGAGTGCAGTGTTATGGTTAGTATCGTGATAAATCTTTGAACAGCCATTAACAGGAAACCAGTAAAATTTTTCACAAAAAACTCGAGGGTTACTGTCTTATATTCTTCTTTTTCATTCCTTAAGAAACCACAATATTAGTAGCTTTGCATATATCTAATTTGGAAAACTAATGAAGCATTTCGAGAATTAAGAGTGTTGCCATCGACCCATATAAATTGCACTTTCTTGGAATTATACCAGTAATGATAATAATAATAATAATAAATGTATCCATAAAAGAAAATATTTTTTGGTTATAAATTGCACTTTCTTGGAATACCAGTAATGATAATAATAATAATAAATGTATCCATAAAAGAAAATATTTTTTGGTTATATCTATTTGATCTCTGTTAGACGACTTATCAAGTACATATATAGTTTACGGTATAAATTCGGAATGATTTTCTGAAGAGAGATGGAAGTTGATTGTGTGTGTGCACATTTGAGAATACACATTTAGCTTGTTAATCAATTTGAAGACATGAAGTACAGTTTAATAAGTTGCGGTGATGATAACTAACTATGTCAGTCACGGTGACCCTCACATCTGACTGTGCGAGCGTGCGGTGAACCTCAACTGAGCGGGAGATAGGAAGCCCAGTTAAGGAAGCGGTCGCTTAGTACGCGGGTCTAAGGTCCCAGCCCTTTTCATGGTTTCTACGAGAGCCCGCAGTGTTTTTACGCCTAGTTAGGATCCCGACTATTGACCAGTTCCGTTGACCCTCCGTTTTAGTGTACCTAGGTTGGGGTTCCTCCGGTTTTAGTTTTCTTTACGAACACGTTAGTCCGTACCGATCGGGCCGGTTTCTAGAGTGACTTTTCCGAAGATTCACTCTCACCCGTCTCTATGACGTAGTTTTGGAATTGACCCATGGTGGGGGTACTCCTCGCGGCACTTGATCCTGAGTATGATGCAGCCCGATCTCATATACTTGTCGATGCTACCATTCCTCCTATGGAGGAAGTTTACAGGAGGCCTAGTCACATCTCCGTTCCTTCCAGTACTTCTATTCCACCACCTTCGACGATGGTTGTGTCGCGAGGGAGAGGTGGTCAGTCTTCATTCCGTGGAGGTGGACCTTGTGGTCGAGGAGGTCGTTTTCGCTAACCATGTGCTTTCTGCCATCACACAGGACACTCTGAGGATACATGCTATTCTAAGCATGGGTTTCCAACATCGGCACGCGTAGTTGAGCATGTTACATCTCCGTCGGCATCCACTTCAGATCACAGGTTTGAGGAGTTTGTGGCACGATTGCGCGATATTATGCCTCAAACACCTACAGATTCTCCAGGTGGTTCTTCAGATATTGTTGTTTCAGCATCTGCCGGTACTTCTGCCTCTACCAGCACCTCAGGTAGTGCTTCTGCTTTTACATCCTGTCATAATATCTCAGATTGGATCATGGACTCTGGCGCAACCCATCATCTCTGCCGTGACAGAGATAGACTTGAGTAATACAGAGACATTCCAACTGGACGGTCAGTGATCATAGCTGATGGGACAAATTCCCCCATTATTGGACAGGGGGAGATTACCTTCTCATCGTCCATGCATTTACAGAATGTCCTACATGCCCCTGATTTTTCCATGAATCTACTGTCTATTAGTCAGATTACGAAGGATTTGCACTGTCGCGCTACATTTGACCCATCTTCTCTTATTTTTCAAGACATATTAACGGGCAGGGTGATTGGTTGTGGCTCTGAGCAGGATGGACTCTATTGGCTAGTCCGGAATTCCTATACTGGCATCTCTTCCTACTCAGCCGGATCATTCTCTCTGTACACCTGGCATCTATGCTTTGGTCACCTCCCGCTTCAGAAGATGTGTCAACTCTTGCCTCAGATTTCTCCAAGTTCTTCTTTCGTTGTGAAGCCTGTCAGTTGGGAAAGCACCATCGAGCTACCTTCCCTAGTCGTCAGTGTCAGAGCAGTAGCTCCCCGTTTGAATTATTTCATGTTGATATTTGGGGTCCGAGTCATGCACCTGATCATCAGGGACACCGGTTCTATCTTGTAGTAGTTGATGACTTCTCTCGTGTGTCGTGGGTATTTCTATTAAAGAATAAATCTGAAGGAGGGGATGTTATTAGAAATCTTATAATTGAAGTGCAAAATGTTTTTTCATCTCATGTCAAATATGTTCGTATGGACAATGCGTTGGAATTTTGCACTCGCTCTCTCTCTCTCATTTCTTCTCGTCCAAAGGTAATATTCATCAAACTACATCTGCTTACACATCTCAACTGAATGGAGTGGCAGAGCGGAAACATCGTCATCTCCTTGATATTACTCAAACCCTGCTTATCCAGAGTTGTGCGCCTATCTCTTTTTGAGGGGATGATGTTCTTACGGCCTGCTACCTTGTGAATCGTACGCCTTTCTCAACTCGGTGAGAAAATTCCTCTTTCTGTTATTTTTCCAGAAAAGAAACTATTTTCTCTTACCCCTTGTGTCTTTGGTGTTGTTGCTTTTGTTCACCAGTTGTCTCCTGGACTTGACAAACTCTCACCTAGAGCTGTCAAGTGTGTCTTTGTGGGTTACTCTCGGACTCAGAAGAGGTACCGTTGTTATGATCCTGTCAACAGCAAATATTTCATCAGTGCTGATGTTACATTTTTTGAGTCAGTTATGAACTTCAGCCAGTGGGTTACTCTCGGACAAGCTCGTCTTGTTGCTCGTGGCTTTACACAGACATATGGGGTGGATTATCTGGATACATTCTCGCCAGTGGCCCGTCATTCCACTCTACGGATCTTGTTGTCTATTGCGGTCACTCGTGAGTGGCCACTATACCTGTTGGATGTGAAGAATGTGTTCTTATATGGTGACTTACAGGAGGAAGTTTACATGCAACAGCCACCTGATTTTGCTGTTGAGGGGGAGTATCCTAAGGTGTGCAGACTTCATAAGGCTATCTATGGCCTTAAGCAGAGCCCGAGAGCGTGGTTCCAGAAGCTCTCAGATCTCTTTGAGAAACAGGGATACAAACGTTCTAATGCTGATCATTCCTTGTTTGTACAAAAGACTTCCACAGGTATTATTGCAATCATGGTCTATGTAGACGACATTCTGATTACAGGTGATGATGAACAGGGAATAAAGGAGGTGAAAGAAATGCTGGGTCGTGAATTTATTACCAAGGACCTTAGAGTTCTTAGATATTTTCTGGGACTGGAGTTCGCCAGAAATCCTTATGGGTTGGTAATGTCTCAGAATAAATATGTCACTGACCTGTTGAGTGAAACAGGAATGCTTGGTTGCCGACCTGCTACCACACCTATGGACCCTAGTATGAAGTTATATGATGGTGATACAGAGGAGGTGGATAGGAGAAGATACAGAGAACTGGTGGGCAAACTTCTGTATGTCACTATTACTAGGCCCGATATATCCTTTGTTGTGAGTCGAGTGAGCCAGTTCATGGAGCAACCATGTCAGGAACACATAGATGCCATACATATGATACTCAGGTACCTCAAGTCATCTCCAGGTGCGGGTTTGTTGTTCAAGAAAGGCAAGGTAATTACTATCTCAGCCTGTGCAGATGCAGATTACGCAGGGTGTCCCAAGGACAGGAAGTCCACCTCTGGGTTTGTTGTATATGTTGGAGATTCTCTAGTCTCATGGAGGAGCAAGAAACAAACTGCGGTGGCAAGGCCTAGTGCTGAATCTGAATATAGGCTATGGCCCAGGTTAGCACAGAAATGATGTGGGTAAAGGCTGTACTTACATATTTACATATAGAAGTCCCACTTCCTATGGCTTTGGAATGTGACAATCAAGCGGCCTTGTTCATTGCAAATAATCCAGCATTCCATGAACGAACCAAGCACATTGAAGTTGACTGTCATTTTATACCTGACATGATTCAGAAGGGATTCATTGCTACATCCCATGTTAGTTCAGAAAATCAGAAGGCAAATATTTTTACCAAGGCATTACTGCGAGGACCGTTTCAGAAGTGTGCGTCCAAGCTGAGCATGATCGATATTTATGCTCCATCTTGAGGGGGAGTGTAAATATATATTATTCACTTATATACCTTTTTGTTATTTTTCTTTCCCGTTGGACTCTTTATGTAATTTACCCATAGGCTACTCTCCTATATAAGAGAGCCTAGGGCTGATGGAATAAACAAGTTCTCGTATTTTCCCAACAGAGACTGAATCATAAGCCTTCTCCAAATCAATAAAAATCATATGGAGGTTTTTTTTAGCTCTATAAATCTCCATTGTTCTCCTCAACAAATGGATAGCTTCAACAGTTGAGCGACCTGGCATGATTCGAATTGGTTTGTAGTTACTTTAGAAACTTGCATCAACCTTCTTTCGATAACACATTCGCAAATTTTCATAGTATGACTCATTAGTTTGATACCTTTATAATTCGAACAATTTTGAATGCCTCCTTTATTATTATAAAGAGGCACGACAATGCTTCTCCTCAAATCTTTAGGCATTTTCTTGCTTCGTCAAATAACATTGATTAAATTTGTGAGCCAATTCAAACCCCGTTCACCTAGAACTCTCCAAACTTCTATAGGAATGCCATCAGATTCTACCCCTTTCCCAGGTTTCGTAACCTTTACAACCTCATCTACATCCTTCCTTTGTATCGGTCTATAGCTTACATGATTCAGGTAACATTCACTACCAGCCAGTGTTGCAATAGTCGGCCGACTACCCCGAATAGTCGGTCCGACTATGAGGTGTGGGGGGTCCCCGACTGAATAGACCCCCATTCGGCCAATAGTCGGCCCGATCGAATAGTCGGCCGACTGGCCTGACTATTAGGCCGACTGGAGTTTGACTTTCGATATTTTTATTTTTTATTTTTATTTTTCAATTTTTATGGGTTACATTTTATCACGGTATCGCCACAAATGTCAAATTCTATATATCTATTATATTGATTGGTACTTCTATCTTGGATTCATGCTAAATAAAGACCATACATGTATAAAAATATAAGAATATATGTATTATAAATAATTTTTATATTAAAAAACACAACCGAATAATTCCGAATAGTCGCCCGAATACGATTATTCTCTATTCAGTGACCCCTTCGACTGAATACCGAATACCGTCTTCTGCAACACTGCCACCAGCAAGATCTCCCAAAGTAATCACTTTATTCCCTTGCCCAATGAAAAGCTTATGAAAATACCACTTCCATCAGTCTCTATATACTTTTGAGTAGCAAGCACATATCCTTCCTCATCCTTTATGCATCTCTTTTGAGAAAGATCATTGGTGTTTCTTTCTTTTGAGAAAGATCTTTGGTCTTTCTTTGTTTTGCTTTAGCCTACCTGAATATATCCTTCTGGACCTCCTTCGAGTCAAGCTTTGTGTACAAAACTTCATAAGCTTTCAACTTGGCTTCACTTACAGCTTTCTTTGCTTCCTTCTTCGACATTTTGTAGTTTATGATAGTTTCCACTGTTCTATCCTTATATATAGCTTTAAAGCAAGCTCTTCTAAGCTTTTCTTGCACCCATTCACTACCAAGCCCCCTTTTGGCTTAGAACTCCTCCCTTAAACTTTCCCAGCATCGTTTTAGCTACCCTTCGGATACAAGACAACCAAACTTTATTTTTGAAATTGGCAGTGGTGTTCGTTGAATACAGTTTGGAGTTCGAGACCGTAAAAGGTACACGAACAACCTGGGGTAGCAGACATGTACATGTCAAAAATGGCAAATATTGCATTTCCAATTCCCGCGCTATCACGGTTATTTCTCAAAGCTGGACTGAGATAGATACTTATGTTGGTGACCGGTACATGTGGAAGCATATGCTTAAGGTGTACTGTATGCATGGAAGTTTTTTCCTGTTGATGATTGAGATACATGGCCACCTTTGAATTACTCAGAATTATGTCCCGACAAAAATCTTATGCATAGCAAGAGTCGCTACCGATAAACAAGAATTCATATTTAAATGGATGTTAGAGAAATCTCGAGGCAAAATACGTGTACATTATGTGGTATTGTGGATCACAGCAATCGATGATGTCCAGACAAAAATACACAAACATTAACCTCTAACGTGCAACCCTCAAGCAGGAACAAAATTAAATGTAGAACATATGGAGAGGAAGGTCAAAACAAAAGGAAATGCCTGTTGAGTAAGTTTGTTGTATATTTACTGAAAAGTATTGGATGTATTTCTTTGTTCAAATTTGTTTTATGTACTACAAAAACCAATTTAAAATTCCTTTTTTCTTTTTCTTACTAATATTATAGATGTTGATCGCAGATGGATCCAGAACCTCATGATGCTTCTGTATTGGCATAGCAGAGCGACATCGTTCACGTCGCGTCTAGGGGATGTAGAGGCTTCTTTATAGTTGTGTTGTCATTGACGGGAGACATA
Source organism: Ottelia alismoides (assembly GCA_037367405.1). Taxonomy (NCBI): domain Eukaryota; kingdom Viridiplantae; phylum Streptophyta; class Magnoliopsida; order Alismatales; family Hydrocharitaceae; genus Ottelia; species Ottelia alismoides. The sequence goes on along the minus strand of JAZKJV010005107.1, from coordinate 365,647 downwards.
TGTGCGACATATCCCTCTGGACAAGTGTATTCGACCTTACATATCCCAGACTGGGTTTGCAGGCACTATAGAAATAGAGTTTATTGCCTTAGACGACATATCATTGTAGCACTGGTAGAGCACTGGAGGTCGAAGACACACATTACACATGGCCAACGATGAGAGACTATTACTCTCCAAGATAAAGCAGTGATTATGGGACTACAGGTTGATGGACTCGTAGTTACAGGAGCGACAATGCATGGAGGCATGGCCTAAAATTTCAGCGAAATTCGGTCGAATATCGATATCCAGTCGAAATCGAAATTCGACCGAAATGACCGAAATATGGGGGTCCTAGTACAAAAAATGACCGAAATTTCGGTCGAAATTCCACCGAAATTCCATCGAAATTCTGTTTTGGTCGGTACCGAAATGGTGACCGAAACCGACATTTAAGGCCTTGCATGGAGGGACATGGTCAAATACATGCGAGCAGCTATTAGGAGGATTCGTTCTCGAGAGGAGGTGTGCAGGTTGGACATGCTGGAGGGCGAGAGGGAGCTGGTAGTGGAGAAATCATGGAGCGTTCGAGGCAGCTGGAGGAGATTCTTGTTGAGTATAGGAAGGTAGAGGCTGAGTGGAGACAACGATCAAGGTAGAAATGGCTCAAATAGGGAGATGCAAATACAAGATTTTTTCACTTAGTGGCCAGTGGTCGAAGCTGCAGGACCTGCATTCACTCCATTTTGGTTGGTGGTGAGGTGTTTCAAGGGGATGTAATGGTTGGTGTCGCTCTTCGCTCTCATTTTTCAGCAGGAGGCGTGATTGGGCGGGCTAGGGATGGCATGCCAGTGGGGTTAAGGAACTCACGTCGGTGCAGGGGATTCCTTGACTGCAGATTTTTCTTCGACGGAGGCCAAGGAGACGGTTTTCCAGTTGAATGAGGATGGGTCGCCTGGGCCGGATGGCTTTCCGGTTGCCTATACGGGGAGTTTTGGGAGGTGTTGAAGGAATATTTGATGGTTGTTTTTCAGGATTTCAGAGAGGGTAACCAGGGGTTTGAGCAATTCAATAGGGTACTTATCTTCTTGCTTCCCAAGCAGGATATGTCGTCTAGAGTTGAAGATTTCAGATTTGAGCAATTCAATAGGGTACTTATTTTCTTGCTTCCCAAGCAGGATATGTCGTCTAGAGTTGAAGATTTCAGACCAATCGTCCTATCCAATGCAGTTATCTTATCGTTGCTAAGATTTTGGCAAATCATCTTCAGCGGGTGTTGCATTCCATTATTTCGCCAGAGCAGACCGCCTTTATTCCTGAGAGACTCATGGGAGATGGGGTGGTCATGGCTACAGAGATGGTGATGGATTGGAAGAGAACAAAGGCTAGGGGGTTGTTGTGGAAAGTGGATTTTTCTAATGCACGTGACAACGTGGATTGGCACTTTCTTTGGATGCTTTTAGAGAAGAGGGGTTTCTCGTGTGTCTGGATTGCTTGGATGAAGAGAAGCATCACTACAGCGTCTTATATGGTGCTAGTCAATGGCAAGTCAGAGGGTGGTTTTTTTCAGCCTCAATGTGGTGTCAGGCAGGGATGCCTGCTTGCTCCGCTTCTGTTTGTCATCGTGGATGATGCTTTGATAGTCATGATGAGATTGGCATCCACTAGTTAATGGTGGTCTGGGCACAACAATGGCGATTTGGCGATCCCCATTCTTCAATATGTGGATGATATGATGATCTTTTTAAGGGGGAGAGGAACAGTTGAAACGTGTTGGCCAGATCATGGACATCTTCGGCGATATCTCAAGAATGCATATTAACAGGAAGAAGTCGATTGTCATGCCTTTCGGTCTTTCACACCAGGAGTAGCAGGTTGTGCAGCAACTGAGGTGCTCGCTTAGGACCATGCCGATTTCATATTTGGGGTTGCCATTGGTGGCCAGCATACTGAGGTTTGTTGAGTGGAGGATGGTCTTGGACAGGATAGGGTGGAAGATGGCCGGGTGGAAAGCGATGACGCTCTCGAGGGGGCAAATTGGTGCTTCGTAAGCACGTTCTGTCGATTATCCCCACTTTTTTCTACACTGTGTATGTAGAGAGTATTATTATTATATGTGTTATGTACTGTTTAGTATTTCCGTATTGTTCTCTGGACTACTCTGTACTTTACCCATTAGGTCTCTCCCTATATAAGAGAGGTCAGGGTTCTCTTGAATAACCAGTTGCTTATTTTCTCCCAACATGGTATCAGAGCCTAAACCCTAGGGCTCATCCCACCACCCGCCGCCCCTTCTCCCGTCGTCGCCCCTCCTCTCGCAGACTCCCTCCTCTCGCCGGCTCCCTCCCCTCTCGCCGGCCCCTCTCCTCTCGCCGGCCCCTCTCCGCTCGCCGGTTCCGCCTCCAGGCAGTCGCCAACCCGGCTCCCACGCCGTGCCCTTGCCCGGCCACCACGTCGACCAGCCGCCGCCGCCAGTCCAGCCGCCGTCGTGCCCTAACCGTGCCCTAGTCGTGCCCTAACCGTGCCCTAGTTGTGCCCTAGCCGCCGTCGTGCCCTAGGCGGTTATCGCTGTGCCTCCTGTCGACTTGATCGCAGCCCGCTCGTCCTCCGGATCTATGGATTTGGGTGTGTAACGTCTACCAGTGATCAGAAAGGCGGCCCGGGCGGCCGCATATGCGGCCGCATATGCGTACTCGGGCAAGCAAACGTTCCGAGTACTTGATATGCGGACTTAAGGCGGCCAAAGCGCATATGCACCCAAGTATGCCGCATATGCGGCTGTTGGAGCATTAGTAGTATGCGCCTATTGTGTTGTAGCAGGGTAAATGGATCCTGGAGGAGATCCATTTACCCCATCCAGTGTTTAGTCCCACATCGTCCAGTGGTGGGACTTGGAGGCTCTGGAGAGGCTATATAAGGAGCCCCAGACCTCCTTTACTCATTGAGAAAGTCAATAGACAAACACGCCCAGTTAAGGGGCTTCTCCCGTGGTTTCATCCCGCTCCTCACGGAGTAGGGTTCCACGTAAAAATCCCGTTCTTCTTTCTTGTTATTTATCTTTTTCCATGTTACGCTTCCGCTTCCGATTTTCTAACATGGTATCAGAGCGGGTCGATTCTCGTGAATTTTTTGAGTTCTTTATTTTGGGAGATTCGTTCATAGGGCTCTTTGTTCGTGAAGATTTATTAGTTGAGGAATATTGTTGTTTGTTCATGAGATCTAGGGTTTTTTTTTAACCCTGGAAGTTCCTGTTGATTCTGCGGCGGCACCTGTTCGTGAAGATTCTCGCTGGACCGTGGCATCGGCGGTGCTACTGCGACGAGCAGTAAAGTTCCAGGCCTCGTGCGCCTCTGTTCTCTCGGCCTCGTGCACCTCCAGACAGAGGCGGCACCTCTTTCATCATACGGCAGTCTCCAGAGCCTCAGGCGCAGGTCCCAGGCACAGGTGCGGCTGCGCATCGCGCTTCAGCCGCGCGCGCGTACCCCCAGCGAGCCCATCCAGGCGACAGATGGCCTCGACGAAGCTCACGCCGCTGTCACCGACGGGATCGGAGGCTAGGACCCTCTTCAACAAGAAAATCTCGGAAACTGGGCTCCTCTCCGCCAAAGATCGATCCCCTTCTCCATCCAGCATAGCTCTTGGCGGCGATGCGAGCCCAGATCCAGGTGTGCAGCCTCATCTCGTGACGCTCCTCTTGGCAGAGCATATCAACATGGCGGCGCAAGATTTAATGGTGGCGCAACCTCAGTTCCTGGCGCGAGGCGAACCCAGTCGCACCCAGCACAACCTCGCGCGCCCTCTGGTGTCAACCCCGTGCGGAGGTGCTCCTCCTTCCATCGCGCAACCCCGCGCGCTCTCCTCCAGTCCCGCGGCAACCTCCTCAGCGCGCGAAACCGCTCCTTCATCGGCGGCGATCTCCCCACCTTTGCCTCTGGCGGCGGCATATGTAGCGAAGAGGATTCCCTTCGTGAGAACCCTAGGGTTCACGGGCCCTTTAAAAAAAAATTATTTAGCCCAGTTAGGTCTGCTGCAAAATAGAAGGACGGTGGCGGTATTAAAAAAAACTGGGGGCGTGAAGTCTGAGCCCAAGTTGGGCCGTGAATGAAAAGGGGGGCGAGAAAAGACATGGGCCCAGGTGGATCAAGTAAAAAAAAAGAGAGAGAGAGAGAGAGACGAGGCATATGTTGGGTCCTTTTGGACTGTTTAAAAAAAAATGGATGTTTCAAAAAAAAAAAAGAAAAAAAGGCGCGTATAAGAAAAAAAAAAGGCCGTACGCACAGTTTTTGCAAAAAAAAACAGAGGAAAGCCGAGAAAAAAAGGGGTTGACGGCTTAAAAAAATGAAAAAAAAGGTCGTAAAAAAAATGAAACGGCCAAAATTCATGATTTGAGAAGCCGGAAAATTTGTAACGGCTTATTTTGTTTTATTTTCCCCCATTTATGTTTCTCTTTGTCTTCTCCCAACTTGGTCGATGTTTCTGTTTTTCGACAAGTATGGGAGAAAGGGGGAGTATGGTGTAGAGTCACACAGGTCTTGTAATCCAGATGCAGATTCAGATTTCCAGACCGATCAGATTTCAGACTCTACGGTTCAGATCCAGTTTCAGACTCGACATCAGATAGTTCCGAGTCCAGTTTCAGACATACACGAGTGTGCGGTCGTTGTCAGATGAGCATATGTTGCCATCATTTGTTTCGCGGTCCCCATCATTCTTCTAGTTGTCAGGCCAGAGTTTTCATGTGAGCCATAGGGACTCCAGAGCAGAGGACCATTTCCTTGAGGGCAAGGATTTTCATGTGGTATCATAGGTACACCAGAGCAGTGCACCATTCTCTGAGCCAGATGGGAGAGACCCAGTTCTCCGACGAGGAGACTTCAGGCGCAAGTTCAGACTCGACGGTCAGATTCCGAGTCTTCAGTTTACTCACACTCCAGCTCGTTCGTCCTCCTCACCTGCACGGCATGAGAAGCAACGTCCTCGACTGCAGCAATGTGCGCGTTGGGTTGATATTGTCCGTAGTGTCTTGTAGCGTTGAGTTGAGTTTCTGTCTGTTTGTCCAAGCTGAGCATTACATGCTCCAGCTTGAGGGGGAGTGTTGGAGCATTAGTAGTATGCGCCTATTGTGTTGTAGCAGGGTAAATGGATCCTGGAGGAGATCCATTTACCCCATCCAGTGTTTAGTCCCACATCGTCCAGTGGTGGGACTTGGAGGCTCTGGAGAGGCTATATAAGGAGCCCCAGACCTCCTTTACTCATTGAGAAAGTCAATAGACAAACACGCCCAGTTAAGGGGCTTCTCCCGTGGTTTCATCCCGCTCCTCACGGAGTAGGGTTCCACGTAAAAATCCCGTTCTTCTTTCTTGTTATTTATCTTTTTCCATGTTACGCTTCCGCTTCCGATTTTCTAACAGCGGCCGCATATGCGGCCGAATTTGTGATAGAACTCCCGCCTCCAAAAATAGGTATTTATGTTTTCTGAAATCGTAAAGCCGCCCCCCTTTCTCCTTCCAGTCCTAGCGCCTTCCCGCACGATAAACCCCTCTCGCGAGCGACTCCCTCCTTCCGAGCCCTAGCGAAGAAAACTCGCCACCCTCCCTCGAGTTGGCTGCCTCCTCCGCGGCTCCGCCATTGCGAAGGCGACTCCGCGACTCCGCCGCCTTCTTTCCGCCACTCCGCCAAAGGCTGCTCCGCCTCCGCGACTCCGCCAGAGGCTGCTCCGACTCTGCCAAAGGCTGCTCCGCCTCCGCGACATCAACTCAAGGCTGCTCCGCGACTCCTCCACGACTCCGCGACTTCTCCGCGGTTCTCACAGGCTGCTCCGCCTCCGCGGTTCTCACAGGCTGCCCAGCCTCCGCAACTCTTCCGCAACTTTACTGACTTCTCTGCGACTCCGCGACTCCTCCGCGGTTCTCACAGACTACTCCGCCTCCGCGGTTCTAACAGGCTGCTCCGCCTCTGCGACTCTTCCGCGACTTTGCGACTCCTCCGCGGTTCTCACAGGCTGCTCCACCGCCTTCTTAAGAAACATCTGCCGACTTCTTTCAGGTAACCACTGAATATACAAGTCATTAACGTTTCTTATAACTTGAGATGTCTTCTTTTTTATCTAATTTCCTGTTCCTATTAACGATTGACAGTGTAACACATTAGATGTTGGATTAGAAGCCTTATCTATGATTATCTACACTAAATCCACGAATGAGTATTGTATAAAATGTGTATGCCACAGTTGCCACTATTAATGATTGAATACTTCTTAGGAATGAATGCAATTATATAAAATGTGTATGCCATAATTGCCACTATTAATGATTGAATACTTCTTAGGAATGAATGCAATTATTATCTGTAAATTTATCTCCTTTTATTTTTACAGTGGAATTTTAGTTTATTAACTATTTTGACATGACTTTAGGTCATCATGGACTCGGAACCAACACATGTGGCGGAAAATGTGTTTTTTACTCCACCCGAATCTACCGATCCGGGATGGAAATATGTGTATCTTATGGAGAAGACGGATCCAAATTCCGTGACTTGTCGCTTGTGTGGCAAGGTCTTGAAAGGCGGAATTAACCGAATGAAACAACACCTTGGTCACATCAAAGGGAATTGCAAATCATGCCCTAAGGCGGATTCTGAAGTGCAGAAGGAGATACGTGATTATGTTGAGGGAATTCTGAAGAAGAAGAAGAATGAGAAAGCTATCACTTTGAAAGAAATGAGAGAGGAGGTGGTTATTAGAGCGACATGATCTTTCACAACACCATATGAAGGAACATGTCCTGGGAAAAGACCACGATCATCTGAGGATGAAATTGAGACACTTGGCACATTGCGGCAATCCGTTATCAAGGAAACACTAGCCAAGGAGGAACGTGCACGTGTCAACAAATATGTAGCCAAATTCTTCTATGAATGTGATATCCCTTTCAATGTGGCGACTAAGAATTCCTTCATACGCATGTGCGAAGCAATTGGCCAATACGGAAGCAGCTATAAGCCTCCATCTTATTACGAAATTGCAGAGCCTTTGTTGAAGGATGAAGTGGAAGAAACAAAAGAATTTCTGAAAGGGCACAAGGATGCATGGAAGAAAAGTGGATGTTCCATCATGACAGATGCATGGACCGACATGAGGGGAAGAAGCATAATGAACTTGTGCGTTAACTGCAGTTTGGGCACATGTTTTTTGAAGTCTGTTGACGCTTCAGCTGATGCACATACTGCTGAATACATATCCTCATTGGTGGAGGATTGCATCAAGGAGGTTGGAGTAGACAATGTTCTGCAAATTGTGACTGACAATGCCTCTGCTAATATGGTGGCTGGGAGGCTCCTCAAGACCAAATATCCAAAAAAAATTTGGTCATCTTGTGCTGCTCACTGTATAGATCTCATGCTTGAAAAAATTGGAAAGGAGGCAAAGGTCAAAAATTGCATAGCAAAGGCCAGAACACTAACTATTTTCATCTACAGCCATGCAAAGACGCTCAGCTTGATGCGACACTTTACCCAAAAGGGTGAGATAGTCAGACCAGGGAAAACAAGATTTGCCACTTGTTTTCTCACACTACAAAGTGTCTTTGAAAAAAAAGAGAAGTTGAGATTGATGTTTTCTTCTGATGAATGGAGAGAGTGCAAGTGGTTCAAGACAAAGAAAGGTGAAACTACTGGATCAATTGTTCTAGTACAACATTTTGGAGCCAAGTTTCCTTAACCTTGAAGATCTTTTCCTCGCTCGTTCGTCTCTTGCGTGTTGTTGATGGTGATCGGAGGCCATCATTGAGTTTTGTGTATGGAGGGCTTGAAGATGCAAAGGAGGAGATAAAGAGTATTTTCAAAGATGTTGAGCATTCATATAAGCCGTACATTGATGCCATTGATTCAAAGTCGAGAGGGAGGTTAGATAGTCCGCTTCACCTTGCAGCTTATTATCTCAACCCCTTTCATTTCAATAGGGATGATGACAAAGCTATTTCTGAAGATAGCTTTGTCATAGATGGATTTCTGTATTGCTTGGAGATATTTTACCCTGATTTAGAAGTTCAAGATGTCGTCACAACGAAAGAAATGGTTCTTTACAAAAATGGAGAAGGTGCATTTGGAAAACCCCTTGCTATCAAGTTGAGATCCGTCAAAAAAAAAGTGTTCGATCCAGGTAGTAGCATGTGTGATGTGTCGTTTATAATATATGTTTTATACATATTTCAAGTACGTGAAAAGAATAAGGAGTTGACTTTAATTTTTCTTCTAGCTAATTGGTGGTCTCTATTTGGTGGTGAGACACCAAACACGAAGGTGATGGCAATGAAGATATTGAAGCTAACATCCTCTTCTTCTGGATGTGAGAGGAACTGGAGCTCTTTTGCAGCGGTAGGCTACCACATTTAGGATTTACTATTATTGATTAGACTAATGTTTGTTTAATCAAATTAACATTGAATACTTGCATTGCAAATTCACACCAAGAAGAGGAATAAACTTGAAATCAAGAGACTGAATGACTTGGTTTTTGTGAAATTCAATTCAAAATTGAGGGAGCAACAATCTCAGAAGGGAAGAGACCCATTTATTTCTAAGGATAGAACGTATGAAAGTGAGTGGATCGGACAAGAGGAAGAAAAAGAAGAGGTGTTTCAAGGCTCATGACTAACTTGGAGTTTGGTGGCCGATGCAAGTGGAGCAGATGAATTGATGCAGCATAGGAGGAGCCAAAGGAACATGGATGCATTACCGAGTGTGGAGGAGGAAGAAGAATTTATCACGGATTCAGGCACTGACAGTGATGAAGAAATTCCTCCTGTTGTTCTTGACGATTTAGATTAGGAGTTTGATTATTTGTGTATGAAGTTATGAACTATGAACTTTTTTTGAGTTGTTATGAACCTTTTTTGAGCTGTCATAGATATTTTGTTATGAATCTTATCATCCACTCTTTTATCTAAATAGACAACTTTGGAAATATTTTCGAACTTGGGTTGAAAATATTCACATTCTAATACCTACATTTTATTTTTTTAAATATAAAATGTCTAGTATTTGAATTTATTATTATATTGGTAATTATTTGTAATTAAAATAATAGAAACCGTATAGTCCGCATATACTTACGCATATACTTCCGCCTGCCCGCTTACTCGCTTCAGACCGCCTGACCGAACGAATACCGCATACCGACTTTCTAAACCTTGACGTCTACATACGCACTCAAATCCTATGCAGTCTCTGTAGACAAATGTCACTCTGTCTACAAACCCTAGTTCTTCTCCAGCGGCGATATGTCAGAATCCAAGGTGGATATGCCATCCATAGGCGTGTTCAAAGGTCCCGCGCCAACAGTGAAGATGGATGGTTCAAACTACGAGCTCTGGGTGATGCAGTTCATGAGCCTCATGAAGTCAAACGGTAAGAAGCGCATTCTTACCGAGGATGAGCCAGCAGAGAAGACAGGGATTTATGCCTCGTGGGAGGCTGATGATTCATATGCCAAGGTTTGGCTGTCAGGCACACTGTCGATGGAGATTGCCAATGATGTCCTCCATCAGCCCACTGCCAAGGCAATGTGGGATATTCTGGTTGCAATATACTCACAAGTGCGGAATGAAGCCAAGATGTTACAGCTTCAGCATGATATATTCACGATGAAGCAGAACGGCAGACCACTTCACTCCTTGCACACGTCCCTAAGAGGGATGTTTGAGAAGCTATACGTACCATTCCACTCACAGCAACCCCTGAGCAGCAGAAGATGTTTCGAAATGCCACCATGGTGGGCGTTCTACTTGCAGCCCTAGATCCTGAGTACGAGGCTGCTCGAGTGCCCGATCTCAGATTTTGGCAGATGCAGTTATTCCTCCAATGGAGGATGTTTACCGGAGGCTCAGTCGCATATCAGTGCCTTCCAGCTCATCTACTCCACTCCCATCGACGATGGCGGTATCGCGTGGGAGAGGTGGTCAGTCTTCTGGTCGTGGACGTGGTCATGGAGATGGTAGGGGTGGTCGCTTTCGTCACCCCTGTTCGTACTGTCACCGCACAGGACACTCGGAGGATACATGCTACTCTAAGCATGGGCTCCCAGCATCAGCGAGGGTAGCTGAGCATGTTCTGCCCCAATCAGCATCCAATGCAGACAATCGTTTTGAGGAGCTCGTGGCACGTCTACGTGATATTATGCCACAATCTACTGCTGATTCTCCTGTTGGACCTTCTGATGTTGCTGCCTCTGCCTCTGCCAGTTCCTCGGCGGTCGCTAGTACCTCAGGTAATGCTACTGCATTTACCACTTGTCATGATATATCTGATTGGATTATAGATTTTGGTGCAACACATCACATCTGTCGAGATCGAGAGAGACTTGAGTCCTACAAGGGCATTCCCCATGGCCGTTCAGTACAGATCGCAGATGGTACTCATTCCCCCCTTGTTGGACAGGGAGAGGTCTTCCTATCTCCTTCCATGCGTCTACAGAATGTTCTACATGCTCCTCAGTTCTCCATGAATATGTTGTCCATTAGTCAGATTACGAAGGATTTGCACTGTCGTGCTATATTTGACCCCTCTTCTCTTATTTTTCAGGATATACTAACGGGCAGGGTGATTGGTTGTGGCTCTGAGCAGAATGGTCTGTATCGCTTGGTCCGGAATTCTTATGCAGGTGTCTCTTCTTATTCCACAGGACCAGTATCTCCGTACATCTGGCATCTTCGCTTTGGTCATCTCCCGCTCCAGAAAATGCGACATCTTCTGCCTCAGATCTCTCTCAATTCTTCCTTTCGATGTGATGCGTGTCAGTTGGGAAAGCATCATAGGTCCAGTTTTCCTAGTCGTCAGAGTCGGAGCAGTAGCTCCCCGTTCGAGTTGTTGCATATTGATATTTGGGGACCAAGTCATGTTCCCGATCATCAGGGACACAGGTTCTATCTGGTTGTAGTGGATGATTTCTCTCATGTATCTTGGGTCTTTCTCTTAAAGAATAAATCTGAAGCAGGAGATGTGATTAAAAATTTGATTAATGAAGTGCAGAATGTTTTTTCCTCTACTGTCAAATATGTTCGTACAGATAATGCTCTGGAATTCTGCACACGGTCTCTCTCACAGTTTCTCTCAACAAAGGGCATTATTCATCAAACTACTTGTCCTTACACATCTCAACAGAATGGCGTGGCAGAAAGAAAGCACCGTCACCTTCTTGACATTACACGAACCCTTCTTATTCAGAGTTGTGCTCCTATATCTTTCTGGGGGGATGCTATTCTAACAGCTTGTTACCTAGTCAATCGTATGCCGTCTTCTGTCCTAGGTGAGAAAATTCCTATGTCTATCCTTTTTCTTGATAAAGAATTATTCTCACTTACTCCTCGTGTCTTCGGTACTGTGGCCTTTGTTCATCTTCTCACTCCAGGACTTGACAAACTCTCTCCTAGAGCTGTCAAGTATGTCTTTGTTGGTTACTCTCGGACTCAGAAGGGTTATCGATGTTATGATCCCATAAATGACAAGCGGGGAGTGCGAAGGGGCGATTGAGGAGTGTGACAAGCGGGGAGTGCGAAGGGGCGATTGAGGAGTGCGAAGCTGCAGGTAAGGTGAGTTCGGGTGCGGCTGCTGCGAAGGGGAAGGGGGTGCTCTCTTACGTCGCGAAGGGGAAGGGGGATGATGGAGCGCGGAGTGGTGACGGTGCCTTCGAGAGGAGGTTTGCGGAGGGGGAATGGGTGCACGTTTCGCACAAGAAGCCTGGTAAGCGTTGTTTCCGTTGTGGGGAGAGGGGTCATCTGGCTTCTCGTTGTTCTCTTCCGCCTAGGTGCTTTGCATGCAGGAAGCCGGGACACCGTCGCGCTTCTTGTTGGCTACTTCGTGATCGCCGCCCGCTGCAGTCTGGGGTGGTCTCCTCTTCGTTGAACGCGCGTCCTTTGCATGGCTCACGTCCCGGTCCTGTCGCTTGGAGGGAGGTTCGTTCTTACGCTCGGGTGGTGGCTCCTCGCTGCTCGGGCGATGGCTCCCTCGATGCGGGTCTTCTGGTGAATGGTGCAGAGTCGCTTCCGCACTCATCTTCTGGCGCGGGCGAAGAGCTGGTGGTTGGTGATGCGGCTGACAATGCAACTCGTGTTTCGGCTGGCTTGGCGGTCGTGGGGCTTGGTTCACCCTTGGTGGAGGTCATGTTACGTGCGAATGTGCATGGGGAAGTCTTGCATGTTGTATCGGAGCGTGGGAAGAAGGTTTTGGACGTTGGAAGGCGCATGGTGGCTATTGGGGTGGCACGGCGGTGCAATGTCGACTGGGCTGTTGTTAGTTCGCATGTTCGCACTCTCGTGGGTCCACTTTTCAGTGGGGACTTCTTTCTGTTGGACTCTTCTCGCTGCTGTGTGCGTGGCATGTCCCCGGAGCAACGGGATAGGCTGTTGTGCACTGGTTCTTCCGACGAAGTTATTTGGAGGGCGACTCGGGTGGCGGATGGCACCTCTCAAGCCACCGAGGTCTGTGTGGCGGTTGTTCGTGGTGTTCCTTTCCTTTCGCGGACTGTTCCCTGTCTCTCCAAGGCTTTTCGCCGTTGGGGGGAGATTTTGGCGGTCGTCGACGACGGGCTTGCTCCGGAGGCTGATTGGAAGATAACTACGGTTCTTCTCGAGTGTAGTAAGGCTCTTCTCGGTGATGCGCCAGGCAAGACTTTCTTCGGCTCCCTTAAGATTGGGCGATGGTGTTTCAAGCTCGAGCTCTCCATCATCGTCCTTTCGCCGACGGCGGAGTCACCCCGGGTGGCGCTGGCGGCCGGTCAGGTTGCCTCGGGGTCGGAGCGCGACGCTTCGCCTTTGCCCTGCCACGTGGCGCGTTCTGCTGATTATTCCGAAGCGTCTCTTCTCCTGGATGACGTTGCTGGAACCTTCGAGGCGCCCCTTCGTTCCCCGTGCCAACCGTCTGCAACTCCTGCATTCTCAGATTTAAGGGTGCCCGAGGACGATCCCGCTTTGCTTTCTCGTCAGGTCGGGTCGGCTCCCGCGTTTTTTGTTGGCTTTTCGGGTTCCTCTGCGGATCTTCAGCACGTGCGGGTTGGCGGACCCATCTCCTTCGGATCTTGGCCGAGGACCTCTTACCCGAATGCTCGAGTCTTCTCGCCTGTCTCTGCTTCGGTTTCGCCCCGAATTCATATCGAGGAATTGCGAGTTGATGTGGACTCAGGACGAGAGTCATTGCTCTTGGACTCTCCTCAGACCCCGGTGTGGGCCTCCTCGGATCTGCAGGGTGCTTTCTCGAACCCTCTCCATGCGGGCTTCCCGATCTTCTCCGACGAGGAGGGCCTTTCTTCCAGACGTTTTGGGAGGACTTACAGGAGGCGCATTTCTTCCTGGCAGGACCCTGTGGTGACACAATCTTGTGCGACGCTCCGGAAGGCGGTGGCGGATGCTGCGGGCCTATGTGGCGTTCAGGGAAACGACGAAGGTTTTTAATGAAGGTTCTCTCATGGAATGTTAGGGGCCTTGGGGACTCGGTCAAACGTCGATCATTGGGTTCGCGGCTCTCTGAATGGTGTTGTGATGTTGCTCTCATCCAAGAAACTAAGTTGCGTGATGTGGATGACATCATGTGGCGCTCTCTTGGCGCTGGTTCTGTCGATGAATTCCGCGCGGTCGATGCGTTGGGCTCGGCGGGGGGCTTTTTGATTGCCTGGCGCTCTCAATCGTTTTCTTTTAGCTCGATGCTTGTGGGCCGACATATGATCTCTGTCGTTTTGAACCGGACCGATTCCACTGAGTCGATGGCTTTCTCTTGTATCTACGCCCCTACGTGCCATGTATTGAGGAAGGAATTATGGGAGGACATTCGCGACGCGGCTATTTTATTTGGGGGCCTCCCTTGGCTCCAAGGGGCGATTTCAATGTCACCATTCACTCCTCCGACCGGCCTCGTGGCAGGGGTGGCCATGATCCGGGTTCGATGGATTTTATTGAAACTATAGATGATATTGTGCTGGTTAGTTTGGTTCCTAATGATATCACTTACACGTGGCAGAACAACTCTTCTCGCTCCAGAATTGATCGAATTTTGGCTTCTGGGAAGTTGTTGGACTCTTTCCCCCTGTGCTCTGTCTCTTCGCGCCCCCGTTCTTTTTCGGACCACTCTCCCATTATCTGAGACTCGGGCGAGGGTCTTCGACTTCGGGGACTTTTTCGATACGAGAAATGTTGGTTGCTGGAGCCCAATTTCAAGCAGGTCGTACAGGACCATTGGGCTCATGTTCCCGTATCGGGCTCCGCGGCCCACAAACTTGATCAAAAGCTTGCCTCCTTACGGAGGGTCCTTGCGGAGTTCAAGAGGAACTCTAGGATGTCGCGTAATGCTTTGCGCACGGAGGCGGAGGAAATTATTTTGCAACTTGATTCGTTGGAGAATGAGCGGGACCTCTCGCATGACGAATTTCTGGAGCGTCTTTCAGCTCAAGCACGGGTGCAGGCTGAGGACAAGAAAAGAATCATTGAATGGCGGCAGCGTTCACGGTCAAAATGGCTTAAAGAGGGCGACGCGAATTCCGCATTCTTTCACCTTGTGGAGAGCAATAGAAAACGTTTCAACATGATGCGGGGATGTTCAGATTTCTGGGGAAAGGGAGATGGGGAACGCCATTGTGGATCACCTCAGGCACTTCTCATCGTCTTCTTCTCCGCGTACGTGGCGCTGGCTGGGCCATGGCGCGTCTTCTCTCTCGGACTCTGACTCTGCAACTCTTATTCGTCCCATTTCTTTGGAGGAGGCTAAGGCGGCCGTATGGGCCCTAAATCATGATTCTTCTCCGGGCCCTGATGGCTTCTCTGTTGCGTTCTATCGTGACTTCTGGGAACTCGTGGCCGGGGACGTTATGGACGTCATATCCGACTTTTGTGTTGGCAACCTCGGTTTTGATCGCCTTAATTGGGCTAATATCATTTTGATCTCAAAAAGATGCCGGCGCAGCGCATTGAGGACTATCGGCCCAATTCTGTCTCCAATGGCATCTACCTTATCGTGGCTAAAATCTTAGCCAACCGCTTGGCTCGGGTTTTGGACACTCTTATTTCTCCGGTGCAAGCCGCGTTCGTTAAGGGTAGGCAGATCGCGGATTGCATTGTCGTTGCATCTGAGGTGGTCGCTGAGTGGAAAAGGGAAAAAAAGAAGGGGCTACTATGGAAGATTGATTTTGCTAAGGCATATGACTGCCTCGATTGGAGGTTCCTTTGGTCGGTTTTGCGGAGCCGCGGCTTCCCAAACTTGTGAATCTCTTGGATGCGTAGATGCATCACCACTGCTTCCCTCTCTGTGATGATCAATGGCAGGCGATGTCCTCTTGCGCCCCTCCTCTTCGTGTTGGCCTCGGATGTTCTTGCGCGCATGGTGGGCCGCGTTATTGACGTTGTGCTTTCTAATGGCTTCCGTAAGGGGGAAGTCTGTGTGCCCTTGATCCAGTTTGCTGACGATACTATATGCTTTATCGAGGGTGGATGTGCGGAGGTCGCTGGCATGGCCACCACTCTTGCCCTTTTCTGCGAACTATCGGGCTTGTCGATTAACGCCTCCAAATCCAACGTGGTGCCCTTTGGCATGTCGCCTGCGGAGGCAGATGAATGCGGTCGGTTGCTCGGTTCTTCTCCTGGTGAGCTTCCGATTGCCTATCTTGGTTTACCATTATCGGTGGGGCGGGTCAGAGCCCGGGATTGGCGTGCTATTACTGAGTGCGTGGAAACGCGCCTTGCTGGTTGGCGGGAGGCTTTGCTCTCCCGGGGGAGGCGTCTTATTCTTCTGAAGTCGGTGCTCTCGTCTATCCCTGTGTACTTCCTTTCCGTTCGTAGAATGTCGGTGGGGGTTCGTTTACGGATAGAGCGGTGTATGCGTCGTTTCCTGTGGGGACGGAAGGGAGGGGATGGTAGGGGCATGCACCTGGTTGCTTGGGATGACGTTTCTATGCCTAAGCGTTTTGGTGGCCTTGGTGTGCGGAGATTGGAGGTGGTGAACGATGCTCTATTGCTCAAATGGGTAAGTAGAATTTGGGGGACGGAACATAATTTCTTTATCAAGGTACTCAGGGTGCTCTTGGGCGACGATTGGTTCGGGTTGCGGCGGGGGGATTTGCGACTTCATCCTTCCCCGTTCTGGCGCAGCGTGATGGCCGCCTTGGCGAGGAATGATGTGCTTTTCATCCCGGTGTTGGGGA
Organism: Ottelia alismoides; assembly: GCA_037367405.1. Lineage (NCBI taxonomy): Eukaryota > Viridiplantae > Streptophyta > Magnoliopsida > Alismatales > Hydrocharitaceae > Ottelia > Ottelia alismoides. The sequence goes on along the minus strand of JAZKJV010005107.1, from coordinate 349,485 downwards.
CGGGAGACTTTTTCAAGTTTTGGCTGGATGATTGGTCGGGCGGTGGTCCTCTTCAGGTGCGTTTTCCATGCTTGTTCGCGCTTGCGTCACATAAGAATGCGACGGTGGCTGATTGTTGGGTGGATGGGTGTTGGTGTCCACGCTTCTCCGCGAACTTTTCCGAACAGCGGGTGGAAGACTTTGTTTCGATGTTGGTGGCTCTTAGTGTTGTTGCAACGCCGAATTAGCTTGTGGATCATTGGCGTTGGAAGGACGGCTCCTTCTCCACTAGGAAGGCCTATCGGGCCCTGGTCATGCCTCCTCCTCCTGCTTCTTCGATTCTTGTGCGTGACTGTGGTTTCTTTTGGGGCCTGCGCTTGCCGGAGCGCATTGGCATCTTTCTTTGGTTATTGCGCAGACGGAGGTTGATGACTCATGATCGTGATGCTACAATATTTCCAAACTTCAGTGCATCTTGTCCCCTTTGTAATGCTGCGGACGAAACTATTGACCACCTCCTCTTCGAATGCCACTTGGTGTCGGGAATTTGGGACGATGTGCCTTGGGCGAGAGCGGACAACCTCTCCGCTCTCTGCGAGATTCTTTGGACCAACAGGAACAGGGATAGGCGAGACCTCTTGGCTCCCGTGGCACGGTTGTGGTGTATATGGCTTGTCAGGAACGATACTATCTTCTCCGGGCAGCGTTTTTATCGTGAAAACATACTTATTTTGTGCGCTCGATTTATAAGCGACTGGTGTATTCTGTAGGGTTTTGGGCCTTATTGCTGTGGACTGATGTCTTTTCTAACCCCGGGGTTTTGTTGTCTTTCATTTGGGTTTCTCACCTCATCTTTCCATCCGTGACTTTGTAAGTATTCTTTCTTACTTCCTTTTATAAATATAATTTTGGGGCGAACACCAACGAGTGTATCCCCCTTTTTTGGAGCCTCAAAAAATGATCCCATAAATAAGAAATACTTTTTCAGTGTTGATGTCATGTTCTTTGAGTCTGTTATGTATTTCTCTCCTGCACGTGACAGGTTGGTACCATCCACTACCAATGACGATGTCTATGTTCCACCACCTCCTACGTGGGGTTCACCTGAGTCTACTCATGCACCAGTTACCATGTCATCTTCACCACCACCACCTCCGCCACCACCACCTTCACATCCTCCTATTCCACCTTTACCAAAATTCTATACGCGTCGATCAGGTCATGCTCAGGCTACACGTCCGACACTCAGGTATGTGTTGATGACACTACTACTGACGGATCAGATATAGTACATGTGCAGGATTCTTTACTGCAGGAGGAGACTACACCATCCAGTTCAGTGGACCATGACCTAGATATTCCTATTGCTATTCGGAAGCAAAAGAGGACGTGTGCCTCTTATCCCTTTGCTTCTCAGGTGTCCTTTCATCGCCTCACAGGCGATTTCCAGAGATTTGCAGCAGCTTTGTCATCCGTGGACATACCACGGACCTATCAGGAAGCTTTGAAGATTGGTGTCTGGCGATTGACTATGGAAGACGAGATGCGGGCCTTACAGTCCCGTGGCACATGGAGCTTGGTTACTGCTCCTCCTGATGCATCCATTGTTAGCTGTAAATGGGTATTTACAGTTAAATACCATGCAGATGGCAGTCTAGATCGCTACAAGGCTCGGTTGGTCGCTCGAAGCTTCACACAGACATATGGTGTGGACTATATGGATACATTTTCTCCGGTGGCTCGTCATTCTACACTTCGCATACTCCTATCAGTTGTAGTAGTACGTGACTGTACTATATCTCAACTTGATGTCAAGAATGCTTTCTTGTATGGAGATCTGCAGGAGGAAGTCTACACGCAGCAGCCACCAGAGTTTACTGCTGAGGGGGAGAACCATAAGGTGTGTAGACTTCACAAGGCAATTTATGGCCTTAAACAAAAACCAAGGGCGTGGTTCCAGAAACTTTCTCATCTGATTGAAAGACAGGGGTTCAAGAGATCGAATGTAGACTACTCACTGTTTTTTCAAAAGTCCTCTACAGGTACGGTTGTCATCATGGTCTATGTTGATGATATTCTGGTTACAGGAGATGATGTTCAGGGAATAGAGAGGGCAAAAGCGTTCCTAGGCCGTCAGTTCGTCACTAAGGATCTTGGAACCCTAAGATACTTTCTGGGGTTGGAATTTGCCAAGAATGCACAGGGTCTAGTGATGACCCAAAGGAAGTACATTACAGATGTCTCGACCGAAACAGGCATGGTTGGATGCAGACCATCGAGTATTCCCATGGATCCGAGCATGAAGCTGTATGATGATGACACTGCGGAAGTAGACAAGAGGAGATATAGAGAAATGGTGGGTAAGCTCCTTTATATTACCATAACTCGACCTGATATTGCCTTTGCAGTAAGCCGGGTGAGTCAATTTATGGAGCAGCCAAGGCAAGTTCATATGGACGCCATATACATGATACTGAGGTATCTAAAGTCTTCTCCAGGCTCAGGGTTGCTATTCCGAAAGGGCACAGATCTATCTATTTCAGCAGCATATGCAGATGCCGATTATGCAGGTTGCCATAAGGATAGAAAGTCAACCTCAGGGTTTGCCGTTTTTGTTGGGAGCTCTTTGGTCTCTTGGAAAAGCAAGAAGCAAACCGTTGTGGCAAGATCCAGTGCAGAACCTGAATATAGGGCCATGGCGCAAGCAAGCACGGAAATGATGTGGGTTCGATCTGTGCTAGAGGATCTACATGTAGTCGTACCTGTACCTATGCAACTTCTGTGTGACAATCAGGCAGCACTGTTTATTGTCAACAATCCAGCATTCCACGAGAGAACAAAGCATATTGAAGTTGCCAACAGATCTGTCTCTTTTACTTTGTGGTTATGTGATGGAAATGAATGTCATAATTGCGCGAAAAATTTTCTCTGCTTTTCTACAACTTCATGCGATCTCATGTGAATAATTGTGCGAGTGTGTGATTAACGGGTACCCGGATCCTGAGGGGTCTACAATGTATGTCAGACTAAACTCCAAGTTGAGGGATCGCCATCTTAAAAAACAAAATGAGCCATTTACCAAAAATGATAGAACCCATGTGAGAGAATGGATTGGTGAAAATGAAAGAGATGATGAGGTATTTCATGGATCAGGGTTGACGTAGAACTTAGTTGTCAAGGCTATATAAGAAGCCAAGGTAAGCTAGTGGTTCAACCTAACTGTCAAGCTTGAATGAAGAACACTCATTTGAGGAAAAGAGTGAAAATGATTATGGCACACCGTTGCATTGGGATTTCATAATGAACTGGATTGAGAATGCTTTGCAATATAATATTGTCGCTTGAACAATTTAGATTATCTTATGTTATCTTAGTCAGTACATTAGTAATGTTATTTGTGTCGATTCTTAATTTTATTTTGGATATTTACATATTTTGCATATTGTTGTCAACTAGTATGTATGCTAACTTTTTTATTGATATTTAGTGGACACATTTTTTTCAACACCACTTACAAGTCATTTTTCTTAGATCTTCTATTGGACCACATTTATCAATAAATCAGTTCAACTCTAGTCACTTTTGTAGTAATTTATTTATTTTTAAATTAGATATTAGAAAACCGCGTAGAATACCATGCCCTTGCATATTGCTTAATCACTATTCGGTGACCAGTACGAACTCATACGCATATTGCTTTCCTGAACCTTGATCCAGACCAAAAGAACCTCAGGAGCTTCTCCAAATGATGGTGAACGCTAATGAGTACTTCTTTGGAAGAGAGAAAGTATATGGAGATTGCCGTCAAAACATTTTCGAGCAATACAAGCATGTCACCCGGTAACAATGTAATGGATTTCCATCTTGCTAGTCGCTTCTCTAGTTTCTCAATTAGTGGTTGCCATTCTGAGATCCTAAATTGTTTAGGAGTGATAGGGAGGCCCAAGTAGTACAATGGTAGCACGGATCTAGGGGTACCAAGAACCACAATGCAAGCATCAATCTCCTCAGTAGTGAGATCAAACGGAACAAAGGACTTGTGACGATTTATATTGAGTCCAGAGATGGCACAAAAAACATCTAAGACGACTAGCATCCCATCTGTCTGTCTCAGGCCCCCTTCAAAAAAGAACATTGTGTCGTTTGCGTATTGCAAACCCCTTAGTAAAGCCACCATCTATCGCCTTCTTAACCAAGATTGCCAAGGTGTCTGCCACGATTATGAAGATCAGAGGGGCAGGCAGGCAACCCTGGCGGATACCTCTTCTCGATTGAAAAAATCCATCTTCAAGCCTACCATTAACCAAAACAAAGGAGGTAGTCTTGATACATTATTTCATCTAGGAGATCCATATATCAAGGAAACCCCGCCTTCTTAAAACAAACCAGATAAAGCTCCAGCTAATAGAGTCATAAGCCTTAGAGAACTCAATCTTCCATATAACGCCCTTTGTTGAGGATTGCTTCCAGGCATTGTCCATCTCCGTTGGCATCACCAAACTGTCCATAATACAATGGTATGAGACAAGCGGCGATTGAAGGGGAGAAACAATGCCTTCAAGCGCACAGCGTAGTCGATTCGCATTCACCTTCATCGTGACGAGGTAAATCTTGTTGGATAGGGAAATAGGCCTATAATCCTCAAGTCGGGAAGCCACATCTTAGGGATTTGTCTGAGATGTTTGGACACCCAAAGAACATGAATCGATTCATTGTTGCAACATTCAGCCAAATATTCGGATCGAATTTGCAGTGCAGGGGTCACCGACTGAATAGACTCTATTCAATCAATATTTGGTCCAATCTGAATATTCGGCCAACTATTGCTATAGAGTTTTATTAATTTTATTTTTTAAAGGTTGCCATTTATCCAGATATCACCACAAATGTTAAAGCTCCATATATATAACTTGTTAATTGGTACTTTTATCCTGGATTCTTGTTGATTGATGACCATATATGTATAAATATACAAGAATATATATTAGACATAACTTTTATATTTAAAATAACTATATATATAACCGAACAATTCTGAATATTCTCTCTGTTAGAGTTATTAGATTTACATTTATGTTTGTAACCCTTCGGGTTCTGTAACCCTTCGGGTTCTGTAACCTTCCGTGACCCTTCGGGTTCCGTAACCCTCTGTGACCCTTCGAGTTTTGTAACCCCCTGTGACCTCTCGGGTTCCGTAACCCTTGTCCTCTCTAGGGTTTTCTATCTATATAAGAGACCCTAGCTCTATGGAATAAATATCTCATACATCTCATTTCATTCCTCTTCTCAACATGGTATCAGAGCAACGGTCCTAGACCGAAGTCTAATACCCTAAATTCGTCGCCACCAACAGCCCTCTCTCCGTCGATAAGGAGAGACGGCTGGACCTCCTGCATCTCTTCGGATTCCATGGTCTCGCGCAAGTCAGTCCGAGCCCCCAGCAGCACAGCTGCCACCTCCAGCGACACCTAAAGCATCATCCGAGGCTCCAACAACTCCTGCCTCTCCTCTGGCATCGTCGTATGGGAGAAAGGGGGAGTCAAAGATGATTCTTCAGGATGTCTATTGCCCTACCATGACTGACAAACCTCCGCTCCAGACTACTACTCAGATCATCCATCTTCACCGAGCATCGACTTTTTCGTCAGGGCGTATACTTCTTCTTTTACGACGCAGCTACTACTCCGCGCTGGACTTCTTCTACAGCGATTATTCTCCAGGTACGACAGAGATATGTTCCGGTGACCTGCAGGCACGACAGAGGTACGTTCCGATGACGTAATATCGCAGCGACTCTACAGGCATGACAGAGATACGTTCCGGTGACCTGAAAGCCGCAGACCCGTCCTCGAGCGAGGTCTTCTACCAGCAGCAGACATATGTTCTTATGATGCTTCGTGCGAAGATGTGGTGTATACTTTTTCTTTTTGTTACAAGCTACAGCTTTCTCAGCTCCAGCTTGAGGGGGAGTGTTAGAGTTATTAGATTTACATTTATGTTTGTAACCCTTCGGGTTACGTAACCTTCCGTGACCCTTTGGATTCCGTAACCCTCTGTGACCCTTCGAGTTCTGTAACCCCCTGTGACCTCTCGGGTTCTGTAACCCTTGTCCTCTCTAGGGTTTTCTCGCTATATAAGAGACCCTAGCTCTATGGAATAAATATCTCATACATCTCATTTCATTCCTCTTCTCAACACTCTCAAATAGTGAATATTCTTTATTTAGTGCCTCATCATACTGAATACCTCCAACTTTAAATCAACTCTTTTCACATTTCCCCAATCTGTGAAGGTTTAACTTGGGTTGCAAATGGACTGGATGGATTCAACTATACTGAGAGTTTTTGTCCTTGGAGTTGTGTGCGCCAGTTCACAGGAATGGATTGCCTGACCGCCTATTCTGTTGTGGAGGATTTGGATTGCTTCTAATGAGGTTATTTTCCATCTGGAAAGATAATATTCAGAAAATGTACTGGAACAAACTAAGGCTCACTCTGAGTCTCGGTCTTGGCAATTATTTATATGAACCTTAATAAAATATTTGCATAGGGATGTTTACTGCTATTGGTGCACAAGCCTTTCTCCTTAAAAAAGAAGATAATAAGTTGGCAATATTTAGTGGTTTAATGTTTCTATAAACTAGAACAGAATTAAACTGCATAAAAAGTTAAAGCACAAGCTACATCAGACGGTCCAGTCTTCAGCATAATAAAACGGTGTGATCAACAGAGAAATAATTCATAATTGAATTAAAAGCATCTTCTAATGGAAGAAAGATTCTATTAAAATTTTCAAATGCTGTGCATTCATTATTGTGCATTCATTAAGAGGATGAGAAGCATATACCGTTGCAGAAAGTAAAACAATGTTAACATGTCTTGGAAGCATGATGATAACTTCTTCCCAAACAACGCCTCTTTCGACATCATTTACATAGTGCACTTCATCAAATATAACCTGTTGATGCCCCAGAAGTGATAAAAATTTACATTTTTAAAGAAAATAAATGTCAGCTGTTATAGTGTGAGACCAAAAACAAGCAAATTAGAGTATGGCTTTGATGCTTGTTGCAAATTAAAGATATTCAGAAAAGTTGTTACCCATTCAATGTCACGGATAATATCAGCACCTCTGTAGAGCATAGATCGCAATATTTCTGTGGTCATAATGAGGCAAGATGCTTCAGGTCTTAAGCTTACATCTCCCGTAAGAAGGCCAACATCGAATTTCTCACAGAAATCCCTGTATTTTTGGTTGCTGATTGTTTTGATAGGAGCGGTATATACAGCTCTTGTGCAGTGCTATTATGAACAGTAATAAAATTAGAAGATAAAAATAGAGCTCCATAATTGCCATAAGTATTTCGGACAAGGCATCTAGAAAACAGGTAAATACAACCAAGTATTCGTTAGAAAGTTTTACCAGAAAGAAATCCTGAACTCCATAAACACGTGCAAACTTTAAAATAAAATTTGCAACTCCAAATTGAAACTTGATTTAAGAGGAGCCATGCACGACACTAATCAAGTGACCTAGAGATGAGCCTCTTGCTAAATTTACCAAAAATATTAAAGGGTTGAGTTAATTGGGTGATAGCATATCGTCCGTAACTATCTCCTTGAATTGTAAGAGAATGGGCGTGCAGAGAATGGATGTGATAACACTCAATATAGGTTCTCATATACTTGCACTACATGTTTCATTGGAAGAATCAACGAAGACATATATATCAGGCCGCTTCACCAATGGAGTAAGAAAAGACCATCTCCAACCATGTAAACATGATGTTTTGATGCTTGAGCTTACAAACAATTATGATTATCATTTTCAATATGGTACCAGACCAAGCTGATAATGGGCTCGTTCACCAAATCAAAGTTCGTGTTGTATGATAATTATACTATTCAAATTCTTCACGGTTCGCGTAGAGGCTATAAAAATTGGCGGTACTATGTGGGGTGTATGTACATGGCTAGAGACTGCAGTGAAGATATTTGAGACCAATAGTGCCATACGTGCTAGTCAGATGTTCGAAGGGAGGTCTGAGTAGCTCAAGGTCGCCAGAAGGGAACCACAAAGCAGCACAAGTGTGCCAACCCCGTTTTGGGGTCATAGGATCTTCGCATTCAAATATCAATAATCAGCAAAAACAGCATTCAATATTTTATGCTACCATTCAGACAACTAAATTGCGTAAAAATGTTCTGTAAAAGCATTCAAACAGATTCCATTATAAATATAAAAAAGGGTACCTCGTACAATACTGCCCCAAAACAATAAGTATACATGTACACCAAAAATGGAAAATTTGTAAAAAAAAATTACAAAAAAATTGTAAATAAAAGCTATGACAGGGATAGGGGAGAGCGAGAGGAAAAAAAAGACTCGGCTACGCTGGCAAGCCCAAGTTGGGGAACAAGAGTGGAAGACAAAGATCATTGCGGGGAGAAGGAGCGATAAGAGAGTCTCCATCGCCGGTGAGGGTAATGAGAGGAGGGCCACCGATTTTCCTGTGAGGAAGGATGAAGGATGGTCGGTGATTAGCCACCGCAAGCGAGGGACATGTTGTTACAAAAGCAGTTTCTTCGGTCATCGGGTCGACCTATGATGGCAACCACCCCGTTGTTTTGGTTGCAAGCTCACTGGGCACCGAAGAGCTTCTTGTCTGAGGTCGAGCTTGCGCTTTGCAGCATCTTCATTGTTGTAAGTTACCGTCCCTCAGAAGGAGTGTGTTTTGCCTCACGTTTTTGCAAAGAGAACCTCTCGTTCTTTTGCGGTGGAGGTTAGAGGTGCTACAGAAAAGGGTCTTCTGAAGTTGGATGGATTGTTGTCAGCTTGCTGCTCAAAGGATCGTCCCGATCTGTGTTATATCGAGAAGGCAGTATGCTAGAGGCTCGGGTCCTCTTTATTTGGGCGATATTTTCTTTCTAGAGGAAGGTTTGGTATGCGCAAGGGGTGTTTCCTCTAAGGAGGAGGAGAGTCTTCTGGCTTTGGAGTTGGACACGGGAGTGCATTGGAGGCAGCCCAGGTTCACAAATGGTGAAACACAGGCATCTTGCACGCATGTGCTTCAAGTTGAAAGTGTTCCTTTCCATTCACGCACGGTGGAGTCACTTGGCCCAGCACTCAGAGACTATGGGAAGGTGACGAAGATCCACGCAAATGGATGAGTTCTAAGTTCAGACCCTCACGATACCATCGCGGTTGTTTCTGGAGCAAGTTTGGTCCCTTCTGAAAAGCTTTGTTGCCTAAACAGCGGTCGTGCAGCTTCAGGGACTTGGTAAGGGTCGTTCATCCTCCTCCGCCACCGGCTACCAAGACAAGTTTTTGGAGATTGCAACCCTTTCGAGAAAGCCACCACCAGATAAGAGTGACTATCCTTAGAAGAACGCAGAGCCGGAGATCTTGGACCATGCGGTCGAGCAGCTAGAGAAGATGATGATCGAGGTGAAAATCCTACAGTCAGATGCAAAAAACCTGGAGTTGTTGGGAGTTGCGAGATCTTTGGTAGCTTTAAAGGATCCTGGCGTTAACAAGTTTCAAGCTTTTAAACAATTTCCTTCGAAGCAAGATCTTGGAGGGCCGCATGTGACATTCAACTCAGCACTTAGGGTTTTTCTCGTGCTAAGGTTTTTATTTTTGAGCCTCTTCAATCGGGTCGAGTACAGCATGTTTAGTCGAGTCGGGCACCGCTTTGCTCCACCTGCATTTCGAACGAGCAACAGTTGGGTCTCGGATAGGTTAGGCTCCAGTGGCATTAGAGGATCCGAATCGAAAAGCTTTCGTGGGTTCGACCTGTTGAGCCTTTTGGGAGTCCACCTTTCTGGTTTCTTCAGAAAAAGCCCCCCTTGTCTGGGTAGGGGTTCATGGAAAAGCATGAAGTTTATAGGGGTTGAAGCTACCGAGCACAAGAAAGAGACCAAGAGAGCTGACTGAGGAACCTCCTTATAAGCCTTGCACGGTCGTCGATCAACTGAAAAGACTTCTGGAAGCTCGCAGCGAACCAAGATGAGCTGCTCCCCGTCAAAATCGAATTATCAAACAACAACCATACTCTGCCGGTTGGGAGCCCGTAGACGGGCCTGGAGTTATTGACAGTTGAAACCTTCGACGTCGAGAAGGAATCCAGGGAGCAGTATGCATACAGATAAATCTCCTAGCCCAGCTGCCTCACACCTTAATTTGTTAACCGGAGGCCCCCTACAGTCCGAGAAGTCTACCTCGTCGTCGGCTTTCACTACCTTGGACCTTTGCGAGGCTGAAACCTCTGCTCCAAGGAGGAAGCCCGAAAGCTCCCAGCAGGTCGATAAGCCTCCTCCCCTAGTTCCACAAGTTGCTTCCACTTTCGAGAAGGAGCCTGGGTGCTCTCAGTAGACCTAGAAGTCACCTTCTCTGCCCTACCATGTCATCTTGGATCTCTCTGTTACTGAAACTTTTGCTTTAATGAAGGAGCCCGAAAGCTTCACGCAGACCACGAAGTCTTCATTCGAAACCTCAAACATCCCCAAAAACAAAGATTTGTTATCAGAATTAGAGAAGCCCCCTTGGCTCCAATATCTATTCGATGCAGTTGAGTCCCTTGATTTCGAGATTTCCAAGGAGCGACCTTCTGGTGCTTTGAACTCCATGACCATGCCTTTGAAAAGAGGCACTGATGGTAGGCTAAAGAGATACATAAACAGAAAGAGAACGTCTCAAGCTGACCATGGAAAACTGGTTATTTCGAGGCACAAGGCTCAGGTAGCACAAGTTGCATGCGTGGTTCGTATAGTGGGATCCAACACCATTCCAAAATGAAGATTTTAACCTGGAATGTAAGAGGTTCGTGTGACCCGAAAAAACGAAGATCGATTGGTGCACTCTTTCTGATTGGGTTGTGATGTTATGTTGCAAGAAACTAAGCTCGCAAATGTTCCAACATTTTAGGAGTTCTTTAGGACCTGGCCCATTGACGGGGTACAAAACAATTGATGCAACGGGAAGTGCAGGGGGTGTTGTAGTTGCGTGGAAAGAAAATCTCTTTTCGTTTATCTCAGAGATGAAGGGCAGACATGTCCTAACGATTCATTGGAGAATCTTAGGATGGACACTCATTTGCTTCTCTCATGTGTCTATAGCCTGATTTTAACTGCTACTAGACCTGAGCTTTGGGAGGACATTCAAGAGGTCAGAAATCTTTATCAAGGGGTAGCATGGCTCATTGGGCGAAACTTCAATGTAACCTTGCTCACTACTGATTGTCCACGTGTCTGAGGGGAGGTCAAGACCGGAACTCCTTTGATTTTGTTGAATTGGTGGACGATATGTAGCTACAGTTGATTGATGCACCTGATACTCATTACACAGGGAGGAACACCGGTTCCCGATCCAGGATTGACCGCTACCTTGCCTCATCTGAACATTTGGACCTTTTACCATTGTTCGCTTCTTCAGACGGTCGTGCTAAAGGTCAGATTATACTCCATGGTTGTAGGATTCATGGGAGGAATTGGTACCGCATGGCTTTTTCAGGTTTGTACGTGTTTGGCTGCAGGAGCAGAATTTTAGAGAATTGGTCACAAGACACCAAACTTCCACTGCTAGGCTCAACATATAAATCATTTAATACAGAGCTTTATGATGGAGGAAGTCAAGAATGTGTTGGAACTTAAATGCAGATGTTGTGCCTGGACTTGATGGGTTCCCTGACTATTTCTTCAAATAGTTCTAGCTTTTGGTAGGCAAGGAGGTTTTTGATGTGGTGGTTGAGTTTTCCAGAAGTTATGTGGGGTTCGAGAGGCTAAATAAGGTGATTTTATTCCTTCTGTCGAAGGAGGTTTCCAAGAGGCTGGAGGAACTCTGTCCTATTGCCCTGTCAAATGCTATTTATCTTATTGTGGCAAAGGTCTTGGCATAGATTAAACAGGATCATGGACCACATCATCTCGCCGCTCCAATCAACTTTTATTCCAGGAGGACAGATCGCTGATAGATTGTCCATGGCAATTGAGATCATAGCGGACTAGAAGAGACAGAGCATAAAGAGCCTTTAGTGGAAGGTTAACTTCTCTAAGATGTAATTGACGCTTTTTTGGATGGCCATGTCACGTTGTGGATTCACAAATATGTGGATAACGTGGATGAAAAGATTTGTCATTAGTGCATCTTTTCCGTTCTCATCAATGGCAGACTTGAGGGGGGGTTTCCAATCACAAAGAGGGGAGAGGCAGGAGTGCCCCCCTATCTCCCATGTTATTACTTATTGTGGCAGATGTTTTAGCCTGCATGGTGAAACAGGTGACACATAGCGGTCTAACAGCAGGATATCTTTTAATGATATATGTATCCCTCTCTTATAGTATGCCAATGACACTATCCTTTTCATTGAAGGGAATCTGGAGGAAGCTAGAGGGATGGTGTCGACAATCAAGATTTTTGGAGAGCTTTCTGGTCTTGTGCTTAATTATAACAAATATGTTATCGTCCCTTTTGGTCTAGAAGATGCAGATGTTCGGGCCTGCAGTGAGGTGTTGGGCACGGAGCTCGGGCCTCTCCCAATCTGCTACTCAGGACTTCCCTTGACCAGTGGAAACCTTAGGATTAATGATTGGCTTCCTGTGATTGAAAAACTGGGAAGAAAGTTATCAAGGTGGAAGGCGACATTTTTATCCCGCGAAGATCATCTAGTTCTAGTGAAGGTTGTGCTTTCGGCAATCCCCATTTTTTTCATGTCAACACATCTCCTCCCTGTTGGCATGAGACGTCGACTTGAGCTGATCATCCGCAGATTTTTTTGGGATAAAACAGGCCAAGAAAAATGTGGTGATAGTGCAGTGTGCCTACCACCTAAAAGACCAGGGTTCAAATCCCCCCTTGTGAGGGTGGCATTTGGTAGTCGACAGCCTGTGTAAAAATAGTCGAATATTTCAACATGGATTTGAGCATCCATGTAGCCAACCCTACTTATAGTAGGAGAAGGCTTCTCCATTACAAAAAAGGCCAGGAAGGGTCAGAAATTGATATGGTTGACTGGGAGACAGCTATACTTCCGAAGACCGTTGGTGGGCTCGGAATCTCCAACTTGGAGACAACGAACAAGGCACTCATCCTCAAATGGGCAATAGGGTTTAGGGCAATAATGATAACCTTTGTTGCAAGTTAATTCGTTATACTAAAACATCTGAGCCTAGTCCATTATCTCAAATCAAACCACTTTCTTTGCTTCTACATTTTGGAAGGGCATAAAAGCAATGATGCCACATTTTGCGGACGTGTTTTGTCATGTGCTTGGAGATGGCAATTCTTCTGCTTTTTGGACAAATAACTGGACAAGAGATGCCCCCCTCTCTACTAAATTCTTGTGGTTGTTTGCCTTATTTGCGGATCATGAAGCCCGCGTTCCAGACTGTTGAGTTGAGGGTAACTGGATGTTGTTGGATGCACTATGAAGAATGGAGATACTGACAATTTGGTCGATATCATTAGGTGTGGAAAGAAAACTCATTTTCAGTCAAACGAGCCTACAGAGTCCTTGCCAGACCACTTCAGCCTATGCCTGATGCTTTGGTTCGTGATAGCAACTTCCTAAGAACTCAAGCTTCCAAACAAAATTGTTGTTTTTTTACTGATGAGACGAAAGAGAATTACGACGAGGGACCACTGTGCAAGAATCTTTACAGGGGTTTCCAATATGTGTCATCTTTGTGACATGCATGTAGAAATAGGAGAGCATCTCTTTTTTCACTATGAGAAGACCTCCCCGGTTTGGAAACAACTCGACGTAGATTGGCCAAACAGGCAAAGCCTCGATTTTTCCTGGGATTCTTTAGTTACGACAAAGCATAACCCAAGAAATGTGATCATTCTATTGATCGCAATTATTTGAGCAATTCGATTAGCTAGAAATGGTGCTCTCTTTAATTCCCAACATTTTTATTCTGAGAATGTAACCTCTCATACCAGGTCTCTTTTTGAGTCTTGGCTTCTGTGAGTCTTCTTGTAACTGTTATCTTTTTTAATATATTCTTGGGGAAGAAACCTTAGTGTGTTCCCCCTTTTGGCTCAAAAAAAAATAAAAGTTGTGATAAGTAGTTAAGTAGCAATTGAGACGGTGGCAAACTTACAACCAGCAAACCGAGCAATATGGGATGGCTCTACTAAATCGGTTGGGTTTCAAGAGCAAAGCACTCGATAATGAAAAACAGAAAGTAAATTGGGCAGTGAAAATCTAAAATCATTTTTACTTTACTTTAATCCCAAACCTTAACCACGCGCCATGTTTCTCTTTAGTAACCTAAAATTGTAGTCTGAATCAAGGTTTGGTCTAGCTGACAACATTACATAATTATATTGAGGGTATATTTGGCCTGATTTGGGCTTTGAAAACTCCTATGAAGATCAAGATTATCCTTTGGCTACATATACTTGATCGGTTACTTACGAAGGTCGGAAGGTCGATCTTCTTCCTGAAGGATAACACCTCTTCTTCCATGTATGGCGCCAGCCGCCACGTTGGAGGAACTGGGCCATCTTTTCTACTCCTGCAACCACGCTCGGCAGATATGGCAGGAGATGGGTGTTCAATGGGTGGATATCACCTCACATACTGGGGTTTGGACCTCTCTAGTTGCCAATCAGTTCAGGTCCATGACAAAGCTATTGTACCCGATTGCCACGATCTAGATGATCTAGTTGTCAAGTGATGGTGTGATTTTCCATAGGGATAGATTTATGTGGATAATGTAATTCAACTCGTCGGTCTCTTCTAAAGATATGGCTAATGTAGTTGTACCTTTTACTTGTTCGAATATATTTTGGGGCGGACACCTCCGGAGTGTTTCTCCTTATTCTGACTCAAAAAATTGAAGGCATCTATGCTTAGAGTCTTTTAAAATTTTCTTTCAATCATAGCATGCATTAATTTAATGCAATAAAAGATGCACTTCAATAAGGGTACATGGAGTTGCACATATAGAAATTAATGGTTGTATAGTTGTAATATTGTAGTTGTATAATTTTAGTATGTGACCTCTTGAGCCTAGTGCATGATTGTGTTGTTTGTTTCAAAGACCAAAGTCACTATAACATTGGGAACTTAGCTGAATGTAAAGTGCGGCAACATGACCGCCTGGAATGGCCTCCCAATCTCAAGCCGTCCTTCCCACGCAAGGCTTCATTCTGATACATCTTGGCCATAATGGTATATTCCGACTAAATCAGTCCAATCTTGTACTACATTTTTTAAGAAAGGGAGTGGACTTGAGATGAGTCGCACCCGCAATATACACATTATCAAAAGGAAGGTTGGTTACAATGAGTGACCCAACCTCCACTAGGGCATTGACATGTTGTAACAAGTTCTCAACCTAACATTGATGTTGGAAAATCACCCATTGCCAGAGAGATGGATCACCCACAACACCACAAACGAACCCATGTTGTGACGACAAGCATCCTAAACGCATCGATGACCTAAAGGCACCTAGATGCAAAATGGGAAGCTCAACAGAATTCCAAAGCTCCATCGAGTACATATACATTTAACAAAGATGCTCATGATCCTCCAAAACACACACACATCAAACATGATGCATCACCAAGACAGGACCATTTGAATCCGATTGCTTCTATAGACTACATGCCCCTCTTCAATGTCTCGAAGAGGCATCTTTAACTAAGTAAAGATCGATGATCGTCAAATCATCTTGTAATCACCGGCTTCAATGCTAAGCTAGCAGTGACATTAGAGATAAGGTATTTATAAGCCTTCTATACTTCACCAAGAACCTCCCATTTGCCCATACCCAACCATCCCTACCAACCTATATGCCACTAATGTCCCCTAACTCCCTCAACTCAATGTACTTGTGCATGTGTTGCTCCCAGAAGCTCGAATGAAATGAGGGGCACCATGTACCATTGTCCCAATCCTCCATAACCAGTAAATCTCGATTCGTAGTAATATCAAATTGTCTGGGAAAATAATCAGCAAGAACGCCACTTCCCATGCAATCATCTTTTCGAAAGAAAAAGGGGTCCCTTGCACCCCAAATGCAGCCTGAGCCAGCTCGCCCGACCAGCTTCCTCCAGCCGCTGACACGATGCCACCCAGCCGAAATGGGGCTCAAACACCGCATCGTCCCCTCCTGGTTAGCACGGATGCTCAATGACGATGATGCAAACCCTTCCACCCCAGAGACCCCCTTTCGATGGGAGGCCCCCTTCGATGCGATGCTCCCTCTACCGTGATGCCCCCTTTGATGCAACACTCCCATCAAACTCCGAAGCCAAGAGGACTCACCCGATTCAACAAGCGGATCCACAAAGGTCCCCTGCCCTGGCATAGTGCAGTCCTCCGAGACGGCCAAAGATTCCGCGTAAAGCACGATCGGCTAAATCGCCTGATTGCAAAACTGGATCCGTAACATGCCACGTCGTGTTGTATACCTCTGAATCCTCAATTGAGTTCCCCGCCGGCTCCACCTGAGCCAACCCCGGATCCACGATGAGACTTCCGCAAAAGACATCTTCCTTTTCTGCTCCTTCAACGGTGCCTTGCTGGATGCACCCTCCATACGCCTCGAAGCGCCCGCCAGCCTTGCCAAAAAAGATGAGGATTCAAAAATGTGGAAAGGCTCTCCGCCTTCTAACAAAAATGTCTTCCCCGAGATGACCTCCCACATCTCCGACGTCCCGACGTGGCTGCCCCCCCCCCCCGGCCGCAAAATTCCAGGTCGATGGAGCACCCCTGGAACCCTGCATCGAGCCGCAGCGGTAGAGGGTGCGGGAGCCCCCACCCCCCTCGCCAACACCATCGGTGGTTGCGTACGGTGAAGCCCGTCAAAGGTCACAGTTGTGATGTGCATCACCAGCTTCAGCATCCCTCGCACCGCCTCCAAGCTTCGGCCAAGAAGAGGGAGGCCAAGGATCAAAACACTCCTTTCAACCTTCCGAAAATCGATAACACCGTCCCTCGACAGAGGGGTCCTCTAGTGCACCCAAACCATAGCGCGACATGTGAAGTCCAGCAGTCTTCGTGCTTCACTAGCAGTCAGATCCTGCATGTAAACCGACCACTCATCGAGCTTAACGACATCACCTAAGAAGTTGTTACCAATCACCTCACCGATGTCTGCCATCGCATCTGTCAAACACTTCCCCTTCCTCTTGCGAACCCCAACCAGGCATCCACTCATCGTTGCCCCATTCGCAGGATCACTATCGGCATTTTCCGGTGTTTCCCGACCCACCCTTCGCCCATCATGATAGTGGCTCTTAGGGCATTTGAAGCTACAGTGCCCATTTCGCCTACAGGAAAAGCATCTTATCGAATCCCGACAATCTGTCGCACGATGACTCCATCCCCCGCACCGCAAGCACCTCCCCCTAAAGTGCGCACCACCATCTCGTCGATAATGCCATTCCACCTTCGCCCACCCGCTCTACCCCATCCCCCCTGAAAGCAATGGAAAATCTCCAATTATACCTTTTTTCTCCACCCCAAGTATATTAAAAAGGGGGTTTCAGAAATACTTATAGAAGCCATGACTCGAGGAGAGTCCTGGCGTAAGACATTACATTTTCAACATAAAAACGTTAAGAGACAAACACCACCCCATTCCTAGCTAGCCACAACACCCAAATAATATCTATGGGTAAAAGAAGCTCCTTTCTAGGTCTTTTCTTTGTTATATGTAAAGACTCCAAGAAAGCATCAAAGCTATGAAAGTTCTACTTGATAAAAAGTATCTAAGTTACTAAAGTTCAACCAGTCTAAACCTAGCTCAAGCCAAATATGGGAGGAGTTTCGACATTGTAAAAAGAGATGCACCGTCTCAATCTCTAAATCACATAGTGGTCGTAAATTGCATACACCTAAAAAGATCCTTCCATAGTGGACTCTTGTCAAGATGCACTTTCCTCTCAGCAGCCACATAAAAATGCTAACTTTGTTTGGAAGTTTTAAACTCCATACCAAATTGCAATCTTGGATCAGACAATCCTCTACTAAAGAAGATCTATCCAATGCTCTGTAAGCACACCTCATCGAGAACATGTCTTTCCAAACCCAATGGTCTCTACCATCAGTCGGACCATCTACAGGACTCAGAGAGTCCAAAAGACGGAGGAAGTTCACTAATCATTGCTCCGAAAGATCTTCCAAGAATGAGAACATCAAGCTTCCATCGACCTAGTAATCCCAAAACCATTGCATCTCGATATGCAGCCAAAGCAAAGCGATGTGGGAAACGTAATGCCAAACACTTTTTGATTACCCTGAGGTATTTCATAATTTCTAATGAATTTATCATGCTTGTCCGAAGATTTTAATTTGATTATAAGAATCTTAACGCTTATTATCAAAAAAAATAACTAAAAAGGTTGAACATCTTCCTATCCTCACATCTTCGTGATGGAAACCCGATCAACACAAACCAAGTGACATCGAAAAGCTCTCATCATCACAGTTCCAAAAATATTACAGTTGTTAAGATTCAGTTATTGGTTTGGAAGCCGACTAATCAGTCACGTTTCAGTTTTAAAATCCATAAAATATGGAATGATAATGTAAAATTCAAATAATTCCATACAAGCTTCAATTTATATAAAATGGATCCGTTGGATTCTCTCATTCAACCGATTCCAAATATGATAACCCAAGGAAGCGCGAATTCGGAAGATACGGGCAATATGAAAAGAAAATCTCCCATATCATATGAAACCTAGGATGTTTGCACCTTTAAACCCCTATTATAGTGTGTGTCACATATATCTCATAGTCTGGCAATATCTTGGACTTTCAATATTGCCACAAATCAAACTTTAGACAAAAGGCAAAGGCATTCATAAGCAAGTGCACCCTCTCTATTGTACTAACTATAACCAAGATAAGCATCTCCGATAGCAACTCTTTTGTCCTACCACACAGGTCTAAGCAATCACAACACCCAATGGGTCAACAAAGCCTCATTGGACACCCTCAAGATCTCTGTTTAGAGAGCCCTATGGTCCTTAGAATATTTAAGTCATTACTTCATCTCCACGTGGTTCCAGAAACTCTCTGACTTGATAGAGCATCATGGCTTCACGAGATCAACTGCAAATCACTCGCTCTTTATAAACAAGATACAGAGAGGAATTGTTGTCATTCTGGTTTATGATGATGAGATTATTGTTACTGGAGATGACTTACAGGACATCCATGAGGCTATGGTGTTGGATAACAGTTCGTTACCAAGAACCTTGGCAAGCTATGATACTTCCTTGGACTTGAGTTTACCAGGGACCAACGAGGTCTGGTGATGACACAGAGGAAATATGTTGCAGATCTTCTCCTAGAGATAGGATTGGCATACTGCAGACATGCCATTACTCCCTTGGATCCAAGCATGAAGCTCTACGATGATGATATTGATGAGGAGATACAGGGAGCTTGTTGGGAAGCTCCTCTACATGACTATTACCAAGCCATATCTCCTTTGCAGTGAGAAAAGTCGACCAGTTTATGGAGCAGCCACAACAGGCTCACATGGATGATGTTCACATGATCCCAAGGTATATGAAGTATTCTCCTTATACATGTAGTAGAAAGACTTCTCTTGCCATCACAGCATGTGCAGATGCTAGCTATGCAAGAAAGCCTAAAGACAAGAAATCTACCATTGCTTTTGTGGTTTCCATATGGAGTTCTTTGGTCTTATGGAAAAGCAAGAAGCAGAATGTGGTTGTTAGAGCTATGGTGCAGGGGAGCACAGACATGATGTGGATCGGATGCGCTTTAACAAACATAGTTGTTGACGCGTCTCTTCCCATGCAGTTGCCTTGTGATAACTAGGTTGCTCTATCCATTGGCAATAATCTAACTTTCCATGAGAGAACCAAATACATTGAGGTAGATAGCCATTACACACGAGATATGATGCATAAGGGCTTTATTTCTACTTCCCATGCCACCTCAAGGGAACAAGCTACAGATATGTTCACCAAGGCCCCAGCTAAGGGGTCATTCCAGAGCTGTTGTTCCAAGCTGAGTATGATTGACATCTATGCTTCATCTTGAGGGGGAGTAATGACTCATGAGAGATATTTTTGTATTTGTTTATTTATTTTGCTTCTATTATGTAGTTTGCCCTCTAGGATTTCTCCTCTCTATATAAGAAAACTCTATGTTCCTCAGAATAATTAAGTCACTCTTTTATTTCCACAATCTGGATGCCCAACCCATCCTCCTCCTTTGGCATCCAGACATCCTCCACTTCACCAAGTGCAAACCAAATCCCTCCTCCTAAGTTCCCATCTAATGTTGTCTTCTTTTAACCGCATCCAAAGGTTTTCTTTACCTCAACCAAATGGTGAAGCCTTCTCCCAATTTAAGTAGGGTCGGCTACATGGGCAAATCCATGTTGAAAGATCTGACTATTTTTTACCTCAACCAACATCCAAAAAATAGACATGAAGAGCAAAAGTAGAGAAGAGAGAATATATATCAGCAGCACCAAGAGCTCATCTAGATAACAACTTGGACTTGCGGCTATGAATCAATAGTGTTCATAGGAAGAAAAAATATGGGATCTACCAAAAGCTTCACACTGAAATGATGCATACATTCTGATGTACTCATCTCACTTAAGAAAGCAAATACAGTTATATTTTAAGGTTATGAAAAGAATGAAAAAGAGTCAGCTCGGGGAACAAGTGCACCACCTTTGACGCCAATGCAAAGGCATATTCTGCAACTACTGTCTTTCCCGCTGATGTATGGGCAGCAACAAAAACAGACTCACCTTTCTCAATATAATATATAGCCTACATTAGAAATAGATGTCAGCACAATAAAATTAGCTGGTAAAAAATGAAAAAGACATGCTAAACAAAGGTGACAAAGTCAGTTCATGGCAAACTTCAATCAGGGGGCAATATTCGGACATGCCTTTGTTATAACGGAGTTGCATATACAAATGTAAAGAAATTACAAGTTGGTATACTACAACAAAAAGATTTAACAGAAAAAATTTCAAGTTCTTTGTTTTAAAAAAGGAGTGTGCTATTTGAGATGAGTACCACATGCATTTTATAGTTTGGAATGTAGAAAATATCACAGGTTCAAGATAACAACCTCCACACCAAAATAAGTAAATGCATAAAGTTGAGACTATCTGCATACTGTCTAAATTCTCTATATACTAAATTTCCCTGGAAGGGTTTACCAAAGAGAAGCAAGAGGTTGAGATTCTAATACGTGGAAACCATGTTAGTTAATGATGTCTAAAATTGCTCCAACAATACCCAATTTTGTAACTGATAAATCTCAGTAAGAAAGAACTCCGCCCAAGCCTCTACCAAGTACACTCAGAAAAACAAGTGATTTTGCACCCCTACTATCATCAGCGCTGTCACTATCACTTGAATAGAATCTCCAAACACAGCAGGATTTATATAATATCTCTTGAGGACACCACACTGTTCATAGAGCAAAAAACCTATATGCAAACCATCTCAGAATGTTTCTCTTCCATATGTCTCAGAACCTATGTAAATTCAAGCAGAACACATTTTCTGCATGAAATGGCCTGGATGCTTCATCAGAAAAAACCCTTGTTTACCGGTTCAACAATCCAGAAGAGATACATCAAGGCTAAATAGCGCAAGGCCATCATCTCAGTTCACATTAATATGAGCATTGATATGATTGAGCGAGAAAGCTCAAGTTTCTGGAGAGAAAAAGGGCAAATAACATAATAGATACGAAAGAAATAGAAGATAAATAAATGATAATGAAAAATATATTTCTCAACACTCCCTACAAAATGGAGCATAGATGTCAATCATGCTTAACTTGGAATAACATCTCTGAAATGACCCTCTAGCTAGAGCCTAGGAAAAAACAAATGTGGTTTATTCCCTAAGCTGACATGGGAAGTAGAGATAAAACCCTTTTGTATCATGTCGCATGTATAATGACAATCTACATCAATGTGTTTGGACATCTCACGTAAAGCAAGGTTGTTGGCAATGAAAAGAGCAGACCGGTTATCGCATTGCAACTGCATAGGAAGAGGCACGTCAACTACTAAGTATGTCAGAACGGATCTAACCCGCATCATCTCAGTGCCCTCTACTCCATGGCTCGATACTCTGACTAAGCATTAGATCTAGCAACCACAATGTGCTTCTCGCTCTTACATGACACCAAAGAGCTCCCTATGAATACTACAAAATTAGAGGTAAATTTCATGACATTGAGGCATCATGCATAGTCTACATATGCACATGCCGTGATGACAAGGGATATCCCTCTGCTAAAAAATAATCATGTAAGAGGAGAAGTCTTTATATACCTCAGATCATGAGAATCGTACATGGGCATGTCTCGGTTGCTCCATAAATTAACTAACTTTGCTCACAACAAAGGAGATGTCTAGCCTAGTAATAGTCACAATGAGGAGCTTCCTAATAAGCTCAATATGTCTCCTCTTGTCCACCTCCTACCAATGATCAGAAAGGCGGCCCAGATGGTCGCATATGCGGCCGCATGTGCGTACTAAGGAAACCAAATGCCTCGAGTACTTGATATGCGGACATAAGGCGGTCAAAGTGCATAAGCGGCCCAAGTATGCCGCATGTGCGGCCACATATGCGGCCGAATTTGTAATAGAGCTCCCCCCCCCCCAAATTCATGGATTTATTTCTTCAAAAACCGTAAACCTCCCTTTTCTTTTCTCCTTCCCAGCCCTAAGGAAGGACCCTCTCACAAGACAGACCCCTCTCGCAAGAAACGTGTCTCCCTCCTCCCCAGCCCTAGCGAAGGAAACTTCTCCTCCACCCTCCCTCGAGTTGGCTCCTCCGCCATTGCTAAGGCAGCGCAGGTTATTCCTCCACCCTCGCACCACGATGCAGGCTGCTCTCTGTTGCTTTCTCTCCGCGACGCAGGCTGCTCCGCCTCCTTCTTAGGAGACATCTGCCGCTCCGACGTGTGCCGGTGCTTCTCCGCAAATCTTTGACTCCGCCGGCGCGAGGCAGGTAACCACCGAACAGACAAGATCACTAACATTCGGCATAATGTTATGGATTTAATTTTTACATAAAGGGAATATTGATTAGATAGAGATGATTTTTTCCCTTTTTGAAAAATGAGAAAGATGAAGTTGTTCCTGCAGCAGAAGCCCCATGGCTGCAAAATAAAGATGTTGGTCATTGATAACTTCAAGAAACGATATAATATGTATTCTGCTAAATCTGATAAATCTTCACACAAGCTGTTCCTGTTAGGTTTTGTTATCTTCCCCCCTTTTATTATTTGTTCTCATTCTCTGCACCCTCTTTGATCGTTGGATTCCTCTATAAGTTGCATATTCCATATCTTAATCAATGAAATTGTTTTAAGAGATATGACCAAACCACCTGACAGGTATCCCGAGCTCAAGATTACCAGTCTTGGTCAGCTAGAGGTCTAAGCATCACGTTTCGACAAATTTCATGTGACTGCATGGAATCAAGAATCAACTTTCAATGTAATTGGATTGTGATAGTTTGGTTCTTGTTGTAACATGTCACTATTTTATCCAGATTAAACTCGTAAGCTCATTATGTTGATTGTATGACGGCTCCCTATACTTGAGGTTGTGCTTAGGTCTTCATTTGATATACAATTTTAGTTTATTAACTATTTTGACATGAATTTAGGTTATCATAGATTCGGAACCAACACATGTTGCGGAACATGTGTTTTTTACTGAGGGAATTATGAAGAAGAAAAACGAGAAAACTATCACTTTGAAAGATTTGAGAGAGTAGGTGGTTATTAGAGCGACAGGATCTTCTACAACACCATGTGAAGGAACATGTCCTGGGAAAAGACCATGATCATCTGACGATGAAATTGGGACACTTGGCATAATGCGTCAATCCGTTATCAAGGAAACACTAGCCAAGGAGGAACGTGCGCGTGTCAACAAATATGTAACCAAATTCTTCTATGAATGTGATATCCCTTTCAACATGGCGACTAAGAACTCCATCATACGCATGTGCGAAGCAATTGGCCAATACGGAAGCGGCTACAAGCTTCCATCTTATTATGAAATTACAGAGCCTTTGTTGAAGGATGAAGTGGAAGAAACAAAAGAATTTTTGAAAGGGCACAAGGATGCATGGAAGAAAAGTGGATGCTCCATCATGATAAATGCATGGACCAACGTGAGGGGAAGAAGCATAATGAATTCATGCGTTAACTGCAGTTTGGGTGAATGTTTTTTGAAGCCAGCTGATGCTTCAGTCGATGCACATACTGCTGAATATATATCTGCCTTAGTGGAGGATTGCATCAAGGAGGTTGGAGTAGACAATATTCTGCAAATTGTGACTGACAATGCCTCTGCTAATATGGCGGCTGGGAGGCTCCTCAAGACCAAATATCCAAACACATTTTGGTCATCTTGTGCTGCTCATTGTATAGATCTCATGCTTGAAGAAATTGGCAAGGAGGCGAAGATCAAAAATTGCATAGCAAAGGCCAGAATTCATCTACAGTGATGCAAAGATGCTCAGCTTGATGCAACACTTTACCCAAAAGGGTGAGATAGTCAGACCGGGGCAAACAAGATTTGCCACTTATTTTCTCACGCTACAAAGTGTCTTTGAAAAATATAGAAGTTGAGATTGATGTTTTATTCTGATGAATGGAGAGAGAGCAAGTGGTCCAGGACAAAGAAAGGTGAAATTGATGGATCAATTGTTCTTAGTACAACATTTTGGAGTCAAGTTTCCTTAACCTTGAAGATCTTTTTCTCGCTCGTTTGTCTCTTGCATGTTGTTGATGGAAATCGGAGGCCATCATTGAGTTTTGTGTATGGAGGGCTTGAAGATGCAAAGAAGGAGAAGAGTCTTTTTAAAGATGTTGAGCATTCATATAAGCCGTACATTGATGTCATTGATTCAAAGTCGAGAGGGAGGTTAGATAGTTCGCTTCACCTTGCAGCTTATTATCTCAACCCCTTTTAATCCTATAGGGATGATGATAAAGCTATTTCTGAAGATATCTTTGTCATAAATGGATTTTTGTATTGCTTGGAGATATTTTACCCTGATTTGGGCGTTCAAGATGTCGTCACAACAAAAGAAATAGTTCTTTATAAAAATGGAGAAGGTGCATTTGGAAAACCCTTTGCTATCAAGTTGAGATCCATCAACGAAGACGTGTTCGATCCAGGTAGTAGCATGTTTCATTTCTAATATATGCTTTATACATATTTCAAGTACATGAAAAGAATAAGGAGTTGACTTTAATTTTCCGGTGGTCTCTATTTGGTGGAGAGACGCCATACATGAAGGCGATGGCAATTAAGATATTGAAGCTAACATTCTCTTCTACTAGATGTGAGAGGAATTGGAGCTCTTTTGTAGTGGTAGGCCACCACATTTAGGATTTACAATTATTGATTAGACTAATGTTTGTTTAATCAATTAATACTAAATACTTGCATTACAGATTCACATCAAGAAGAGGAATAAACTTGAAACCAAGAGACTGAATGACTTGGTTTTTGTGAAATTCAACTCAAAATTGAGGGAGCAACAATCTCATAAGGGAAGAGACCCATTTGTTTCTAAGGATAGGACGTATGTAAGTGAGTGGATCGGACAAGAGGAAGACGAAGAAGAGGTATTTCAAGGCTCAAGACTAACTTGGAGTCCTGGAGCTTGGTGGCCGAGGCAAGTGGAGCAGATGAATTGGTGCAGCATAGGAGGAGCCAAAGGAACATGGAAGCATTACCAAGTGTGGAGAAGGAAGAAGAATTTATCATGAATTCAGGCACTAACAGCAATGATGAAATTCCTCATGTTGTTTTTTACGATTTAGATTAGGAGTTTGATTATTTGTTTATGAATTATGAACCTTTTTTGAGTTGTTATGAACCTTTACTGAGCTATCATTCATAGATACTTTGTTATGAATCTTATGATCCATTCTTTTATCTAAACAGACAACTTTGGAAATTCTTTCGACCTTGGGTTGAAAATCTTCACATTATAATAATTACATTTTGCTTTCAAAAAAAATAATAATTACATTTTGTTGAGATAAATATATCTCTCACTATCATTTATGTTTTATGTTTTCTTTATGTACTTATCATGTAATTAACCCAAGGGCTTTTCTCCTATATAAGAGAGCCCTCAATCTATTCTATGAGTATGATTCATTTTTCTCCCAACATGGTATCGGAGCAACGGTCTTAGATCGGGGTTCCCATATCCCATCCTAAACCCTAACCCTACACGTGCCCCCTCCCCCCGGTCGCCGCCTCATCGCCCATGCTCTACAGCGCCACCGCGAGAGGGGCCCAAACCCCCCTGCGCCACCACGCGAGGGGCCCTAACCCCCCCCAACGCCGTTGTAGGGGCCTCCCGCGCCTCCGCAGGAGCCTCCTGCCACCTGCCCTGTCGCCACTGGGTGCTCCTGCCGCCTACCCCACCGAGGAAGGGGTCCAGCACGACATATGGGTCATCGCGAAGTATTTTAGTGCCGATACGAGGTCTGTTCTAGTTCGCAGTTCGTGATATCTTCTTATTTCTATCTTGTTGTGCGGCTCTAGACCTCACATGAAGACCTAGGGATGGTTTTATGAGTCTACAGATACAACTAATCCCTCCTATGGTTCTGTAGACGCATTCTTTTTCCTCGATTTACTCCTCAGTTGTTCCGCGTCTTGGCTTCTTGGTACAATGTCAGAGAACAAGGGTGGTGTTTTCTCCTCTTCCGATGCCTTCAAGGGCTCGGTACCTATCGTGAAGATGGACGGAACCAACTACAAGTTATGGTCCATGCAGTTTTATACCCTAATGCAGTACCACAATAAGGAGCACATTCTGATTGATTTGGAGACGCCGGACAAGACTGGGGCCAATGCATCATGGAAACAAGACAATGCCTATGCTCGTAGTCGTATCTGGCTCTCTGGGACTCTTACCACGAAGATCGCTAATGATATTGTTAATCAGCCAACTGCAAAGGTTATGTGGGATATATTGACAGACACATACGGGCAGGCAAAGAATGAGAGCAAGATTTTTCAACTGCAGTTCAACATTTTCTTGACCAAACAGAATGGTCGACTGCTCCACGCACACTTCTCTCATCTGAGAGGCATGTTTGACCGACTGCATAGCTTCATGCTTATTACCACCAGCACTGAACAGCAGCAAGCATATCGGAATGCCACCATGATAGGAGTTTTCTTGTCATCTCTTGACTCAGAGTACGATGTTGCTCGTACTCAACATCTGACTGGAGAGACAATATTGTCGAAGG
Source organism: Ottelia alismoides (assembly GCA_037367405.1). NCBI lineage: Eukaryota > Viridiplantae > Streptophyta > Magnoliopsida > Alismatales > Hydrocharitaceae > Ottelia > Ottelia alismoides. The sequence goes on along the minus strand of JAZKJV010005107.1, from coordinate 322,217 downwards.
AGGAAATCTACAAGCGATTGAGCAAGATTACTACCACATCCACTACTACAACCCAGACGACTCCTTCCGCTATGCCAGCTACTCGTGACAGAGGGGGATCATCCCAGTTTCGTGGCAGTGGACCCCTGTGTGAAGCCCACTTCTACGGATCTGGGATACCCGTTTACATATCATCCGTAGTATCATGTTCACTAAATATCACATTATAGCACTAAAAATTAGGGGAAATTTTTTTTTTTTACGAATGACATTCACAAATTAACCCATAAGCCACAGAACTACAGTATGTCACAATTATATTACATAAATATCCATAGCAGTTAACATGTAACAACAGAAATTGCATTATGTACATGCATCCCAATTATATTAGAAGATAAATAAAAGCATATAATATCTTGAACAAAATATAGCATGCGTACCTGATAATTGTAACTGCAGAAGCTGATGTTCAACTCTCCCAATACAACGGTGCAGGTATCTTGCCTGCAATCCATGGAATAGGGAGAAAAGAACATCAACAAACGTTGAGTACATCTAATTAATTAAATTTTAATTGTCAAGGCCAAATTACTTGTTTTCTTTTGGAACCACTAAATTCCTGTTAATTTTATTGTAACATCCGGATCCGAATGAACTGAAGCTCCTGTCAAGAAAAGGATGTTGCAAGCAAGTTTGGATCTCCAAAGTGGAGATATTCAAAGGTACATATCTCTCTCCTCTTTGTTCTCATTAAAGTCAATGCTGAAGTTTCTAATTCGGTTTTTTTTGTTGCTATCCATCAGGTTTTTATCTATTGTTGTATGTTAGATAAAGCCACAAATCCCTCCAAACTTAGAGGATCAAAGGTATAATCTTTCTCCCTCCTCCTGCTGCCTTCCATGCATGATTTAGCCTATAAAATTTTTATTACAAAAGCCTTCTAGGTACCTGGGGTTGGGACATAAAAATCTCCTAACTGAAATTATATTATAAGAAAATATTGGTTATATCAAACTCACAAATAAGCCAACTTTTGGTTCACCTGAACTTCATACTGGTTAATAGAGAAAAGGCTTTGATGTAATCAACTCCATACGTATAAGAGAATTCTTTTACTGAAAGCCCCTCTTTAAGCCAATCAAGCTTACCATCAATGTATGCTCTATAGGAAATAACCACCGACATAAAACAAGAGTGACATTCAAAATAAAGGGCATGACGTTAGAGGAGCATTCTTCTTATCATTCATGACCTGACTTCAGTTAGAGTTTTGTAATATATCAATATAATCTCTTAGAATCAATACAGTTAACAGTACATCAATAGATTGCATTCGGGATCAGATAAGTCATTACTCGTAATAATTAGAGATAGAATGGTGAACGCATGATCTCACCACTTCACATAGGGAAACCAACTGAGGTAAAGAAGCATCTTGAGCAATGTTTGATGAAGGGCTAGATTTGGATTGTTTTTGAATTATGATTATGCTGCACTATTGAAAGTTCACAATCCCACCACATGTAGAAATCTTAATCACATTTATCTATACCATTGTAACTTTGTGTAAACTAGGTTGAGGGAGTGATACCTTCTGAACAGATTTTTGGATAGAAGTTCGAAATTAGATGCATATGTCCATTGGCTACAATCGCTCGAAATCAAAATCTGCTGAGGATTGTTCAATTAGTGAAACTCTTGCTTCACAAATGAACATTATAAGCCTTGCAACATATGACCCTGCTGCCACATTTTTTATAAAAGACTATGGATGACGTTATTATGATCGACTTCTATCTACCTATGAGACACTGCTCGAATAAGAGGGCTTAATCATCATAGGCAATCTCCTTGATGCCACTGGTTAATTTCACATGTACAAACATTGATCGGATTTAATATCTTACTTATATAGGAGCAAATATGATGATCTTCTGAGAATTCATCTTTTAAAATATTAGAACTCTTCTCTCAAAGTCAATAAATGATTTCTCAAGATCTTTACGAATAAGAAATCATCAATCAATTGATCATTATGTATAGTCTACTATTCATACAATCTATTATATATATAGGATGTTATGGCAAATGATTAGAAAACACCCCTCTTTTGATGTCTCAACTGGAACTGGTACAATTGAGACATGATTCTTGTTTAGGTACTATATAAAACAAAATGATAAAGACTAGCTAGATCCATATCCAAAGCGTAGATGGTGATCTTATGATTTAGAAATAATAAGATGTGACCACAAAGACCGCTCATCTTCATAAATTAATCTTTTAGGTATACTCTACTATTTATACATATCATCAAAGATAGGTAGTGACAAAATACCTAGAATTGTAAAGTCAACCATTGAAGAGATTGAGAAATGATGGTGGTAGATGAATAAATGAAATCAATGCTGGATCATTATATCAATAAGATCGTTGATCAAAAAGACCTAGATCTGTACAATCAACCACATAAAGGATTAAGAAAGGATGAGGGATCAAGTCATTGATGACTGATAATTAAGAGTGCCAGTCATGGTGACCTTTATGCCTGACTGTGCGAGGGTGCGGTGACCCTCAGCTGGGCGGGAGATTAGGAAGCCCAGTTAGGGCAGCGGCCGCTTCGTGCGTGGGTCTAGGATCCCAGTCTTTTTCTCGGTTTTTTCCGCGAGCGCTCGCAGTTTTTACGCCTCTCTGGGATCCGCAGGTTTTCTTTTAAAGACCAGTTCCGCTGACCCTTGTTCTTTAGGGTACCTAGGCTGGAGGACCCTTGGTTTTAGTTTTTCGAGATCTTTAGCCCGTACCGGTCGGGCCGATTTTTCTTTTAGAGCGACTTTTCCGGAGAGTCTCTCTCACCCGTCTCAGTGGCGTAGTTTGGAGTAGACCTATCCCTCTATTGGACCGTCTTCCAATTAGAGGGCGAGACGGAAGAGCCTTTTGTAGGCTACCTCACCGCTTGAGTTTTGTTTATTTTCGCCAGCAGACTTGGCGATGCTACATCCGAATCATCCATGTATACATCTGAATCTTCTATGGCTACATCTGAATTAGTTACAGTTGAATCTGAAAAAGATACATTTGAGATTGGATTGAGTCACAATTGAGTTGGCTAAAGTTGAATTACAGTTAAATTGGTTACATGGAAGCTTGGTTACAGTTGAGTTGGTTTCCAATGAACTAGTTACTTTTCTGCCAATAATTCCTGGCAAAGAGAAAAGACCATATCATGAAAATCATCCTTATTAGACTATCCACTAAGCTTGAGAAAATCAACAAGGAAAGAATCAAAACCCCAGATCCATCATATACTCTTACTATGATCAATCCACAGGATTCTTAAACATCATTATAAGCATTAATAGAGATAATGATTATATCAGAGTCTCATCATTCATATTCTCAAGACCAGTCAAACTTGTATTATAATTAATAGAAAGGTAATGACTTAAATATGGACCACATGATATTAGTATATAAATGATTAATGTGGGTAATTAGTGTAGGATGAGTAGAATGGGGTTTTACATACCAAACAGTTTGAAAGCCTGTTTCATTGCAAGTAGCTTTAATTTTTAATTGTCAAGCTCAATTTACTTGCTTTCTTTTGGAGCCACTAAATTTCCTATTATTTCTAATTAATAAGATTTACTCAACATTTGTTGATGTTCTTTTCTCCCTATTGCATGGATTGCAGGCATAATACCTGCATCGTGGTATGGGGAGAGTTGAACGTCAGTTTCTGCAGTAAAACATATCAGGTATGTATGCTATAGTTTGTTCAAGATATTATAAGCTTTTATTTCTCTTCTAATAAAATTGGGATGCATGTGCATAATGCAATTAATGTTGTTACATGTTAACTGCTATGGAATTCATGCAATATAAGTGTGACATGTTATAGTTCTGTGGCCTGTTAGTTAATGTGAATGTCATTAAAAAAAATTCCCTAATTTTCAGTACTCTAATGTTGTCCTTAGCGAACATGATACTACGACTGATATGTAAACGGGTTTCCCAGATCCGAGAAGGAGCGGGCCTCACACTCTGGTCGAGAAGGAAGCCGACAGCGTGGTCCTTGTTCCCATTGCCATCGTCCTGGTCACTTTGAGGAGACATGCTTTCAGAAGCATGGATATCCAGCATCTGCACGTGTTGCTGAGCAGACTGAGCATTCCAGTGCACCTACTCGGGACCCTCGTTTCGATGATATTGTCTCCAGACTTCAAGAGATGATGAGCAACTCCTACGACTCCGACTCCAGAATCCACAGATGCAGCAGTACTGTCAGAGCATCGTCTAGTTCATCAGGTACTCCTTCTGTGTTTACCAGTAGTAGCAGTTCAGATTTGACTGATTGGATTATGGATTCTGGAGCGTCACATATATGTGTAGAGATATATGTGTGGAAATCGGATGTAGTTCTGTACATATAAATCTATCCCACCTGGCAGATCCGTGGTTATTGCCAATGGAGTCTGTCTACCCATTGTTGGTCAAGGGGAGATTGTTCTAGCCCCTTCTATGCATCTTCAAAACGTCTTATATGCTCCAGACTTCCAAATGAATCTTTTGTCCATTAGTCAACAAAAGATTTACATTGTCGTGCCATCTTTGATTCCTCTTCTTTTGTGTTTCAGTACATACTAACTGGCAGGGTGATTGGTCATGGTCGTGAGCAGCGAGGATTGTATAAGCTTGCCATATCACCTTGTGCTGGTATTGCTACTCTTCCTTCAAGATCTGTTTCTCCTTTCATGTGTCATCTTCGACTTGGCCACCTTCCACTACAAAAGATGTGTCATGTGCTACCGCAGATATCTCCTCGTACTACTTTGGATTGTGAAGCATGTCAGCTTGGGAAGCACCATCGCTCCTCTTTTCCGAGTCGTTCGAGTCGTCATAATAGTCAGTCCATTGATTTGTTTCATTTTGTTATTTGGGGTTCGAGTCGTGTCCCTGTTCATCAGGGACATCGTTTTTATATGGTTGTTGTGGATGATTTTTCTAGACTATCTTAGATTTTCTTGTTAAAACATAAGTCTGAAGTTGGTGCTATCATTAAAACTTTTCTTATTGAAGTTAAAAATATATTCTCTGCTAATGTGAAGTTCATACGTACAGACAATGCTTTGGAGTTTTCTACATTACATTTATCTGAATTTATCAGGTCTCTCAGTATAATTTATCAGACCTCTTGCAATTATACTTCTCAGCAGAACGGTGTGGTTGAACGAAAACATCGTCACCTTCTTGATGTCACAAGAACACTATTGATCCAGAATCGTACCCCTCATTCTTTCTGGGTGGATGCAGTTCTCACTGCTAGCTACTTGGTGAATCGCATGTCATCCACTATTTTTAGGGAGAAGTTTCCCTTCTTGATTGTGTTTCCTGAGAAGGAACTTTTCTCTCTCACTCCCAGAGTCTTTGGATCTGTGGCCTTTGTCCATAATTTCACTCCTGGTCGTGACAAGCTCTCGCCTAGAGCTGTCAAATGTATTTTTGTCGATTATTCTCATACCCAAAAAGGGTATAGTTGTTTTGATCTTGTAGGACGACGATATTATGTGAGTGTTAATGTCACTTTCTTTGAGTCTATTATGTATTTCTCTCCTACATGTAACAGGTTGTCCAATGCTACGTCTGGCAAGGATGTTGTTCCTCCACCTCTGTCTTCTACATCATATGACCACTAAACTGCACTGCAGTCTCCACCAACTCCACTGCCCCCACCACCTCCACCTCCATCTACCCAATCCAAGTTCATACCCTTTGTTTACACTCGCAAGTCTTCTACTCACCCCTCTGCTCATGCACCGTACAAATCATCCACCACGCCTCAGGTATGTCATGACATTGTTTCTACTGATGGCACTGGAGTTTTGAATGATACACAGGACGAGTTGATTCAAGAAGACAGCGAGGCAGATGATCTGGAGATACCTATTGCCCTAAGGAAGCCTCGCTGCCAATGTGCCATGTATTCTCTTGTTACAGGAAGTTTGTAGTGGGACTCTCTGTTGTTACCATCCCACGTACATATCAGGAGGCGCTACAGGTCATTAGGTGGCGACTTGCAATGGAAGAGGAGATGGCAGCTTTGCGGTCGCGTGGAACATGGAGTATTGTATCTGCTCCAAAGGATACCTCTGTTGTGAGCTGCAAATGGATATTTACAGTAAGCAAAGGGCAGAGATGGCAGTGTGGACCGCTACAAGGCAAGACTTGTAGCACGTGGGTTCACCAAACCTATGGGGTGGACTATCAAGATACCTTTTCCTATGTAGCCAGACATTCGACTCTACGCATTCTTCTATCCGTTGATGTTTCACGGGATTGGCCTTTTTACCAACTTGATGTGAAGAACGCCTTTCTATATGGGGACCTACAGGAAGAGGTATATATGCAGCAGCCACCAGGGTTTGCTACTGAGGGGGAGTCCCAGAAGGTCTGCAGGCTCCATAAGGCGATATATGGCATGAAGCAGAGCCCGAGGGCTTGGTACCAGAAGCTATCGGAGTTGATAAAGCACCAGGGTTTGTGCGGTCTATTGCGGACCACTCACTCATTGTTCAGAGGACACAGAGGTATTGTTGCTATTCTTGTTTATGTGGATGATATTGTTGTCACAGGGGATGATGAACAGGTATTCAGATGGCCAAGGAGTTCTTAGGTCAACAGTTTGTGACTAAGGACCTTGGCACTCTTCAATACTTCCTTGGATTGGAGTTCGCCAGGAACCAGCGGGGTCTAGTGATGACTCAGAGGAAGTTTGTAATTGATCTCCTTTTTGAGACAGGTATGACAGGATGCAAGCTTGCTACTGCCCCTATGGACCCGAGTATGAGATTATATGATGATGACACTGAGGAGGTAGACAGCAGGAGATAGAGAGCTGGTTGGAAAGCTTTTATATGCCACTATCACCAAGCCAGATATAGTGTTTGCAGTGAGCAAAGTTATCCAGTTCATGGAGTGGCTCAGAAAGGTGCATATGGATGATGTCTATATGATACTGAGATATCTGAAGAACTCACCTGGCTCGGGTCTTATATTCAACAGAGATACATCTCTTGAAGTAACAGCTTGTGCAGATGCTAATTATGCAGGTTGCACCAGAGACAGAAAGTCTACTTCAGGCTTTGTTGTCTTTGTCGGGAACTCACTTGTCTCATGGAAGAGTAAGAAGCAGACAGTGTCACAGTGGTGGCCAGATCAAGTGATGAATCTGAATACAGGGCCATGGCACAGGGGAGTGCAGAAATGATGTGGGTTAGATCGATACTGACTGATCTTACTATTGAGGTTCCTCTCCCTATGAAACTTTTATGTGATAATCAAGCTGCACTATTTATTGTCGTAATCCTGCTTTTCATGAACGGATAAAGCATATAGAGGTGGATTGTAATTATACTAGAGAAATGATCCAAAAAGGTCTCATATCTACCTCCCATGTTTCCACTGGAGATCAGACAGCTGACATCTTTACCAAGGTTCTAGCTAGAGGTTCGTTTCAGAGGTGTTGCTCCAAGCTGAGCATGATAGATATATATGCTCCAGCTTGAGGGGGGGTGTTGAGATAAATAACTCTCAGTATCATTTATGTTTTATGCTTTCTTTATGTACTTATCATGTAATTAACCCAATGGTTTTTCTCCTATATAAGAGAGCCATTGGTCTATTCTATGAATATGATTCATTTTACTCCCAACACATTTTATGTTTTTTTAAATATAAAATGTCTAGTATTTGAATTTATTATTATATTGCTAATTATTTTCAATTAAAATAATAAAAACCGCATAGTCCGCATATACTTCCGCAAATACTTCCGCCTACCTGCTTACTCGCTTCAGACCGCCTGACCGAATGAATACCCCATACCGACTTTCTGAACCTTACCTCCTATGCATCATCATCATATATCTTCATGTTGACATCCATGGGAGTAGTAGCAGCTCTACAATCTGTCATATTTGTCTTTGAAAGGAGATCTATAATGTACTTCATCGTAGTCATTACAAGACTCGGCTGGTTCCTGGCAAATAAAGGCCCTAGGAAGTATCGTAATTCGCCAAGGTCCTTGGTGACAAACTGTTATCCAAAGAACTCCATAGCCGCACTGTTAGAAAAATAATGATACGGAAGTGTATCAGAAATAAAGATAAAAATATGAAGACAACGGGATTTACGTGGAACCATATTCCCTAAGGAGCGGGATGAAACCACGAGAGAACGCCACAAAGGGTTGATGCTTCTATTGCTTTTTCTTAATGGATACAGGAGGTCTGGGACTCCTTATATAGCCTCCACAGAGCCTCCAAGTAGATGTGGGACTAAACACATGGATGTCGTAAATGGATCCTCGAGTGATCAATTTACCCATCTACAACTCAAGTGGCACACAACACATATATTCCAACACTCCCCCTCAAGCTGGAGCACGCAATGCTCAGCTTGGACAAACAGAAAGAGTTCTCAAACTCACGCTATAGGACACTATGGACAATATCAACTCAATGCGCACAATTGTCGGTTGCTGTCGAGGACGTTACTTCTCATATCGTGCAGGTGAGGAGGACGAACGGGTTGAAGTGTGAGTCAAACTGAATCTCCTCGTTCAGGAGCATATGCTCTGTACTGCGCCTGTCAGAGTCACTGCAACTGAAATGAGTCTCTACATAGAGAACTTTGGTCCGCCACAATATGTGGACAACTACTCCATCTATGAAAGGGCCGAACTGAAAAGCCATGGAGTGCAATCCTCGTCGAAGTCCACGGTCACTGGAGAATGGAGTATAAAAGTCTCCTCATCGGAGAACTGAGTCTCTCCCATCTGGCTCAGAGAATGGTACTCTACTCTGGAGTACCTACGATACCACATGAAAACCCTTGCCCACATGGCATAGGGAATGGTACTCTACTCTAGAGTCACTATGTATCACAAGAAAACTCTGGCCGACAAAACAAGAAAAGATGGGAACCACATAAACATGATGGCAAACATGTGCACATCTGAAAAGATCGCATACATGTGCATGTCTGAAACTGAAGAGACGAAAGACATCTGAGAGTCGAGTTTGATCATCTGAAAAACTGTAGTCTGAAATCTGGCTGGCCTCTGGAATCTGGAATCTGGATAGTCTGACAATCTGACATGCGACTCTACATAATACTCCCCCTTTCTCCCACACTAGTCGGAATACATGACATCGACTATGTTGGGAGAAGACAATAAAATGGGGGAAAACATGAAACCAATAAGCAGATCCTCATCATCATTTTTTTCGGCTTCTCAAATCATCATTTTTTAAACAATTTTTTAAGTCGTTTTCATTTCTTTTACGGCTCTTCTCAACCAATCATTTTTCCACACATTTTTTAATAGCCGTCACAATTTTTTTCGACTTTTCACTTCTTTTTTGCGTTTTTTTAAACTTGCATACGGCTTTTCTCAAAAAAAAAACTTACACGCCTTTTTTTCCTTTTTTTAACAGTATATCAGCCTTCTCTTTTCTTTAACGTGGCCCAATGGACCAAAACTACAGCCTCCTCCCTTTATTTTTAACCCCTCATTTTTTTAACGTCAGCCCACTTAGGCTTCAATAAGCAGCATCCAATAATTTTAAAAAAACGTGCGCCCTTAGGATTCCCAAGAGGGAACCCTTTCTTCAAAAACACCCGACCCAACAGGGTTCTCGCGGCCGACGCCATTGTTGCGGAGCGAAAGGGCTTCGCGCATGGGAGCCAGGAGCTGCGCGAAGCTAGAGCTTGGAGCAGAGGAACGACATCGCCGCGTGGGAGGCCTCCGCCTGCGATGGCGGTCTCGCGTCGTGCACTGTGCGTAAAGGGGGATATGCAGGCGAAGGGGCTCCGTCAGATGCTCGATTGGGGGGGGGGGGGGATCGATCGCCGCCGCATGTGCTGGTGTGGCTGTGATCTGTGTTGATGTGGAGAGAATCACGCGATCTGTGCTGCATTAGCGTGATCTGGAGAGATGCATCGCGCGAGAGGAGATGAATCGCGCGAGAGGGTTGTCGCCTGAAGAGCCTGATGCTCAGAGGTTTCATCTTTGGCTGGAGCAGAGGTGCCGCCCGCTCGCCTCCGTCCTGGAACACAAGGATAACGTTGGATTCACGAGGGTTGATGCGCCGATGGTGTGCAGCGAAGGTGTTGCCTGGAGCAGGAGATGCTCCGCATGGACCATCGAACATGATCAGACCGCGCCTCCTGTGCGCCGATCTGGAGGGCTAGCGCTCGCCGATAGGGCACGATGCCCAGCCTGGAACATGTTGGAATCTACATTGAATTAGGGTTTCAACAAAACCCTAATTTTTGTGCATATAGGCAAAACGAATCTTGACACTTTCATAACTTAAACGGATGTTCAATACTAACAATAATCGAATCTCGAATATAATAAAAATAAAGAACTTAAAATCCTCGAGAATCGAACCCGCTCTGATACCATGTTAGAAAATAATGATGCGGAAGTGTAGAGATAGATTACTTACTTCTGTACTTTTCTTATATTTTTATTTTTTCTGTTGGACTCTTTATGTATTTCACCCATAGGCTATTCTCCTATATAAGAGAGCCTAGGGTGGATGGAATAAACATGCTTTCTTATTTTCCCAATGTAAACATATATTATTCACTTATGTAACTTTTTGTTATTTTTCTTTCCCATTGGACTCTTTATGTAATTTACCCATAGGCTACTCTCCTATATAAGAGAGCCTAGGGCTGATGGAATAAACAAGTTCTCTTATTTTCCCAACATGGTATCAGAGTGACGGTCCTAGACCGGAGATCTCGAGTCAAACCCTAACCCTAGCCCCACCTTCAAGCCCTCGTGCCTCCGTGCGCCATCCGCCTCTGCGCGCCATCCGCCTCCGCGCTCCCTCCGCCTCCGCGCGCCCTCCGCCTCCGCGTGCTTGCACACAGTGAGCCTCCACCTCTGCGCATCTGCACACGGTACACGGTGCGAGTCCGTCTCTGTGCACGGTGCACGGCTGACCCTTGCGCACTCTTTGTGTGTGTGCTCTGCGCACTGTGCGCCTCCGTGTGCTAGGGCACAGTGCTCTGTGCGCCTCCGTGTGCTAGGGCACAGTGCTCATCGCCTCCTTGCGTGCTCCCTGCGTGCGCACTGTGCACGCTGAATCCCTGCGTACGGTGAATCGGCGTGGTGTGCGCGTCATCTGTGCATGTGATTCATGCGGGTGATCTCCACGTGCCCGGCGAGTGGTCCCTGCACGTGACCTTCTAAAGCTCTTGACTCCGGTGCACACAAAAGTTTACAAAGTAATGGGTTTGGTTGCTTGAGTCTACACATGCAACTAAACCCGTCTATGTCCGTGTAGACGATCTTATCTTCAGTCTACCACTCCAGTCTTTTGTTATCAGTATTGTTAGAGTATTTGGAGCATGCGTCACTTATGTAATAGGTGGGTAAATGGACACCTCCAGGATCCATTTACCCCACCACTAAGTTTAGTCCCACATCGTCCAGTGGTGGGACTTGGAGGCTCTGGAGAGGCTATATAAGGAGCCCCAGACCTCCTGTATCCATTGAGAAAAAGCAATGCAATATCCGCCCCTTTGAGGTCTTCTCCCATGGTTTCATCCCGCTCCTCACGGAGTAGGGTTCCACGTAAAATCCCGTCTTCTTTATATTTCTTTATCTTTTTCCATGTTCGCTTCCGCATGTTTATATTCTAACATGGTATCAGAGCGGGTCGATAATCGAGGATTTTCTTTATGCTATTTCTTGTATTCGATATTCGAGAGATTTTTGTTTGGGTTTTCTGTAACCCTAGCATTCATGTAACTCGTAAGGGATTTTTTTTGGAGATTTTTTTTGCTGTGAAGATCTGTTATCCATCGTGTTCTGAAGATAAAGCTGCAGCATCTCATGCACGTTCTGCTCCTCCCGTGGAACAAAAAACCCAATGTCCTCAGATTTCTCTCCAGGCGGTGCTCCACAGGGGGGGTCCAATGCCTGTTAGATGAAAGGGAGTCTTTGTTATAATGAATAAGAAAACCCTAGGCTCTCTTATATAGGGAGAAGCCTTAAGGGTAAATTACATGGATGTCCAAATAGAAGAATGAAATAGAAACACAATACGTAAACAAATAATAATAATAGAAACTCTCTCTACACTCCCCCTCAAGGTGGAGCATAGATATCGATCATGCTCAGCTTGGATGAACATCTCTGGAAAGGTCCTCTGAGCAATGGCTTGGTGAATACATCGGCCGTCTGATCTCCTGAGCTAACATGGGCCGTGGATATCAATCCTCTCTGGATCAGATCCCTAGTGTAATGACAGTCAACTTCAATGTGTTTGGTCCTCTCATGAAAAGCTGGATTGTTGGCAATGAACAAAGCTGCCTGATTGTCACACTGAAGCGTCATAGGTAGAGATACAGCTACATGTAGATCTTCTAATACAGAGCGAACCCACATCATTTCCGTGCTGGCTTGGGCCATTGCCCTGTATTCGGACTCGGCACTGGATCTTGCCACCACCGTTTGTTTCTTGCTTTTCCAAGAAACCAGAGAGCCTCCAACAAAGACTGCAAACCCTGAGGTTGATTTTCTATCCTTAGGGCATCCTGCATAATCTGCGTCTGCACACGCTGAGATGGATAAGTCTGCACCCTTTCTGAATAGTAGCCCTAATCCAGGAGTAGACTTCAGATACCTCAGTATCATGTGTATAGCATCCATGTGAACCTGTCTGGGCTGCTCCATAAACTGACTCACCCGGCTAACTGCAAATGCAATGTCTGGACGGGTTATAGTAATGTAGAGGAGTTTTCCCACCATCTCTCTATATCTCCTCTTATCCACTTCGTCAGTATCATCATCATATAACTTCATGCTGGGGTCCATGGGGATGCTTGATGGTTTGCACCCATCCATACCAGTCTCAACCAGGAAGTCAGTAATGTACTTCCGTTGTGTCATCACCAAACCATGCGCATTCCTAGCAAATTCCAACCCTAGAAAATATCTTAGGGTTCCAAGATCCTTTGTAACAAACTGACGACCTAGGAATGTCTTCGCCCTTGCTATGCCCTGAACATTATCCCCTGTAACAAGAATATCATCCACATAGACCATTATGACAACCGTACCTGCCGAGGTCTTCTGGACAAACAACGAATGGTCAGCATTGGACCTCTTGAATCCCTGCTGCTCAATTATGTTGGACAATTTCTGGAACCATGCTCGTGGACTCTGTTTAAGTCCATATATAGCCTTGTGAAGTCTACATACCATATGCGTCTCCCCCTCAGCAGTAAACCCGGGTGGCTGCTGCATGTAGACTTCCTCCTATAAGTCTCCGTACAAAAATGCATTCTTGACATCCAACTGATAAATGCTCCAGTCACGGACCACTGCAACAGACAGGAGGATACGCAGAGTAGAGTGTCTCGCCACTGGAGAGAATGTATCCATGTAATCAACGCCATATGTCTGTGTAAATCCCCGGGCTACTAGACGTGCTTTGTATCTATCCAATGTGCCATCTGCATGGTATTTGACTGTGAAGACCCATTTGCAACTGACAACTGAGGCATCAGGAGGTGCAGGGACCAAAGACCATGTGCCACGGGACTGCAAGGCCCCCATTTCTTCTTCCATAGCCAGTCTCCAGCATTCACTCTTCAAGGCTTCCTGGTATGTCCGTGGTATGTCCACAGAAGATAAGGCGGTAGCAAACCTCTGGAAATCACCTGTGAGTCGGTGGACGGAAACCTGTGAAGCAAAGGGATAGGATGCACACTATCGTCTCTGTTTCCGAATAGCAATCGGAACATCCAGATCATCACCTTGGCCCACCTGTAAAGAGTCATCCTGCATGTGTTCTGATCCTGACCCGTCAGTAGAAACATCATCTGAACATACCTGAGGCTCAGTGATTGGCTGATCTGCTGTCTGAGCGGGACCTGACCGACGCGTATAGTGGATAGGAAATGGTGATATAATTTTCCGAGGAATGGGTGGTGGTGGAGGTGGAGGTGGTGGTGGAGGTGGAGGTGGTGGTGCTGGCAAAGGGACTGACACAGGAGACGAGTCAGGAGTAAGACAGGTAGGTGGTGGTGGAACCAAAATATCATCAGCGGTGGTGGATGGTATCATTCTGTCCCCGGCTGGCGAGAAGAACATGACCGACTCGAAGAAGGTGACATCCGCACTAACGAAGTACCTGTTGGTAGTAGGATCATAACACCGGTATCCCTTCTGGGTCATGGAATACCCAACAAAGACGCACTTGACTGCTCTTGGAGAGAGCTTGTCAAGTCCAGGAGACAGGCGATGAACAAACGCCACAGCACCAAAGACACGAGGTGGCAGTGAGAAGAGCTCTTTATCAGGAAAGATAAGAGAGATGGGTATCTTCTCTCCAAGGACAGAGGAGGGCATTCGATTGACCAGATAGCATGCAGTAAGAACAGCATCCCCCCAGAAGGAAATAGGAGCACAACTTTGAATCAATAAGGTACGAGTGATGTCCAAGAGATGGCGATGCTTTCTTTCCGCCACACCATTTTGTTGGGATGTATATGCACAGGTGGTTTGATGAATAATTCCCTTTGATGATAGAAATTGAGAAAGAGAACGTGTACAAAATTCCAGCGCATTATCCGTCCGAACATATTTGACTGAAGAAGAAAAAACATTCTGCACTTCATTAATCAAATTTTTAATAACATCTCCTGCTTCAGACTTATTCTTCAGTAGAAAAACCCAAGAGACACGAGAAAAATCATCTACGACCACAAGATAGAACCTGTGTCCCTGGTGATCGGGAACACGACTCGGACCCCATATATCTATATGTAACAACTCGAAAGGGGAGCTACTGCTCCGACTCTGTATAGAGAGTGGAGCGGTCTGCCGGCCTGCTTCATCGTAAAGATGTCATGCTGAAGCTGCAACATCTTTGTCTCATTTCGCACCTGCGAATATGTAGCAGCAAGAATGTCCCACATCGCCTTAGCAGTGGGCTGATGGAGGACATCATTAGCTATCTCCATCGTCAGCGTACCCGATAACCAAACCTTTGCATAAGCATCATCGGCCTCCCATGAGGCGTAGATCCCTGTCTTCTCCGCAGGCTCATCCTCGGTAAGAATGTGTTTCTTACCATTTGATTTCATGAGGCTCATGAATTGCATGGCCCATAACTCATAGTTAGACCCGTCCATCTTCACTATCGGCGCCGGACCTTTGAATGCGCCGGTGGAGGGCAAATCGACTTTCGATTCTGACATACTGCTGCCGGAAGAAGACAAAGGGAGAATAGACAATGTGATGAATGTCTACACCCACTGCATCGGATTTGAGTGCGTGTGTAGACCTTTACGCACTCAAATCCATAAAGCCGAGGAAGAAAGGTCTAGGGCACGCTTCCAAGGAAGCAAAATAGCCCTTGAACGGCCTCGAGAACGACGCCTAAGTGCTGATGAAGTCCACGGAACCCCTACGGCGGCTGATGGAGTTGTCGCTGGGGCTCTAGGTGCGGCAGGGGGTGCCGCTAGATGGCCTGGCTGGCGCTGGGGGGGTCCCGGCGGTGCCGCAGGAGGGCTGGGGAGGAGGCCGCAGGAGCGGCTAGCGGCGCCGCAGGAGCGGCTGGGAGGGGCTGGCGGTGCCGCAGGGGCGGCTGGCGGCGCCGCTCGGGAGGAGAGAAGGTGTGGGCGGCGGGTGGGGGGTTAGGGAAAGAGCCCTAGGGTGGCTCTGATACCATGTTAGATGAAAGGGAGTCTTTGTTATAATGAATAAGAAAACCCTAGGCTCTCTTATATAGGGAGAAGCCTTAAGGGTAAATTACATGGATGTCCAAATAGAAGAATGAAATAGAAACACAATACGTAAACAAATAATAATAATAGAAACTCTCTCTACAATGCCAAAGAGCTCTCGCCGCCGACGCATACTCGTGTGATTTCGCGCATTCTGCTCCCACGACGCATCCTACTCCGATTTGCACAGAACAGAGGGTTGTGCGCCACCTCCCAGGCACAAATCAGCCGAACCGCTTCATGCGGAGTCTAGCACAGGACCTCCACCCTCCTCCATCCGAGCTCCTCCTCGTGTCTCCGGCATCCCTCGCCGCAAACGGAGCCGCCAGCCTAGGCAAGGACTTCCCTCCCTCGTGCGACGGCACACTCTAACCCCCCCAGCACCAGTAAGCGGCGCAGATGCTCCACACGCGCCATCCGAAGCCCTCAGGCGGTGCCGCCCGCTCCATCGACGACGTGCCCTCCAGGAGGCCTTGCCATCTCGCCATCTCTCGCGTGGGAACCTAAAGTCCAACAGGCGGAGGCCTCGGCCTTCAGTTCCAGCACGCGATCTCCTCTCGTGATTTTCTTCGTTGTGCGCAGCCCCCTGCCGTTGCTTCCCCTGCGCTCCTTCCTTCAGCAGCGAGCTCCAACTGGCTGGATCGGTCTCCCTACAGTAGAGCCCTATCGGGCGGCGGCGGCATCCAGGGAAAACCCCATTGGGGGGCGGCGGGGGTTTTGAAGGAAGAGGCCCCGAACCCTAAATAGGGTTATGGCTGTGAGCCTCTAGTTTTTTTTAATATATATATACATATTATTTTTATTGTAAAGCCCAAGAGGGGGGCGTATATTGAAAAAAAATGAGGGCCTGTTAAAAAAAAAGAGGAGAGATTAAAAAAGAAAAAAAATTGAATTCCGAAAAAGGCGTGTACAATAGAAAAAGCCGTACGCATATTTTAAAAAAATGCGAGCTTTGAAAAAATGCCAGAAAAAAATGATGAAAACGGCATAGAAAAAAAATGTTTCAAAAAAATTCAAAAAAAATGGACGGCTTATTTAAAAAAAATTGATGAAGAAAAGCCGCAAGAGAAATTTTTTGAGAATATTCATGTTTTCCCCATATTTATGTATTATCTTATCTTCTCCCAACGTGGTCAACAATGTCATTCCGACCAGTATGGGAGAAAGGGAGAGTATATGTAGAGTCACAGGTCTTGTTCTAAGATTCAGATGTCAGATTCTCCAGACCGGTCAGATGTTCAGACTCTACATTTTTTCAGACTCAGACTCGACGACGACGCATGCCAATCATTTGTCATTCTTGTTGGTCGGCCAGAGTTTTCATGTGAGCCATAGGGACTCCAGAGCAGAGAACCATTCCCTATGCCATTAAGGGCAAGGGTTTTCATGTGGTATCATAGGAACTCCAGAAGAAGAGTACCATTCTCTGAGCCGGATGGGAGAGATCCAGTTTCACACTTCAGCCCATTTGTCCTCCTCACATGCACGCCATGAGAAGCAACGTCCTCGACTGCAGCAGTTGTGCGCGTTGGGTTGATATTGTCTGTAGTGTCATGTATTGTGAGTTGAGTTTCTTTCCGTTCGTCCAAGATGAGCATTGCATGCTCCAGCTTGAGGGGGAGTGTTAGAGTATTTGGAGCATGCGTCACTTATGTAATAGGTGGGTAAATGGATACTTCCAGGATCCATTTACCCCACCACTGAGTTTAGTCCCACATCGTCCAGTGGTGGGACTTGGAGGCTTTGGAGAGGCTATATACGGAGCCCCAGACCTCCTATATCTATTGAGAAAAAGTAATGCAATATCCGCCCCTTTGAGGGCTTCTCCCGTGGTTTCATCCCGCTCCTCACGGAGTAGGGTTCCACGTAAAATCTCGTCTTCTTTATATTTCTTTATCTTTTTCCATGTTCGCTTCCGCATGTTTATTTTCTAACAAGTACGTCAGATTGCAAGGCAGAAATTCCATCTATGGGCACCTTTCGAGGTCCAGCGCTGATTGTGAAGATGGATGGTTCGAACTATGAACTGTGGGCTATGCAGTTCATGAGTATGATGAAGTCAACCGGTAAGAAACACATTCTTACTGAAGAAGAGCATGCTGAGAAGACTGGAGTTAATGCCTCATGGGAGGCAGATGATGCATATGCCAAAGTATGGCTATCTGGAACTCTAGCAATCGAGATTGTCAGTGATATTCTTCATCAGCCCACAGCCAAAGCAATATGGGATATTCTGGCTGCCACATATTCTCAAGCGAAGAATGAGACAAAGATTCTGCAACTCCAGCATGACATATTTACTATCAAGCAGAATGGACGTCCTCTACACTCAATATACACATCTCTACGAGGAATGTTCGAGAAGCTTTATAGCTGCATGCCCCTGACAGACACACCAGAGCAACAGAAGATCTACCGGAATACTACTATGGTAGGAGTTTTCCTCGCTGCCCTTGATCCTGAGTATGAGGCAGCATGGTCCCAGATCTTGGCAAATTCTACTATTCCTCTTATGGAGGAAGCGTTTCACAGACTAAGCCGCATCACTGTTCCTTCTACTACTACGAATCAGACTGCTTCAGCCATGGCTGCCAACCGAGGTCGTGGAGGTCACCATCATCAGGCTCGTGGTCGTGGCCCTCGTGGCAGAGGAGTCCGTGTTCGGCCAACGTGTACCTACTACCATCGCACTGGACATACCGAAGATACATGCTACTCTAAGCATGGATTTCCTGCATCTGCACGAGTCGCTGAGCAGATAGAGCCTCCATCTGCTGCCTCTTTGGATCAGCGCTTTGATGATCTTGTTGCCCGTCTAAGGGGCATTATTCCTCCATCTGGCCCAGCACCCACTACTGAGAACCAGTCTGACGTTGCTGCATCCGCCTCTGCATCTACCAGTGCATCAAGTAGCATATATGCATTTACTAGTAGTGGATCAGAACCTATGTGGCGATCAAAGTCTACTTACAGGGTACACACAGATCTCTCCAGGTCGAACAGTGGTCATTGCTAATGGTACACATTCCCCGATTACTATTCAGGGGGAGATTAGACTAACGCCATCTATGCAGCTCAAGAATGTGTTACACGCACTTGATTTCTCTATGAATTTGTTGTCTATCAGTCAAATTACAAAGGATTTACAGTGTCGGGCGATTTTTGATCCATCTTCTCTTGTTTTTCAGGGCATCCTTACGGGCAACGTGATTGGGCGCGGCTATGAGCAAGGAGGCTTCTATCGCCTCAGTCAGACTCCCTTTGCTGGAACCTCATCTCAATCTCCTGGACCCGTCTCTCCTCTGCTATGGCACCTGCGCTTTGGACATCTACCGCTTCAGAAACTGCGTCGTGTGTTACCCCAGGTTTCGCCTCACACGTCCATTCAATGTGAGGCTTGTCAGTTGGGAAAGCATCATCGATCTACCTTTCCCAGTCGTCAGTATCGGAGTAGTACCTCCAAGTTTGAGTTGTTTCACGTCGATATCTGGGGTCCGAGTCGTATTCCTGATCATCAGGGACACATGTTTTATATAGTTATTGTGGACGACTTCTCTCGTGTGTCATGGGTATTTTTGTTAAATAATAAATCTAAAGCAGGGAATATTATTATCAATTTTCTTAATGAGATTCGTAATGTTTTTTCTGCATCTGTTAAAATTGTGAGAAGTGATAATGCTCTGGAATTGTGTACTCATGTCCTATCCAGTTATTTCTCATCTCAAGGGATCATCCACCAGACATCTTGTGCCTATACCTCCCAACAAAATGGGGTCGCTGAAAGAAAACATCGCCATTTACTGGATCAGATGTAACCAGGTCGCTCCTTATACAGAGTCATGCTCCTTATTCTTTCTGGGGTGACGTTGTTCTTACAGCATGTTACCTAATCAATCGTATGCTGTCATCTGTTCTAGGTGAGAAGATCCCTTTCTCTCTTATCTTCCCTGGAAGAGAATTATTCTCCCTTACTCCTCGTGTGTTCGGTTCGGTTGCTTTTGTCCACCAGTTGTCTCCCGGGACTGACAAGCTCTCACCTAGGGCTGTTAAGTGTGTATTCGTTGGGTACTTCAGAACTCAGAATGGGTACAAGTGTTATGATCCTTTGCGCAGGCGGAACATTGTCAGTGCAGATGTTACATTTTTTGAATGTATTATGTATTTCTCAGCCTCTGGTGATCAGTTGATACCCCCTGCTAATACTGATGCCATTTACATGTCACCACCACCATTACCACCACCACCACCAGAACCGTTACCATCTTCTACACCTCCTGTCACTATACATGTTTCACCATTACCATTTCATTATACCCGCAGGCCTACTTCAGCTCATGGTCATTGCTCATCACCTAGCTCACCTAAGGTATGTTCTGAAGGTATTACTATTGATGGATCTGATGATTTTTCTGAGCAGGATGTGTTACAGAGGCCAGACGAGGACACAAATGATTTAGATGTTCCTATTGCTATACGGAAGTCGAAGCAGAGATGCGCATCATATCCTTTAGCAGCTTCTATGTCATTTGATCGACTAACTGGAGATTTCAGAAATTTTGTTGTTGCATTATCAGCAGTAGTTATTCCACGGAATTACCAAGACGCACTGAAGGATAGCAGATGGCGTCTATCCATGGAGGAAGAAATGGCAGCTCTTCAGTCTAGAGGAACTTGGAGTCTGGTTCCTGTACCTGTTGATGTGTCACCAGTGAGCTGCAAGTGGGTATTTACAGTCAAGCAGAATGCAGATGGCAGTATTGACAGGTACAAGGCCTGTCTTGTTGCTCGTGGCTTTACACAGACATATGGGGTGGATTATCTTGATACATTCTCGCCAATGGCCCGCCATTCCACTCTAAGGATCTTATTGTCTGTTGCGGTCACTCGTGAGTGGCCGCTATACCAGTTGGATGTGAAGAATGCGTTCTTATATGGTGACTTACAGGAGGAAGTCTACATGCAACAGCCACCTCATTTTGCTGTTGAGGGGGAGTATCCTACAGTGTGCAGACTTTATAATGATATCTATGGCCTTAAGCAGAGCCCCAGAGCGTGGTTCCAGAAGCTCTCAGATCTCTTTGAGAAACAGGGATACAAACGTTCTAATGCTGATCATTCCTTGTTTGTACAAAAGACTTCCAGAGGTATTATTGCAATCACGATCTATGTGGATGACATTCTGATTACAGGTGATGATGAACAGGGAATAAAGGAGGCAAAAGAAATGTTGGGTCGTGAATTTGTTACCAAGGACCTTGGAGTTCTTAGATATTTTCTGGGACTGGAGTTCGCCAGAAATCCTTATGAGTTGGTAATGTCTCAGAGGAAATATGTCACTGACCTGTTGAATGAAATAGGAATGCTTGGTTGCCGACCTGCTACCACACCTATGGACCCTAGTATGAAGCTATATGATGGTGATACAGAGGTGGATAGGAGAAGATACAGAGAACTGGTGGGCAAACTTCTTTATGTCACTATTACTAGGCCCGATATATCCTTTGCTGTGAGTCGAGTGAGCCAGTTCATGGAGCAACCACGTCAAGTACACATGGATGTCATACATATGATACTCAGGTATCTCAAGTCATCTCCAGGTGCGGGCTTGTTGTTCAAGAAAGGCAAGGTGATTACTATTTCAGCATATGCAGATGCAGATTACGCAGGGTGTCCCAAGGACAGGAAGTCCACCTCTGTGTTTGTTGTATATGTTGGAGATTCTCTAGTCTCATGGAGGAGCAAGAAACAAACTGTGGTGGCAAGGTCTAGTGTTGAATCTGAATATAGAGCTACGGCCCAGGTTAGCACAGAAATGATGTGGGTAAATGTTGTACTTACAGATGTACATATAGAAGTCCCACTTCCGATGGCTTTGGAATGTGACAATCAGGCGGCCTTGTTCATTGCAAATAATCCAGCATTCCATGAACGGAAAGCACATTGAAGTTGACTGTCATTTTATACGTGACATGATTCAAAAGGGGTTCATTGCTACATCCCATGTTAGTTCAGAGAATCAAACGGCTGATATTTTTACCAAGGCAACACTGTGAGGCCCCTTTCAGAAGTGTGCATCCAAGCTGAGCATGATTGATATCTATGCTCCATCTTGAGGAGGAGTGTAAACATATATTATTCACTTATTTATCTTTTTGTTATTTTTCTTTCTCGTTGGACTCTTTATGTAATTTACCCATAGGCTACTCTCCTATATAAGAGAGCCTAGGGTTGATGGAATAAACAAGTTCTCTTATTTTACCAACACCCAACATGGTACCAGAGCGACAGTCCTAGACCGGAGTTCTCGAACCAAACCCTAACCCTAGCCCCCACCTTCCAGCCCTTCCACGCGCCTCCCCGTAGTGTGCCGTCCTCCGATCTCGGCCTTGCCCAGCGCCTTCGATCGCACCTCAAGTCCTCCACGGTGCGCGTGTGATCGGTGGTGCGTTGTTGTGATCGGAGGTGCGTGGGGCACGTTGTGTGTGTGTCATCGCCTGCGCAATTGTGATCTGCGCGTGCGCCCTTGCGCATCTACTCCGTATCGTTGTTACGCGTGATCCCTTGCGCATCGCCCTTGCGCATCTGCGCAATTGTGATCTGCTCCGCTAGTGCGCGTGATCACGCGTGATCTCAGTGCGCGCCAGTGCGCGTAACCGCGCGTGATTCCAGTGAACGTCAGTGCGCGTGATCGCGCGTAGTCCCAGTGCTCCCAGTGCGCGTGTGATCCCAATGCACGTGCAACCCTAGGTCACGCGCGGGAGCGGCTCAACAACTTGTTCCGCGCGCACATCTACAAAATAATGGGTTTGGTTGCTTGAAGTCTACGCATGCAACTAAACCCGTTAATGTCTGTGTAGACAATCATATCATTTGTCTATCACCCTAGTCTTCCATTATCAATATGTCAGAAAGCAAGGCAGATATCCCATCTATAGGCGCCTTCAGAGGTCTAGCGCCGATTGTGAAGATAGATGGTTCAAACTATGAACTGTGGGCAATGCAGTTCATGAGTATGATGAAGTCAACCGGTAAGAAACACATTCTTACTGAAGAAGAGCCTGCTGAGAAGACTGGGGTCAATGCCTCATGGGAGGCAGACGATGCATATGCCAAAGTTCGGTTGTCTGGAACCCTGGAAATTGAGATTGCCAATGATATTCTTCATCAGCCCACAGCTAAAGCAATGTGGGATATTCTGGCTGCTACATATTCTTAGGAAAAGAATGAGACGAAGATCCTGCAACTCCAGCATGACATATTTACTATCAAACAGAATGGGCGGCCTTTACACTCGTTGTACACGTCGTTACGTAGGATGTTTGAGAAGCTTTATAGCTTCATGCCTCTCACAAGCACTCCAGAGCAACAAAAGACCTATCGGAATGTCACTATGGTGGGTGTTTTCCTTGCTGCCCTTGATCCTGAGTACGAGGCAGTACGTTCCCAGATCTTGGCGGATTCTACTATTCCTTCAATAGAGGAAGCTTTTCATAGGCTAAGCCGCATTACTGTCTCCTCGTCTGCTACGAATTCAACAGCCTCCGCCATGGCGGCCAATCGAAGTCGAGGAGGTCACCATCAGTTCCGTGGTCGTGGACCTCGCGGTAAAGGAGGTCGTGTTCGGCCATCATGTAACTTCTGCCATGGTCCTGGACATACCGAAGACACATGCTGCTCTAAACATGGATTTCCAGCTACTGCACGAGTCGCAAAAAAGATTGAGCCTCCAGCCGCTTCATCTATGGATCAGCGCTTTGATGATCTTGTAGCCCATCTGAGGGGCATCATTCCTCCATCTGGTCCCGCCGCATCAACATCTACTTCTGAGAGTCACACCGACGTTGCCGCATCTACATCCACCAGTACATCAGGTAGCACCTATGCATTCACTAGCAGTAGTGGATCAGATACTTTAGAGTGGATTATGGACTCTGGTGCCACACATCATCTGTGTGGTGACCAAGGTCTACTTACAGGATACAGATAGGTTCCTCCAGGTCGAACAGTGGTTATTGCTAATGGAACACATTCCCCAATTACTGGTCAGGGGGAGATTAGACTGACTCCATCCATGCATCTCAAGAATGTGTTACATGCACCTGATTTTTCGATGAATTTGTTATCAATTAGCCAACTTACAAAAGATTTACACTGTCGAGCAATTTTTGATCCATCCTCTCTTGTTTTTCAGGACATTCTTACGGCCAACGTGATTGGGCGTGGCTATGAGCAAGGCGGCCTCTATCGCCTCAGTAGGACCCCCTATGTTGGAACCTCATCTCTACCTGTTGGGTCCATCTCCCCATTACTGTGGCACCTGCGCTTTGGACATCTTCCCCTTCAGATCTGCATCATGTGTTACCTCAGGTTTCACCTCACACGTCTATTCAATGTGAGGCCTGTTAGTTGGGAAAACATCATCGGTCTGCTTTCCCTAGTCGTCAGTGTCGGAGTAGTACCTTCAAGTTCGAGTTATTTCATGTCGATATCTGGGGTCCTAGTCGTGTTCCTGATCATCAAGGACACAGGTTTTATATAGTTATTGTGGATGATTTCTCTCGTGTGTCGTGGGTATTTCTGTTAAAGAATAAATCTGAAGCGGGAAATATTATCATAAATTTCATCAATGAAGTTCGTAATGTTTTTTCTGCATCCGTGAAAATTGTGAGAAGTGATAATGCCCTGGAATTCTGTACTCATACCCCAACCAATTATTTCTCATCTCAAGGGATTATCCACCAAATATCTTGTGCCTATACTTCGCAGCAGAATGGGGTTACTGAAAGGAAACACCGTCATTTACTCGATGTCACCAAGTCGCTTCTTATACAGAGTAATGCTCTACATTCTTTCTGGGGTGATGTTGTTCTTACGGCATGCTACCTTATTAATCGAATGTCGTCCTCTGTCTTAGGTGAGAAGACCCCATTCTCTATTATTTTTCCTGACAAAGAGTTGTTCTCTCTTACTCCTCGTGTGTTTGGCTCGGTTGCCTTTGTTCACAAGTTGTCTTCTGGGACTGATAAGCTCTCTCCTAGGCTGTCAAGTGTATCTTTGTCGGGTACTCCAGAACTCAGAAGGGGTACAAGTGTTATGATCCATTGCGAAGGAAGTATTTCGTCAGTGCTGATGTCACCTTTTTTGAATCCATTATGTTTTTTGTCGTCCAAGGCCTTAAATGTCGGTTTCGGTCACCATTTCGGTATCGACTAAGACAGAATTTCGATGGAATTTCGGTGGAATTTCGACCGAAATTTCGATCATTTCGGTCATTTTTTGTATTAAGACCCCCATATTTCGGTCATTTCGGTCATTTCGGACGAATTACGGTTTCGACTGGATATCGATATTCGGTAGAAATTCGACTGAATTTCGCTGAAATTTGAGGCCATGTTCTCGTCCACAGGTGATCAGTTGGTTCCCTCTGGCACGCCCGAGGCCATATACATGCCGCCACCAACACCAACGCCGCCAACACCAGAATCATTATCATCCCCTATGCCTCATGTCACGGTGCCTGTTTCACCACTACCATTCCACTATACCCATAGGCATGCTTCTGCTCATGGTCACCGCCCATCATCTAGCTCGCCTGAGGTATGTTCTGAAAATATTTCTATTGATGGATCTGATGACCTTCCTGAGCAGGATGTGTTGCAGAGGCCAGCTGAGGAGACAGATGATTTAGATGTACCTATTGCTCTACGAAAGCAGAAGCGGAGCTGCGCGTCATATCCTATAGCATCTTCTGTGTCATTTGATCGTCTAACTGGCGAATTCAGGAGTTTTGCCCTTGCATTGTCGGCAGTAGATATTCCACGAAATTATCAAGATGCTCTGAACGATAGTCGATGGCGCTTGGCCATGGAAGAAGAAATGGCAGCTCTTCAGTCCAGGGGCACCCGGAGTCTTGTTCCTGCACCTACTGATGTGTATACAGTTAGCTGCAAGTGGGTCTTTACAGTTAAGCAGAATGCAGATGGCAGCATTGACCGATACAAAGCTCGCCTTGTTGCTCGTGGCTTTACACAGACATATGGGGTGGATTATCTTGATACATTCTCACCAGTTGCTCGCCATTCCACCCTACGGATTCTCCTCTCTGTTACAGTTACTCGTGAATGGTCGTTGTATCAGTTAGATGTGAAGAATGCTTTCCTATACGGTGACTTACAGGAGGAAGTCTACATGCAACAGCCACCTGGGTTTGCTGTTGAGGGGGAGAGTCCTACGGTGTGCAGACTTCATAAAGCTATTTATGGCCTTAAGCAGAGCCCCAGAGCTTGGTTCCAGAAGCTCTCAGACATGTTTGAGAAACAGGGATACAGACGGTCAAATGCTGATCATTCTCTGTTCGTACAGAAGACACGTAGAGGTATTATTGCTATTATGGTGTATGTAGATGGCATTCTGATTACAGATAATGATGAACATGGAATCTAGGGGGCAAAAGAAATGATGGGCAGTGAGTTTGTTACCAAGGACCTTGGGGTTCTGAGATATTTCCTGGGGTTGGAGTTTGCTAGAAATCCTCATGGGTTGGTAATGACCCAGAGGAAATATGTCACTGACCTGTTGAGTGAAACAGGAATGCTTGGTTGCCGTCCTGCGACTACACCTATGGATCCCAGTATAAGACTATATGATGATGACACTGATGAGGTGGATAAGAGAAGATACAGAGAACTGGTGGGTAAACTTCCCTACGTTACTATTACCAGGCCCGATATCTCCTTTGTTGTAAGTCGAGTGAGCCAGATCATGGAGCAACCACGTCAGGCACACATGGATGCTATACACATGATACTCAGGTATCTTAAGTCATCTCCAGGTGCGGGTCTATTGTTTAAGAAAGGCAAGGAGGTTACTATATCAGCTTGTGCAGATGCAGACTACGCAGGGTGCCCCAAGGACAGAAAGTCCACTACTGGATTTGTTGTGTATGTTGGAGATTCTCTAGTCTCATGGAGAAGCAAGAAGCAAATGGTTGTAGCAAGATCCAGTGCAGAGCCTGAATATAGGGCTATGGCTCATGTCAGTACTGAAATGATGTGGGTAAAGGATGTGCTCACAGATCTACATATAAAGGTTCCTCTTCCTGTGGCTCTAGAATGTGACAATCAGGCGGCTCTATTCATTGCAAATAATCCAGCATTTCACGAGCGGACCAAGCACATTGAGATCGATTGTCACTTCATACGCGACATGATTCAGAAGGGGTTTATTGTTATATCCCATGTTAGCTCAGAGAATCAGACTGCAGACATTTTTACCAAGGCGTTACTTCGAGGGCCTTTCCAGAAGTGTTTATCCAAGCTGAGCATGATTGATATCTATGCTCCACCATGAGGGGGAGTGCAGAGATAGATTACTCACTTCTGTACTTTTCTTATATTTTTATTTTTCTGTTGGACTCTTTATGTATTTTACCCATAGGCTACTCTCCTATATAAGAGAGCCTAGGGCAGATGGAATAAACATGCTTTCTTATTTTCCCAACAGGAAGCATATCAGAAATAAAGATAAAAATATGAAGAACACAACGGGATTTACATGGAACCCTACTCCCTAAGGAGCGGGATGAAACCACGGGAGAACGCCACAAAGGGTTGATGCTTCTATTGCTTTTTCTCAATAGATACAGGAGGTTTGGGACTCCTTATATAGCCTCCACAGAGCCTCCAAGTCCCACCACTGATAGATGTGGGACTAAACACATGGATGTGGTAAATGGCTCTTGGAGTGATCCATTTACCCATCTACAACTCAAGTGGCACACAACACATATACTCTAACACGCGCTATTACCATGTACATCATCTACTGTAACAATGATATCGTTAACATAAACGAGAATGACAACAATACCTATCTTAGTCTTCTGAACAAATAGTGAATGATCTGTAGTTGATAATGTGAAGCTATGATGCTTTATCAAGTTTGAGAGCTTCTGGAAACATGCTATGGGACTCTGCTCAAGGTCACATATAGCCTTAGGAAATCTACATACCTTCTGACACACCCCCCCTAGTAGTAAACCCAGGTGATTGCTGTATATAAACCTCCTCCTGCATATCACCATATAGAAAAGCATTCTTCATATACAACTGAGATAGGGACCAGTCTCGAACCGTTGCAACTGAGAGGATTCGAAGGATAGAAGGACATATCACTAAAGAGAACATGTCCCGATAGTCCACCCCCATAAGTCTAGGTGAACCCATGAGCCACGAGCCTAGCCTTATAGTGATCAAAACTGTCATATGTACGGTGTTGCATTGTAAATACCTATTTGCATCAAACCACGGATGCCATTGTAGGGGCAGTAACCAAGCTCTATGTGCCACGGGACTGGAGCACTACCATCTCCTCCTCCAAAGCAAGACGTCGTTGATTGTCTCATACAGCTTCCTGATATGTTTGTGGGATCTCAACCATGGAATGAAAAATCGCACCTCAATCTGAAAAACGTCTGGAGGCGGTCAGATTCAACCCTATGGTGTACGCCTTAGAACTTGTTCTGTGAGGCGGGCGCCTCAATTTGAGAAAAGCCCCAAGCCGCCTTGAGGCGTCCTGAGGCGTTGGTTGGGGTGACTCGAGTTTGTCGTGATATTGGAAGATTTTTCTTTGAAAATAGATTTGCATTCAATTATGCAAACAGTCCATCATTTGAAACAATGCTTTATTTTGTGGTTGCATTTGTAAGGAGATTGAAACCACCAACGGCATGAGTCGAGATCTTAGATGTTGAGGGAAGAAGTGATTAACATTGGCAATTTGATGAAAGCGATAAACGCTTCTTGGGCAGACTATAGCATCGTTTCTAATGGTTGGACGGACACAAAAGGTCATTCACTTATTGTTAGAAAATAAACATGGCTCTGATACCATGTTAGAAAATACGAATGTGGAAGCTAATATCAGAGATAGAAATAAAACATTAAAGAACATGGGATTTAACGTGGAACCCTACTCCCAAAGGAGCGGGATGAAACCATGGGAGAACACCTCATAGGGTTGATGTGTCTATTGACTTTCTCACTGGATACAGAGGGTGAGGGGCTTCTTATATAGCCCAACCTGAGTCTCCACATCCCGCAGACGGCCGATGTGGGACTAAACAACTGCATGTGGTAAATGGATCCTAGAGTGATCCATTTACCCATCTAACCATGATTGACGTATAACACAATATACTCCAACACTCCCCCTCAAGCTGGAGCATGCAATGCTCAGCTTGGACAAACAGAAAGAAATCTCAAAATCACACTACAAGACACTACAGACAATATCAACTCAACGCGAACAATTGTTGATTGTTATCGAGAACGTTGCTTCTCATGCCGTGCAGGTGAGGAGGAATACTGAGATGGAGTGTGAGTCAAACTAGGTGTGCTCTGAACTACGCTTGTCAGAGCCACTAAAACTGAATGAATCTCCACTTGGAGAACTCTGGTCCAGCACAACATGTGGACAACTGCTCCATCTCTGAAAGAGCTGAACTGAAAAAGATGTGGAGACATCCTCGTCGGAATCCACGATCGCTGGAATATGGAGTCTAAAAAAGTCTCCTCGTCGAAGAACTGGGTCTCTCCTATACTGGCTCTAAGAATGGGATCTCTACTCTAGAGTTCCTATGAAACCATATGAAAATCCTAACCCACATGGCATAGGGAATGGGATCTCTACTCTGGAGTCCCTATGGAACACATGAAAACTCTGACCAAAATAAAAGATGGGGACCATAAGAAATGATGGCACACATGTGCACAACGAACTGCAGACTCAGAAAACATCTGAACGTCGAGTCTGAAACCTGAACATCTGTAAAGTCTGAACAACTGGTTGGCCTAGAATCTGGAAGATCTAGAGAATATGACAATCTGGCATGTGACTCTACACAATGCTCCCCCTCTCCACTACTTGTCGGAAAATAAGGACGTCGACCAAGCTGGGAGAAGACATAAAAATGAGTAGGACAAAAAACCAATAAGCCATTACAAATTTTCTCGACTTTTCCTTTCATTTTTGTATTTTTTCTCGATTATTCCATTTTTTAATAGCCGTCAATTTTTTTACATAAGCCACTCATTTTTTCGATTTTCCCTTTTTTAAAATCATTTCTTTGCTAATTTCCTTACGTACAGCTTTTCTTTTTGTACGCGCCTTTTTTTCAAAAAAAACTCTTTTTTGAAAAATTAGCCCAGTTGGGCCCTTTCTCCCTCTCCCCGTTCTTTTTTTTTACAACCTTCAGCCCACATGGGCATGGGAGCAGCAAACCAAAAAAGATTTTAAGAAATCACGACCCAATTTGGGCCCAGTGTCTTTATATAAGGTTCCCTGCTTAGGAACAATCGATACCAAAGCCATCGCCCTGATGGGGGCCTTCTTCCCGAACTGGCGACGCAGCTGGCGCGCACAGAGGTCACGAGATGAGGGCACCGCTAGGAGATGCGAGGAGGGCTCGCGCGCTACCTGGAGTGTCTGGATCTACGCAGAGGAGGGGAGTGTGCATAGGAGAGGAGCCTCCGCCTGGAGGTTGACTTCAGATGGGGCTTGCCGCCGTGGAAGTAGACGCCGTCGAGATGCTAGAAGCTGCGTCATCAAGATATATGCAGGATTTGTGCTATCGACAGAGAGAGATGGTGACCAAGAGAGATGCAGGATATGTGTCGCATGTGCGAGGTCGAGAGGAAGGGAGGAACACCACCTGGATATCGCCATCGTCACTCCCTTTTTTCTTTTCTTTCCTTTTCGAGATCTGGGAGGTTGCCGCTGATGGGAGAACTGTGAGGCGATGAAGACTTGGAACTGCGAGAGGTGATGCTGTCTGGAGAGGAGGTGCGGCATCGTGCTGCCTGGAGGTGCGTGCAGCACAATTGCCGCGCAGAAATTGTCGCTGGAGATGGATCTGGAAGCCTCCGACCGATTGCGGCTGGACTGGAGGGCACCGATGGGTTGCCCTTGTGAATTAGGGTTCCAGGAAATCCTAGATGTTTGGAACTTGGCGGCAATTGTGATCTTCGGAAACTCGATGATGACGCTCAAAAATATATAGAATTTAGGGTTTCAATAGAAACCCTAAACTTGGACTTGAACAAACAATAATAATCATCTTCAAAGAAACAATCGAATCTCGAATAAATAAAGAACATGAAAAACCTCAAGAATCGAACCAACTCTGATACCATGTTAGAAAATAAACATGGCTCCGATACCATGTTAGAAATACGAATGCGGAAGCTAATATCAAAATAGAAACATTGAAGAACACGGGATTTAACGTGGAACCCTACTCCCTAAGGAGCGGGATGAAACAACGGGAGAACGCCTCAAAGGGTTGATGTGTCTATTGACTTTCTCACTGGATACAGAGTATGAGGGGCTTCTTATATATCCCCTCACCGAGTCTCCACATCTCACAGTGGTCGATGTGGGACTAAACAACTGGATGTGGTAAATAGATCATGGAGTGATCCATTTACCCATCTAACCACGAGTAACGCATAACACAATATACTCCAAAACTTATCAACTTTTTTTGGTGAACGATCCTATCGGAATTTGGTTCTTGAAGTCCATAGATGTATGTGTGACAAAACAAACAGTGCACAGTTACTTTTTTTCTATTCGATGATGTAGTTGAGGTGGTCGGTGAGAGCAACGACGTGTAAGTTATAACTAACAATGCCTTAAACTACATGGAAACGGGAGAATTATTGATGGAGAAAAGAAAACATCTATATTGGACATTGTGCGTTGCCAGTGCATTGACATGATGTTAGAAGACATTCTGAAAATGTCGTTACATGCTCTGTTTTAAAAAGAGCAAAAAAAGTCATCAGCTACATTTATGCTCATGGTTGGTTTTGACCATGATCAGGGAAAAGATTGGGGGAGATTTCCTCGTCCTGCTATTACAAGTTTTGCTATGGCTTTCCTCACATTACAGAGATTGATCGTCTGAAGGGACTCTCTCGAGACACTTTTTACTTCCTATGCAAGGAAGGGGAGTCCCTATTCCTCCGAGCCCCAAGGGCAAAGTGCATGCAACATAATTTTGAGATAGAAATCTTTTTGGTCAGGTGTTGTGATTAGAACAACCAAGCCATCGGTCATGGTCTTACAAATTGTTGATTCTAAAAAATATCTCCCAATGGTATTCATTTATGAAGCCATGGATAGGGTCAAGGAGGAAATTGAGCATGCACTAGGCAATGAAGAAAAATACAAACCATTTTGGGACATCGTAGATGCTAGGTGGGATCACCAACTTCATACTCATTTGAATGTCACCGCCTACTTTTTCAACCCCCAATATCACTACGAGTCCTCATTCTCCATACACACCGAGATAAAATTTGGATTGTATGCTTGCATGGAGAGGTTGATAAATGATCCCTTGGAGAGGGAGAAAGTAGATCTACATATGGATGCTTTCAGGAGTGCACGGGGCTTGTTTCGATAAATGATGTGAATACACGCAAGAAGAGGAGTCTCGGTATGTATTCCTCCGAATCTATTACTCTTTGCTTTTCATTATTAAATCTAACCATATTTTATAGATTTATGATCATCGTCAGCTGAGTGGTGGAGGGTTTTTGGATATGATACTCCTGAGCTGACCAAGTTTGCCATAAAAATTTTGAGTTTGACATGGAGTGTGTTTGATTGTGAACGTATTTGAAGTTCATTTAACCAGGTAATATTTTGACTTGAGTAGAAACATGTTTGGATTTTTATCAGTTGTGCCCCTCCGAGATATTCCAATATCAGTTATACCTCTTCCTTTTTGGAATATCAGTTGTGCCCCCGACTTCTTTCCGTTCTATCACTTGTGCCCCTCTGTTACTTTAACCGTCAATAAGTTGAACTTAACCATGGTTTTTTCAAACCATGGTGAGATTCAGAGGGGCATAACTGTCTAATTCTACCCCTCCCTCCTCCCTTTCATCTCCAACCCAATGGTATGGTGAAATCCATCTTCATCTCAAGGGGATATCTAATAGCAAGTTATATTCTGGAAGCACCAGAGCTCCTGGCTGAAATCCGGGAGGCCGATGGTGTGGTGAGGATTATGTTGGTCCCGTAGTCATTGAAATTAGGCCCACTGATTACGTAGATAACGGGAGGTTCTCACTGTAAGTGTCGGCAATGGCATTGAGGATGCTAAACCCCCCAATTGTAAACGTGACGACGCAAGCCCCGATGCCTTTAAACCGCGTGTATCCGTAGGCGGTGTAGCCGACGTTGAGCTCATTGCAGCAACCAATGTCGGTAAGGTGGGGCTCTGCGATGATGTGGTCGAGGAGGCCGAGGTTGAAATCGTCGGATCTGAGGAAAGTGGAAGGGAGAGCTGGAGGCAGAGGGGAGGTGCGGGGACGGGGGTAGGACCTCGGGGCGGAGAAGGGGAGGTGCATGTGCGGAGGGGAGGTGCGGGGACGGGGTTAGGACCCTAGGGCGGGGGAGGGGGTACAGGGCGGAGGGAAGGACCTCAGGGCAAAGAGGGAGGTGTGTGGGTTGGGTGAAGGTGCGGGGGTGGGGGGGACCTCCTGGCAGAGAGAAGATGAGTGGGCAGGGAGAGGTGCGGGGGCAGGGGAGGGAGGCGCAGGGGTAGAGAGGAGGTGCACGGACGGAGGCAAGACCTCGGGGCGAGGGAGGGGGGTGTAGGTGCGGAGATGAGGACCTCAGTGCAGAGGGAGAGGTGTGCGGGCTGGGTGGAGGTGCGGAGGTAGGGGGAGGACCTCGAGGCGGAGGGAGAGGTGCGTGGGCAAGGAGAGGTGCGGGGCGGGAAAAGGAGGCGTCGGAGGTGGAGTAGGAGGCTGGGGAGGATGAAGAGAAGGGGGAAGAAGAGGAAGAGGATGGGGATGGAGGAGGGCATGCTCCAGAGGAGGAGCAGTGGGCAGAGGAGGCTGGAGAGGAGTGGGCGGAGGGCTTGTGGTAAGCTTGACGGGCACGGGGGAGGAGGCTGCGAAGACGAAGGAGAGGGAAGGAGGAGGAGCAAGGCAGAGGAGGCTGGGAAGGGGGAGGATGGGAGGGGGGAGTTGGTGGAAGATATTTTTAACCTTTTTTATAATTTAATCCCCTTTGTGTCCCCAAAGTTAACGTATGTTAATGTTACGGATGGACGGTAACTAACCCGAGGGGTACAAGTGATAGAATGACAAGAAGTCAGGGTTACAACTAATATTCCTAAAAGGGGGGGCAATACTAATATTGCAATATCTCAGAGGTACACAACTGATAAAAACCCAACATATATTTTAATTATAGATATTCTAAGTATGATCATGTGTATTGGGTAGATAGCATACGAAGAGGAGAAATCGGCTTGCACAAGCAAAACTCAATGATTTGGTTTATCTGACGTTTAACTTGAAGTAGAAGTAGAATGAGATCAAGAAAAGAAAGTGAAAGATCCCCTATGATTGGAAGATGTGGATTATGGTGATGAGTGGGTATCAGAGCTTCAAACATGTGAATACGGTGCATATCAAGAACTTGATGCAAATACTCCTCCGGACAAGGATGTTGAGGAATCTGAGGAAGAACAAGATGATTCTTATAGGAAGAAGAGAAAGAAAGGTAAATGTGATATAAACTTATTTTCTTGGAATAAAAGCAACACACTATATTAACAAATAACAATGGTATTGTATAATACAGGTAAAGATGTGGTTGATGTTGATGTGGACGAAACATTGAGGCTTACGTCTCGACCACCTCGAGGCTATGCCTCGCCTCACTTCTGGTGAAAACCACCTTATTCTGCATTTCATTCTTTCAAACCATGATCTCAACAGCTGAGAGACTCACGACAAACATCTTGAAATCCGTTGAAAGATGCACTAAAGAAACAAGGGAAGCTTAGAGGCTACGTAACACATGTACGCCTCCGCTTCCGAAGAGCAATGGGATGATCCAGATCCTCTGACTGATCTGTAACCTGAGGTGTTATCTTCTCAACCTATAAAATGACATGTGGTACATACAAATCACCAAGACATCAGTAGAAACCAAATGCTCAGAATTTACCTATGCATGCAGGATGATGGGGAAGGCATATAAGCGGAAGGGGGAATCCAACAGCCTACAAGTGTAAAAGTACGGCAAATACTAAGACACGATAGTAGGTATAGGCACCACGGAAGATGGAGTTGGTGTCGTAGGAGGAACCAAGGGTGGAGGTGGTGAGGGCGTAGGACTGTAAACCTCCTCACCAGACTCAGACGGGCTGACGAGGTCATCCTCTCATGTGCAGAAAAAAAATACATGACCGACTCAAAGAAGGTAACGTCATCCCTCGCGTAGTACTTCCGTTAACCGCATCAAAGCATAGGTAAACCCTTTGGGTCATGTAGTAGCCCACAAAGATACACTTGACAACTCTATGAGAGAGCTTGTCACGACTCACGACCAGGAGACAGATGGTGAACAAAAGACACTGAGTCAAAAACACAAACTACATAAAAGAGAAAAATATGAATTGATTGTGAATGGGGGCCATAAGGCTCTCTTATATAGAGAGGAGAAACCCTAGAGGGTAAATTACATAAATAAGACGGAACAAATAGAAAATACATAAAAGATAAGAAGAGATAAATATATATCTCAACGAGGTCTAGGACTGCATTACATGTTATATAGTACATATCTGAGGCAGATTTATGACCACACGAGGCAATTAGAGCATTGAAGGGTTCGCTAGACATCTCAAATCTAGATTTGACTTTTGGATGCAACTTCTATGAGATAAGAAAAGTTTTTTTCTTTTGATTCACATAAATCTACATTCCCATGATCTTTGATGCTACACCAAGATCTTAAATGTCAAGATTTTTGAAGCTACTCCAAAGATCTCCATTTCAAACGATGAGGAGCCCGCCAACCCAGCACTCTCCACTGAGTCCACCACTTAGATATTCAAAAGACAAGTTCCATCTATTCTCTTCTAAAGTTGATCATTACAATTTCTCCAATTTGTTTCTTGCAATAGAGCCCCATATGTTTGCTAGATAGCTAACAAATTCGTTTTGAAAAGAAATAGGAAGTGACTTGTGAGCACGAGGGGATGTCATGCCCAAATCAATTAACCAAGACAAAATTACATGAACCATGCCTCAACCAAGACCCTAGGATGATGCATACATTCTTCACTCCTCAAACCGATATCACCCAAACAACTAACGAACGTAAACAAGCACTGCGAGAAGTTAAGCATGCGAAGCGCATTAACACCCGAAAGCTACTGGCACCCGAGTGATACAGCTAAGGAAGATTGATCCAGCACCAAATCTCCTCCACACACAGACACTCGATAAACAGATGCTCAAACATTTCCACAGCGCCATCACATGTCAGACAAGTAATCTTGTACTCGGGCAACCAGTTAGCTCTAAACACCTTCGTCATTAATCGACCCTTCGACATTTGCCACAAGAACATCTTCACTCGTGTGGATAATGAAGAGTGTCCTATCAATCTGTAATCCTCAGCCTCATCGCCCAACCTAATGTGAGACACCTATATGCATCCATCACCAAGAATCTCATGTTCGCCCAAATCCAGCAATCACAACCCATGGAGGAGCCCATCAAATCAGCGAGCTCTTGCAACAAATCTCTCATTCTCCCACGTATCCACAACCAGCCCATCCTTATTTTTAGAGAAAATGTAGATCCTCAAGAATATCTTCACAAGCGAACCAGTCCCAAAGCAACCATCCTTCCAAAATCAAAACCAATCAACGATGCCCACTTGCAACTTTGGCATGTACGACAGTACGAGAGTAATGGAACCACAAAACAGATCCCATGCCAAAATATGGAGGGGTGAGCAGTATCTCTTACCCCACAATGCATGTTATGGTTACCTCATATATGAGGCGTAACAAACGATTCAGAAGATCCTCCCTCCCACCCCAAATCTTAACGATGCACTTCACCAGTATAGCTTGATCCAGCTCGTTTTTTGAGCTTATAAATACCCAAGCCCCCGTCTTCTTTCTGTTGATTGATTATTCCCCAATCTACCAGATGTGCCATCCACCTAGCATGCCTTGCCTAGATCCAAAAAACCCCGCCATATGAGAGTCTTTGGTTGCTTGATAATGACAGCAGGAACATACCCCGTGGACATATAGAAGATTGGGATGATCGCTAACAACGACTTTGAGGGGCATGTGGATTTCCATATGGCTGGTCTGTTCTCCAATTTTTCAACCAATGGAAGCTAGTGAGCCTTCCCAAACCTGCCACACATGAGGGAGACCAAGATATGTAATGAGGAATCCAATCTGAGGTGACCCAAGAACTCTGCATCAAGCTTCAACCTCTAGAGATATGGCAAATGCAATAAAAGATCGCTTGCCTATGTTGACCCTCAGAATTGACATGGACCCAAAAACCTCCACCGAGATAGTTAATGAATTGTTCATCACCTCTTTCCTTCTAGGCTTCCCAAATCCCCTAGCATTCCAAGTGAAAATTCTCATTAGGTAACGTTCTTTGACCCTCTAAGACGAACAACCGCCTCCAAGCGATCGTCTACAGTCCTACACAAATGTCCCTCGCCCAGTAGTTCCTCCTTATGTTGCTCTTCTTCTTCCATGAACACCCTCATAGCCGAGGACATGGCCCACAACCTTCAGTCGCCTTACTTTGTAAACAAAGTTTTAAAAAATGAGGTGGTTCGAGGCAGTTTACTATAAGCGAGGTGAGGCATAATCCTCAATATTTCTACAAAGAGAAATTAAATTGATAAAGTTATATATCTATATAGGTATATAATTATAAAGAATTCGTGTTCATGTCTTATCAACTCATCAAGGGGTTGGAAGTACAAATATTTTATTGATATGGTCATTATTAAGTTATAAGAGAGTTTGTAAATTTCCAATATTATAATAACAAGTTAAGTTGCATGTATAACTACAACCACACCACTACCTCGAAGGATTAAGGATGTTATGTGATAAAGTAATTGAACCCACTTCAATGGTCTATTGGCAGTGCAATATGCCTACCACCTAAAAGACCAGGGTTCAAATCTTAGGGTGGGCACTTGTGCGTGTTTCCCCCTCTTGTTTCAAAAAATGTGATAAAGTAATTGATTTAATGATGTTCTAAGTAGATTTAGGAAAAAAGTTCATAGCTACCAACAAA
The DNA here is from genome assembly GCA_037367405.1 of Ottelia alismoides. NCBI lineage: Eukaryota > Viridiplantae > Streptophyta > Magnoliopsida > Alismatales > Hydrocharitaceae > Ottelia > Ottelia alismoides. The sequence goes on along the minus strand of JAZKJV010005107.1, from coordinate 284,259 downwards.
GAGGTCCTTCAATAACTTACACTCGAACAACAAAAGATTTTATTCAATTAACATTATCTTTAACATAAAAGGTAAAAGATTTAAAGATGCAAAAAATCAAACCCTAACCAATAATCAAAGAAAGATCTAATAGATCGTAAAATGTTGTTCAAAATCTTAAATATAACCTTGAAAAACATATAACCATAATTTTTATTTTAATAAATCTTTATATTCCCTAAACAATTGAGATGGCATCTCAATACTGCCTCACCGCCTCATAACCTCAGTACCGCCTCAGATAATCAAGGTGTAAGCCTCGGTGAAGCAATCTAAGGCTATATCCTCGAGGTTGTATTCCCTTAAAACTAACTCAAGGCTTAAGCATCAACGCCTTGATATGAGTAGTTGAAAATCAAGGTTGTAAACGTCAACTTGTTCATCTGAACTTCTCTTTCTATCTTCGATGGTTGTAGCAATGCACTAATTTTCGATGGCTCCAAATGCCATACACTTGATCCCACATGGCATCTTACAACATACCTCACTTCCCTTTCATGCGAGACTATGTTTTGATGTCCATCCTTAGAAGTTCAGAACCCCCTTCCAAAGATTTGGTGGGATTTGCACCACTACCCATCATGACAGAGAAGACCAACAACTTTAAGGTTAGAAAGGGGCAAAGGCACCACACCACCAGTCGTGGTTGAACTTGATGGTTCCAGTCGGCTAGATGGAACTCTAGAAGTGTTTGCCTCCCTTTTATCATAATCATTAGTTAGGGAACAAATTGTTCAGCCACCAAGCTAACATGAGCCATCTACACGACCTTGATTTCTGGTGTCACTAACATATCCTAGTTTGGAAGTGAAGCCAACCCAATACAAGAGTGCACTCCATGTGAAGATCCGAAAGGTAAAGCTCTAACTCGCTCGGTTGAGGTCTTGGATCATCTGCAGCAATATATAAACAACCGAGAAGATCTGACCTGCCTAAAAATCCAATCCCAATGGGCTAGACCACTGGCTACCCATAAATTCCTAGAAAGGAATCCTCAAAACTTATTTGATCGAGCAACTCTTCTTTTATCAAGGAACGTAAAAATGACCTTGCGACAATCTTTTGCATCATCTATGTGATCGAAGTTTCATCTTCCTCATGCAACGCCTTAGACAAGGCATCAATCACTTACTAGTGCAACCAAGAAAAGACACCTAGTAATAGCAGTGACACTAGGGCTACTCCAACCAATGTGATCTCTACGATCTCCAACTTAAAGGAAGAGCGACCCATATAGAAGACTTTGGAGCTCCATATCACAAGGACTTTGGTTGATTCTTCCACAATCACATGAGAGCAAAAGAATTCTGACACCATTAAATACAATCGAAATCTTGCTGGCAATGTCCTCACTACCCATTTCACCAATTAGAGATCCCAACATCTCAATGACAAATTGACTATCTTAAGTAGATTGTGTCGAGGGAGTGGTAGGATATCGTCCCAAAAAAAAGGTCTTTGTGACACTAGTTCAAGTGGTCTAGGATATGTTTGGCATCTTCATTATTTTACACACCTCGACCATTAACCCCCCCCCCCCCAAATAAAATGGTATCATCAGCAAAAGAGAAGTTAAACACTCTTCCAATATTTATCGTTGAGATCTGGAGACAGTGTCATGGACCCAAATAGCTTCCCACCAAGACCAACTTTAACAGAGAAGGATCAGCTTCGATAACCCTATAGTGTGCTTCAGCCAATACTTAATGACTTCGCAGTTTCACAGACGATGCTGAGTTTCCCACAAAATATAACACGTCAACCAGCATCTTTACATAAGCTTGCAAATTTTTCACATCCTTTGTATCTGAAGCAATACTTCTGTTTAGCACTATGTAAGTGTCAAGATCCTTGTCCTTTCATGAGGCAGCCAACTCAGGCTTGAACTCCCAATCAGTCTTTTTTATTGTTCTGCACCTCTTTCTGATCTCCCTCTACTCTCGACGAGCTCCCTTTGTTTTCAATCCCCTCAACTACGCCACCTACTCTTCCTCTACTCTCTTCCCCACCATCTCCTCCTCATCCACCTTTGCAATGTGGTCTTATGCCCATCATTAAACTTGACAAGATTCTTGGGGATATTATGATGCCCCCAAGGGTTTGCCCCTTTATGTTGTTCTTTCATACCTTTTTTAGATCTTTCAGGAAAATTGTGGCATTAAAACCCCATCCTAAGCAGATTTTTCAGCTTCCTTTTTATCTTTATTTAGGATGCATATACATATTCTGAGAACTCTCTCTTTCTCCTTTTATGTTTTCACCATGGGAACCCAACACTCCCGTGTAGTGGTCCCTAGATTCATGACGAGAACAAGACCTCAACAGAAGGAAATAATCATCACCGTAAATCCGATTGTTTGTTGTAAAAATCACCACACATCCCTCCTTCCTCACCAGCACTCTCACCGCTACCACCCTCCCTCCTTCCTCTTACAGCACCCCCTCCCAAATCATCCTCTGATTCCTTCAACATCTCTCCTCTAATGTTTCATTCTCTCATCAATCATTGTTTCGATGGAATAAATATGAAGAAAGATAACGAGAAAGCATATTTGGGTAATTGTGCAATGTAATGATAGATTAAGGCTAACACAAGGCATCTAATGGGAGAAACTGCATATATTCAACCAAAAGAGGAACAGAATCTCAAAGAGTAGGTAGCCTTTTCGATGAGGTATATCTCAACAAAATCTCAAAGAGTAGGTAGCCTTTTCGATGAGGTGTATCTCTTAGTGGTATCACCCCCATGAAGGTGATACAATGGTTAGAGCGAAGGTTCAGGTAGCATCCAAATTCTCTAAGCTTACGAGATTTTCAAAACATCAGAGTAGTCATCAAGTTGCGATTTTTTTGGATGAAGGGAGATGTCTTTTTCCTCCCTCGCATTCTATAATTTATATAGATTTTCTCGGTTTGAGATGGGTTCTCACTTTGATGCCCGTCTTACCACCGGATTTCTATGAAATGTCCACCAAATTTCTCCAAGGTGTATGATAATTCAAATCAACAAAGTGCTAGATCCGCATCATTAATTTGTCAGATACATGGGATAACAATGCATACAACAGTGCCATAGTGAATAAAAAAAGCCCTATCTGCTAGCCATTCGGCCTGCATGTGAAATTCAAATTTTGCTTTCGTCCAAAAAATGGAGGATTATCATCTCCAACCATAGTTGACAGTTCCATCTTTCTAATTATGTAAGCAAAAACAGGCTAATCTAAAATGACTAAAGCAGCGCCAACTTCTTATACATGCAAAGGTGTTATCATAAAAGAAAATTTAAACGAAGTTGACATGGGAAAAAATACATACCTCTTTCTGGAACTTATCCAGCTCGAAAGGGAAATGCAGTGCCAAATCAGGAATAAGATCATGGAAATTGCTTGATATATCTCTTGTTCCTTCAATTACCCAGGTCTGCAGAAGTAGCCGAAGACAATGAAGCTTAAATTCATCACTGCATTACAGACTTAAATATCCAAGACCAGCCAAACACCCAAAGAACAGAAACCAGCGTGATGACCATTAAGCCTTTCAGATTTCTTAGGATAAGACGTGGATCAAAGCCACACTGAAGCTTGGATATTTAGATGGCTTACTAACAAAAGCCTTAAATAGAATCTTCACACTGGGATGTACTGTAGTGACGACCAAACTAGGCTTTTTTCCTTGAAAGAGGGAGAATTTAGTGTTTATAAAGAAAAAATCATTGGCATTTATTAATCTAATTGAACTGATAATTGCCAAAAATACCTAGGATTTTGGGTGGCATTTTCTACTTAACCCATGGCATAAAAAAGTATTTAGAACTGAATTCTGCTCCAGTCCATGATTTACTGAACATGCATACATCCGAGATGGTTAGAATATGCTGCAGTAGAGCAAATTCTCTTTTATTCTGCCAAGCTTGAATTCTAACCAATCATTTTCAATCACTACTAGAGGTATGTCGCAAACATTAGAAATGAACAGTCTTCGCCTGTTAAGACGTTAGAGAACTGTTATGATATGAATGAAGGCAAGAGTTATATTGTCTTCCCCCTTTTCTCCGGAGATTTTCTCATCCATGATAAGAGCAAAAAGCCGAACCACCAATTCTGCAGAAAGTCATCCTCTAATTCACCAGTTCAACACAAACATAGACTCCTTGTGTGACACTCTCATTGAGACTACTTAAGAATCGAACTTGGATACAGGTCCCCATGTCCTCTGTACATAGCATGGATTTAAAAAGGGGCCATTTCCCCATCAAAACCCCCTCGCAAGAAATTGTTGGAGTATTTGTCACATGTATATATATGGGTAGTTGGATCCCTTCAGAGTCCAATTACCACATCCACAGGTTCAGTCTCACATCTACTATGAGTAGGACTTGGTCTTACTGGTGGGCTATATAAGAAGAAGCCACACACTGCCGGTAACAGAGAGAAAGAGATCGATACAGAGTATATGGCCTTTTGAGAGGCCTTTTCCCATGGTTTCATCATGCCCCTTATAGAGCAGGGTTCCATGTTAAATCTTGGTGTTCTTCCTTGTCTATATTTCCTTATATCAAGTATGCTTCCGCATTATCGTTTTCCACATGGTATAAAAGCATATTTCTACATGGTATCAGAGCAGGTTCGATTCTCGAGGATTTATTTTATGTTCTTGATTTGTTCGAGATTCCAGATTCGATTCTAAGGTTTTTTGAAATCCTAGATCTCCAACATCATCGACAACATAGTTCTACAGTTCAATTCTAATGTTGTTCTTGAAAATTCATTATCATATTCGATTCTGAGTTTGCATTTGAAGATTATTAATTATTCATGTTCGTGATTCAGTTTGAGAGGATATCTAGGATTTTTTGAAACCCTAGTTCTGCATGAAACATCCTCAAAGTTCTGAAATATTCGTTGACGTCATCGATAACGCAAATCTGAACAACATATCTCTAAGCAACGGTTTCTGAGATTTTTAGAACCCCAATATTTGCACACTTGAAAAAAGAGCCTTGGTGTAAGACGAGGTCTCCGCGGAAGTATGCACAGTAGTTCCGGAGGGTGGACGAAGGTAGAGGGGAGAAGGCGAGCTGGTAGAAGGTCTCCGAGGGTCAGCGTGAGATCGGAAGATGGCGACTCGCGCAGTTTTCGGAGGAGGTGCCTCTGTTGTGAGGGTTGGGGTCATTGTGTGGCGACTTGCCGTGACCAGATATTGTTTCATCTACGGAGGGAATGGGAATCGCAGCTTCCGGTGCATGGGGAAACGCCCAGCTGACGCGGGGAAGGTCGGTGGCGCTGCGGGCGACATGGAGATGGGTCAAAGCGGTGGTCAAATCTTGGTGGGGTGTCCCAGAGGGGAGGTGATGTTTGATCGATGCAATGGAGGATACAGGTGGTGCGGTTGGAAGCGGCTTTGGAGGCGATGTTGTCCAGTTGGAGGGCTCGATGGTGTGCGCTCGGAGCCTCTCGACAGAGGAGGCTAGAAAGCTGCTCGATCTCTCATGTCAGACCATTGGTCGGGTGCATTGGAGGATGCCATTGTTCCGAGATGGTCGTTGTGACTCGCTGTGGAGGGAAAGATTAATATCAGTCAGAGGTGTTCCTCTCGTGGAGCAGACCCTGGTGGAGGTTCGTGGTTTGTTAGCGTCATTGTTAAAGGTGAGTATCGTAGTATTCTCAGGGATTCATCGGGGAGAGAGACTGTGGATGGTGGTGAAAGGGTCTGAGCTCGAGCGCCCTTTACCAGTGTTTCCCGAGGCGAACTTCCAATGTGGGGTCTGATGTTTGGAGGTGCGTGAAGAGGGCTGGTGGTTGAGGTGGGTCGGAGCTGGCCGGAGCTGGAGGGTGCGACATCGGAGAGTGCGTGCAAGCATGCGCGAGGCGGCGCGCGGTGATGCGCGGTGGCGGCATGCGAGAGTGCGCGGTGGGGCAACAGCGTACGAGAGGTGGCGCTCATGGGATGGGCGACGTGCGTGCAGAGACGAGGGCGGAGGGTTAGGGTTTTGGGTACAAGAGCTCCGGCTTAGGACTGCCGCTCTGATACCATGTTAGGAAAAAATAGAGAAGATGTTTATTCCATGGAACCCTAGGCTCTCTTAATTAGAGGAGAGGCCTATGCGTAAATTACATAAGATAGACATGAAGAAATAAACAATAAGAAACTAATACTCATAGTACATAAAACTATCTCTACATCTGCCATGGCGAATTCTCGTGGAAAAGATGGTTCATCAATTCCGTGGATGAGGATCACGTGGTAGAGGTGGTCATGGCCGTGGACCACCTTGTACCTATTGTCATAGATCTGGTCATTCAGAAGATACATGATACTCCAGGCATGGTGTCCCAGTGTCCGCACGCACAGCAGAGCAAGTTCAGCATTATGCAGCTCCATCCACATCAAGGGATGCTACTCCATGCACCAAGAACCATTCTCCCATGCATCTACAACTCTTATATTCTGATTCAATTGTGGCAGATGGTTTACTGTTGTTGCTTGCTATATTGTCAAGCGAAGGATGTGGATGTTGTTTCTGCATCATTTGACTACTCATGTGTTTCCTATCTTTAGGTTGCTGATGTTTCAAATGGGTTATAATCAACTGCCTTTGGGTAAAGACGTCAGAGGTCTGTAGCAGCTTGTGGTGTGATGATATGACTGATTAAAAAAATATTAAGATAGCGGACGCCATGCCCTTCTTTGGTAGAGGCGCACCCATCTTTTTCAGTATGTGTGCAAAATAGCCAAGTTCATATCCCCTTCTTTCTGTGTGCTTTATATTATTGATCCCGCATTTATTGGCTCATGTTTTGACATGAATGTCAATAGGATTGTTTAATGATATGCACTCTACACTTTTGGTACTGCAGCAATTCCTTCGCAGTTTAAGTGAGTTTGGTGAAATGCATTTTCGCTTTCAAGAGGAGGCGCACATGTCCAACAGAATGTGTGCACTTAGCTAAAACTCTCAGCTCTTTGAGTGGTTTGCGATGATTGCTTATACCCAAAGGCCCAGTGTTACAAGTTGTCTTCTTGTATTTGCTGCCATCGTGTTTATAACTGTTTTCCACGTCTTTGAGTAATAAATAAGCTTTGGGTGTGCCTCATCCTGGGATCACAGCTTTTTCTTTAAAAAAAACTTTAATACGATCCAATTTGAGCATTCAAATAATAAAATAAACTGAGCATCCCTTCAGGAACACTCGCTTAGACTAAAAATGTCTTCCATCAAATTGAGAGAGCAGGTGTGCTTGAAGCAATTGATTTAATGACCACACCTAGTTTCAAACATCCAGCCACACAGGTCGGACCCCGACTAAACCAGAAAAAATTTAGCATCTACTTGTGCTCTTTTCTCTTCAACTAATTTACTCCTTTCATATCTGTTTTGTATTTCATACTGGTGAACCAAAGGCGGGTATCATGCACAGAAACAATGAACAAAATGGTGAAGGAAGGCTACGAACCGTGAACCAAGCAAATGCCTAGTATACCCATGTGATGCTCCTCAGAAAAGCTCGATGACACAAGTGGGTAGGTAGAGAGAACCTTGGGAGAAGCAGTCTAGTGCATTTGAGAGAGAAATGCCTTTAAATTTGTTTGATTTGCATGCAATCAAACTATGCTTTAGTAAATAAATGCATATAAATAACCAAAAAAACTCACCTCACTCTTTTTCCTTTGACTGCCATTCTTTCCATCTTCATCACTAAGCACAAGATCTGACACTAAAATCTCATCCACAGTCAAGTATGAATCAGGCACGCTAGCAGCAGATGACTCTGCTCCCATTTCAGCTTCTATATCATCAGTTATTGATCCTTCAGAACACACTGAAAAAAATGAAAAAAAAAAAAGAAAATTGTTGACATGTCAGCTATAAAAACAATTTCCTAATTTGTTAAGACAGGCATGACTAATTGTGTAAAAAATCAGTGTGCTAACATATTTGGTCTAATTCATTCGATAAATTATCACCTTATGATGCAAATGGGAATGGAGTCGGAGAGAAGAGAGAAAAGAAATCGTATTGATGCATTAAAGAATAGGGACAAGGGAGCAGGATTCCACAAAAAAGGGAAGAAAAAAAGGGAATAGCTAAGTGGAGTATATGTTGTACGATAACTTGTGGAAAGGGAATGATAGATCAATATTAATAAGAGATTTTTACACCCATACATGTATACTTCCAATATTACATACATAACCCTCCATAATCACAAATTACACTTAGAACCATGAATAGTGCCTAACTCTTAATGACATAACGATATGTTAACTTCCATCTATTTTTCCGTTAACTATGAGCGGAATCCATCAAATATTTGCATATTCCAACCTTTAAGTTCACGTTATTTACAAATGTTGCCACTCCTCCGCTTGGGTGATTTGGGTTCAACCCCCCTCCCTTCGCAGCTCCGCCTACCCTCCTCCGAGCACGACACACATTCGACAAACACTAAACCAACCAGATACAAGTCTCTATCTTTTTCCTTAGCTCCTCCCCATCCTCCTTATCTCTTCTTCCTCTCATCCGATCATATTCATTTGCCTCTTATTCTCTGCAACCTCTTCTTCCTCTCATTTAATTTCAATTATCTGCAACCCAACCCCCAGATCAACTCATCGAGACCACCTCATCCCCTAATCTCTCTGTCCTCTTTTCTTCTCCCCGGATCTCTCATCTCTAATCAATCCCCATCGGCCAAGTTTAGATCCTAACCTATTATTTTGTGCTAAGGAGTTTTCACCTACCTTCTTACTTTCTAGTTATGCACAAAGAAGCTTCGATCTGGATAAACAATTGGGTCTTACAAATCTTCAGAGGTTGAACCCTACACCTGACTGTTGTTTAACCGATGGGCTCAGACCATATAGATGACACCGACCAGCCAAGAGATCCTAATGGAGAAGTTGATCATTTGATGAGGTGCCAGTTGCTTTACTTGAAATCCTCCGTGCTCTGGAGTAACTCTCCACCTCTAACAAAGTTGAAGCCATACATAAGAGGTTTGTCGCTCCTCCACTCGTTGCACGCCCTCTGCATCGCCTCTGATCTCTCGGACCCCTCCCACCATGAGGAGGCCTTCCTGTGGCTCGACACCATGGGAAGCTTCAATGACACAAGGCGTGTAGTCGTCAACATGAGGGGTGGTGAAGAGAGGGGGTTGGAGGGGGCAGAGAAAGGAGTTGGAAGGCGAGTGGGTCGGAGGCAAAGGTAGAAAAGGAGGTGGCGAGAGGGGATGGAAGGGGTGCGAGCAAAGGAATGGGTGGAAGGGGGATACAAGGAAGGGCTGGAGGAGGTGGGGGCAGAGGAAGAGGTGGTCGGAGGGAGTGGAGGTGGAGGGGGTTGGAGGAAGAAGCATATTCTGACACAGGAGGAGCCGACTGACAAGACAGGGCCTAATACCTCTTGGGAGGCAGATGACACATACACGCATGTATGGTTGTCCAGTATCCTAGTCATAGAGATAGCCAACAACATCTTACTGTGCTTGTCCAGTATCCTAGTCATAGAGATAGCCAACAACATCTTACGTTTGAGTCCATTTCTTTTTACTTTGATTATGGATGAATTGACAAGTCGCATTCAGGATGAGTTACCTTGGTGTATGTTATTTGCTGATGATATTGTGTTGATTGACGAGACTAGAGATGGAGTAAATAAGAAGCTTGAGGTTTGGAGACATGCATTGGAGACTACATGATTTCGTATAAGTAGGGCTAAGACGGAATATATGGAGTGCACCTTTGATGGAAGCAATGGCTAAGGAATTGAGGTGAAGATTGGTGACAATAACATTTGGAAGAGAGATTCTTTTAGATACCTGGGATCTAATTTGCAACAGGATGGGGAAATTGATGGAGATGTTACTAATAGAATACATGTAGGCTGGCTAAAGTGGAGAGGAGCCTCTACTGTTCTTTGTGATAAGAAAAATCCTTTAAAAATTAGAGGAAAGTTTTACAAAGTAGCCGTGAGACCTGCTATACTCTATGGATCTGAATGGTGGCCTGTGAACCATAGACATGTGCAGAGAATGGTTGTAGCAGAAATGAAAATGCTAAGGTGGATGTGTGGACACATACGTAAAGATCGGATTCGGAATGATGCAATCAGAAAGAAAGTTGGTGTAGCTCCGATCGAGGATAAGATGCGAGAAAACCGCTTAAGATGGTTTGGTCATTTGCAAAGAAGATCAACAGATGCACCAATTAGGAGATGTGAGTGTTGGGATGTTGAGCCGGCTAATAGAGGGTGAGGATGGCCTAAAGAGTGTTGGAAAGAGACTATACGATGGGATCTTAGTTTTTTGGATATAAGCCCGGGATAGACCCAAGATAGATCTGAATGGAGGCGAAGAATCCATGTAGCCGACCCTAATTAATTGTGGGAAAAGGCTTTGTTGTTGTTGTTGCAGTAGTACGGGTTTGGTCCTTGTCTCATCTTGATGCGAAGCTTTCTATATGGTGACTTACAGGAGGAAGTCTAAATGCAGCAGCCACCTGGATTCGCAGCTGAGGGGGAGTGTCAGACAGATTGCAGACTTGATAAGGTTATCTATGGCTAGGGATGCAATCGGATACAGGTATATCCGTATCAATCATCCACTATTGTATCCACTTTTAAGCAGATGAGGATATCTATTTTTGAGTTTGGTGGATAAGAATATAAATTTTTTTTCGAATATAGATTTGAATACTGTTGGAGTATAAGGTGTATGCGCCTATTGTGTTGTAGCAGGGTAAATGGATCCTGGAGGAGATCCATTTACCCCATCCAGTGTTTAGTCCCACGTTGTCCAGTGGTGGGACTTGGAGGCTCTGGAGAGGCTATATAAGGAGCCCCAAACCTCCTGTACTCATTGAGAAAAAGTAATGCATAGCATGCCCCGTTGAGGGCTTCTCCCGTGGTTTCATCCCGCTCCTCACAGAGTAGGGTTCCACGTAAAAAATCCCGCTGTTATTATTTTGTTTATCTTTTTCCATGTTACGCTTCTGCTTCCGATTTTCTAACATGGTATCAGAGCGGGTACGATTCTCGAAGATTTCATGTTCTTTAATTTTTCGAGATTCGATTGTAATGTTGCTATTCTTGAAGATCATTTATATTCATGATTCAAGTTCTGTAACATTTTTTTATGGGTTTTGAAACCCTAATCTCTCGAGTTATGTTCGTCGCCATCCTTCAGATCCATAGATCCATGCAGCCCCGTCTTCTTGATTTGATCGTGCATCTCCTACGATCATCAGACGGAGACTGACTGCTCTGAATCTAGTCCTTTCATGCACCATCGTACACAAGTGGTGCACTGTTCCTCTCTTTCCCTTCATGCCCTGGCGAGCCCTATCTTCATCGTGCGCAGGAGGCGCACTCCAGGCAGCAGCAGTCCCAACGGCGGTGCGCAGTGTCCCAAGCAACTCCCCAGGCGGTGAAACCCTAGCCCTAGGTGCGTCACGCGCATCCTTCCTCGGCGCTCATCCCTCTCGCGCAGGCGGTGCATCACGCACAACGGGTCGTTCCGTGCAAGGTTGCATCTTCCTCGCAGGCCGTACATCCCAGGCGGTGGTGTGCCACACCTATACATCCCAAGGCTCTTCGAGCCCCTGCACGACCACCAAGACCCAAAGCTCCAGATCTGGCGGTGCCTCCGACCGCGATCTTTCGCGCGAACGAGCAGGCCGAAGCAGCTCTCGAAGGAGGCGACCTCCAATCTCTCCAGGACGCTAGCAGCGAGTGGCGTCCCTCTTCAGTCTCTCTCCATGATCGCCCACGGGCGGCACATCTCCTGCAGGCGGAGGCACGATCCATCCGCGCGCTCCTCCTTCCCGAAGTCCTGCGGTGGCGGCAGTCTTTTAGAGTGGGGTTCCCATCGTGGGAACCCTAGATAAGGGGGAAGGTTTTCTGCTATTATTTAGCCCTTTTGGGCCGATATAGTTTATAAAAAAATCTGCTGCAGTGAGGCCCAGTTGGGCCGGAAAAAAATATATACTTTTTGCGTTTAAAAAAAAAGGTGCGTGCACAAAAAAAACGTACGCTTTCAAAAAAATTGCAAGAAAAGCCGTAAAAAAAGGAGGAGATGAAACGGCTTAAAAAAAAGAGGATGGCGGCTTTAAGAAAAATGAAAAAAAAAGATGCCGCAAGTTTCATGTTCTTGTTGTTTACCCCCTATTTACCATGTCTTCTCCCAACTTTGTCGATGTCAATTTCCGACAAGTATGGGAGAAAGGGGGAGTATATATGTAGAGTCACAGGTCTTGATCCAGATTCAGATGCCAGTCTCTAGACCAGCCATATTTTCCAGACTCTACTGATGATCAGTTGTTCAGACTCGACGATTGATTCCGGGTCCAGTTTCAGACACACACGAGTATGCGGTCATTGTCAGATGAGCATATGTTGCCATCTTTTGTTTCGTAGTCCCCATCATCCTTGTTGTTGTCCGGCCAGAGTTTTCATGTGAGCCATAGGGACTCCAGAGCAGAGGACCATTCCCTATGCCATTGAGGGCAAGGGTTTTCATGTGGTATCATAGGTACACCAGAGCAGTGCACCATTCTCTGAGCCAGATGGGAGAGACCCAGTTCTCCGACGTGGAGACTTCAGGCGCAATTTCAGACTCGATGGTCAGATTCCGAGTCTTCAGTTGACTCACACTCCAGCCCGTTCGTCCTCCTCACCTGCACGGCATGAGAAGCAACGTCCTCGACTGCAGCATGTGTGCGTTGGGTTGATATTGTCCGTAGTGTCCTGTAGCGTTGAGTGGAGTCTCTTTATGCTTGTCCAAGCTGAGTATTGCATGCTCCAGCTTGAGGGGGAGTGTTGGAGTATAAGGTGTATGCGCCTATTGTGTTGTAGCAGGGTAAATGGATCCTGGAGGAGATCCATTTACCACATCCAGTGTTTAGTCCCACATCGTCCAGTGGTGGGACTTGGAGGCTCTGGAGAGGCTATATAAGGAGCCCCAGACCTCCTGTACTCATTGAGAAAAAATAATGCATAGCATGCCCCGTTGAGGGCTTCTCCCGTGGTTTCATCCCGCTCCTCACAGAGTAGGGTTCCACGTAAAAAATCTCGCTGTTATTATTTTGTTTATCTTTTTCCATGTTACGCTTCCGCTTCCGATTTTCTAACAAATACATATACAAATATAATATTTTTTTAGGATACGGATATAAATTTTTTTTAAGATACGGATGTGGATAGCCATATTATTAAGTCATCAAGTACGTGACATGTATATATGTGTGTGTGTCTATAGAACAATCTATATTAATATAAAACTCCTAATAATTGTTAAGAATCTATAATATAAAACTCCTAATAATTGTTAAGAATCTATGTAATTTTTTCAAGAAAAGGTAAAAAATGCATCAGCATTCAGCCACCAATAGCGGCCCATGTTGGACCAATTCCATTTATATTAAAATAATGCTACTTCTATTTTTTTATTGGAATATGAAACGCCATGCATGAAGCATGTGTTGGATGTTGGTATCCATTTTCTTCCCATTTGTGCTCTTCAAGAGTTTTGTTTTGCACTACGATGAGAGCAGCACCACAGTTCACAGGAGTTGTAGAATTGATCTTCAACTGCGGCAACCAGCCAACCACCAACTCGTGCCCTCGCAGTTGCACTTGCATAAATCTTTCTTATCTATTTCAAGTATTCAACTTTCCAATTTCCAGCCCTCGTGTAGATTGACCCATAAAAAAACTGCAGCAACCGGTCAACCACCAACTCATGTCCTAGTAGTTGCACTCATGTAAGTCTTTCTTATCTACTTCGGGTTTCTAATTTCCAGCCCTTGCGTAAATTGACATGTGAGCCCTTTCATCACATTTCAATTTTTAACTCATTTTATCCCTATAGGTTGTCAAATATTGCTATTTGTTCAAGGTTGTGCCGGACATTGCCATTTTTTCTTGGGTCTTAGTATAATTTGTTTAAAATAGCCATAGGAATCTAAAGGATTGTCCAATTTTCTAAAGGATTGTCCATTCTTTTTCGTAGGCTTGCATTATGAGTTGTTATCCAACCAATGATTCTTCTAATGATGTTGAGATAATGAAGCCTAAAGCAAAAAAGCACACGAAACTCACCTCATCTTGTTGGATAAGTTTTGACAGAAAGTGAAACAAATAGTTGAAGGAAATGAGGTTATGGTGGAAATTTTACGTGCAAAACGTAAGGCTTGTGGCAAACAACTTCCGCATACTTCTATCATGGGCACATCCTAGTTAAATATATCTTTAATTAGTAGCTGTTTGTTTATATGTTGAGCAAACAAGATATGCAATGTTTTCGTTTCACGAATGCTTTGCATGCCGCGATATAGCATTGTTCGGAAATTGTACCTTATCATGGAATGCCAAAAAAGGTAATACATTTTCACATTTTATATTAAAGTCATTTCACAATATATATTGTTTCAGGTTTGTCTTTCTGCTTTGTTACGGGGTTAGAGTACTGCTGGTATTTTGGAATTGTATTCAAATGGAGGATAGAGAAAGGTACACCATTATGCAATTCAATTACATGTTATTCAATTTATAGCATTCAGTATTTCAATTTATTTCTTATTTATTATGGTGCATTTTACATTTATGGAATTTAGGTTTAGTCGTCCATTAATTACAACTTTGTAATAGCATTTTTTCTGACTATAAGTATTAGAAGACACTTATTATGTATAGGATAATTCGTATCCGTTTCTTAAATATCCATATTTGAATCATGATCATCTGTATCCATATTTAAGGATATGATTTTTTATCTTTGATATATGTATCAGTGTCCATATTTAAAAAAGGATGATGATATGGTAACACCTATATCTATATATGTATCCATCTATTTGCATCCCTATCTATGGCCTTACATAGAGTCCCGGAGCATGGTTCCAGAAGCTCTCATATCTGATAAAGCAGCAGGACTTCATGAGATCGACTGCAAACTACGCACTATTTGTGTGGAGGACTTAGAAAGGTATTGTTGTTATATCGGTCTATGTTAATGATATCATTGTTAAGGGAGATGGCATGCAGGGTATTAGTGCGACCAAGGAATTCCGTGGACAGTAGTTTACTACCAAGGACTGTGGCGAGTTACGTTACTTCCTAGGGCTTGAGTTCACCAGGAATCAACGAGGTCTTGCGATGACCCATAGGAAGTATGTTACCGATCTCCTCTCAGAGACAGGCATGGCATCTTGCAAACCAGCCATTACTCCCATGGACCCCATCATGAAGCTATATTATGATGATGATGATAAAGAGGAGATGGACAAGAGGTGATACATGGAACTAGTTGGGAAACTCCTCTATGTGACCATCACTAGACCAGACATCTCTTTTGTCGTGATCAAAGTTAGTCAGTTTATGGAGCACCCGAGACAGGTAAATGGACGCAGTTCACATGATTTTGAGGTATCTGAAGTCCTCTCCAAGTATTTGATAGCTCTTTAGCAGAGGGACATCCCTTGCCATCATAGCATGTGTCGATATAGATTATGCAGGATGCCCCAAGGATCAGAAATCTACCTTCGACTTCGCAGTATTCATACGGGGCTCTTTGATATCATGGAAGAGCAAGAAGCAGACTGTGGTTGCCAGATCTAGTGTAGAGTATTAGATCCATGGCACAGGGGAGCACTGAGATGATGTGGGTTAAATACTTTCTAATTGACCTTGCTATTGACACGCCCCTCCCCATGCATCTACAATGCGACAACCATGCAACTCTTTTCATTTCCAACAATCCCACCTTCTATGAGAGAACCAAGCACATTGAAGTAGGTTGTCATTACACATGTGACATGATTCAGAAGCGATTTATTTCTACTTTCCATGTCAGCTCAATAAAACATATAGCAGACATTTTCACTAATGCCCTAGCCAAAGGGTCTTTTCAAAGATGTTATTCCAATCTGAGCATGGTTGACATCTATGCTCTATCTTGAGGGGGAGGTCGAGAGTCATTTAATCTTATCTTGTTTTATGTATTTTCATTCTTTATGTCTTTATTATGTAATTTTCCCAACATGATTTCAACCCTAGAGTATCTGAGTAATGCAATTCTATTATTCTCTTTCTACAATTATGTGATTTTTTATTTTGAAAACCCAAAGCATGACCACTCGAGTATGGTAATAATCCAAAGATAACTTCATTGGTAACAGTTGAAATTCCTATTATAGAACTAGAATATGATAATTCCAAAATGTAGAATTAGAATATGGTAATGATTGCATAACAATGCTTAGAAAAAAAATATTTTATGATAATTCCATAAGTTCCATTTATCGTAGTGTTTATTCTGCTCTGATTACTTCATAAAAGATATTTTCTTTTAATAGCTCCTAGTTGAAGTTTGAGCTCATGCATATCATAATGAAGAAAACGAAGCTTTTTTTAATGTCCTCTCTTGGATCTTTTTGTAGCATAAGTAGCTTTATCGATGGATGAGGAAACTTGCCAGCACTACCACAGCCAAGTTGTTCTTCCATACTTTCATTCCAAGCACTTGAGAAAAAATCATCAAACTGCATAGTTAACTGACTCTGCAAAAAAGGGGTACAAACAATTAAATTATATCAATATGATCTCTCAAAAGAAATCTAATTTATCGATAGGATATCCTGTTCAAGAAATAATAAAAAGACAGATGTTCTACATAAAAGAGGAAAATGTTTAAAATCACATTAAACTTTGTGGTGGCCACGGGAACTAATCGCACGGCACCCCGTTCATCTCCGACTACTTAGAAAACAAATAGAATATGATGGACATCCAACATCATTTAGAAACCTTGCAATGGAATACACTCCGCTATCTATGTGGTAGATACAAGACTATGTCAAATAGTGCGGGCATCATTAACTATGACAGCTGACCAGATTATCCGTGATCGACTTTTGGATTGGGCGACTCTCATCATCCTTGGCACGCTTCCACTGATGGGGAAATTCCTTCAGTGAAAACAATGAAGTGTTACTCGTACGCACAATGATGGTTCTCTCTAATTGGCAATTCAAACAGAGGATAGTAAAGAAGGAACACACCTTCAGATGACCAAGCTCCATCCCCTTTTTAGTGCTGGGAGGGATTGTCTGAGCAATACCACCATGTAAAATTTCGTGCACCCACCGCCCATTGCGGGCATCATCGGGAATGGTCCTCTGTGAATCACCCTCTAGACCTCCAGGTTGGAAAGGACGGCCATTAGTGCTACCTCTTACAAAATCTTTTGCGGGACCAGGCATCCGTGCTACAGAACCAAAGTCCTTAGCTCCTTCCATTAGCTCAGACACCTTTATCTGATTGGTAAGAGAAGTTACTCTGCATTGCCTTAATAACAGATAATAAAGTTCCTACATAAATTCATGCAGAATAGAAATCGCAAGAGAGGAGGAAATTATGAGATAAGAGGAAGAAAGCTTCAATTTTATATAACTCAAATCTATCCATATAAAAGTACCAATGCTCCTCTATACAGAGAGGTACGTGATTGCAAAATATTAAAAAAAACAGATAAACCCTGGCAAACACCAATTAAATTACTCTCAATTTAACTACTCGAACTATCAGCTTTAAGATACCGAGATCTTAAATTGATCACAGGTTACCTAAACAAGATGAATATTATGGATGAACTCAAAACAACCGGAAAGCTGCTATAAATCCTAATTTAATCAAAATCATAATTGCATCAACAAATAAAATAGTTGCAAGATAGAATTCCCACCTCCACTGGACGGGGATCCCAAATCCCATTGTTGCCGCTATCATAATTGCGTCTGAATGGCAGTTCCCACGATGGAACGACAAGGGAGCTCGGAAGGGATGGATCTATGTCAACCTTGGCACGGTCGAACCAATCAAAGTCCCACTGCCGTCCAGAGGATGCCGCGGAGAACTCGTCTGGGTCCAATTGCGGGGTGAGATACTTGTCCTGCAATTGCTTCCTGAGGCTCTCCGGAGTTTGAGGTTCGAAAGCAGGCGGCTGAAACAAAAACCCCATGGTATCGATAAGAAGAAGATGGTGATTAAAGAGGAGAAGAAGTGGATGGAACGGACGATGATGAAGTCGGGGAGGGAATGGAGGGGGTTGGGGCGGCGGGCGGCGGGGAGAGGCTCCAGCCTGAGGTGGCCACTGTGGCCAGAGAAGCCGATCCTGAACTCCATCTGCTCGTTGGCGGCCGTCATGTCATCCATCATTCTACCTACTGATCGATCCGATGATGGACTGATAGCTGACGGAGTGAAGGCAGAAAAAAGTATACAGAGAGAAGGGAGTGAATAGAACAACGCCCTCCTCCCGCCGCTGGAAGGTCTGCTTAAATTTGGGATTTGGGGTTTTATATATATCTAGAAGTGTTCCAAGGCGACTGATTTATATATGGGAGAAATGGGGAGGGGCACCAGACTACTCATGCCAATTTCATCACGAACAGAGACATATATACCCTTCATCCAGAACGGGTCGATTGCAGCAATTCTAAGACACCTAAAGTTACGTGTTCTTGATGGAGGATAGGGGCGGAACTAGCATATAGCTTAGAGGGGCCATGGCCCCTCCTTAATTATTACATTTCTCTTATATAATGTTATTAGATTTTGATATGACCCTTGCTCAAATGTTAAATATATAGCTAATAATGTGAAGTAGTATAACTAAATGCTTAATGTCTCATTGGTAAAGTGTTGTTTTCTCCAACAAAAAAACTAGGGTTCAAATCCCATGCATGCATATTTTGTCAAAAAAATTGGCTTTACTCACTTTATCTCTCTCTATCCTTTATTTTGTTTAGCTTGCCCCCTGATAAAATTCCTGTTTCCGCCCCTGATGAGGACATAAGACTCTTTGTTTCTGATTAAAATGGAATGGCATATTAAAGGGATATAGTGATGAAAATACATCGTGATGTTTCCCAAAAAAATAAAAAATTAACCGAAAAATATGATGGGACAGCCCCATTTTTCTCTTTATATATATCCTAGGAAGTCCAGTGATCCAAATGAGCAATTATCAAATGGACCATTAATTATTTGCTTTGAAGAAAAGAAACCCAATTACATCTTTTCGGTACTTGTCTCTTTGATGATGCTAGTTGGGTCCATATTGGGGTAAAAAATAGCACCGTAAATGTAGTAGTGAATTTCACTCTCTTCTTAGAGGATTCTCTCATGGCTCATCGCTTACAAGAGTACCTAGTTGTGAGAGGGATACTCTTGTAAAATTACACAATTACCTACTAGTGTGGAGACCTAAACCTGGAGGAGAAAAGTCACTTTCGATTGGCATTGGGTCATGCAACAAGTTGGCTTTTGTTACACTGCACGTCCTTCACACTTATGAGTACATCCTCCTCCTCACTCAAAGCTTCTTCCATGACAGCATATTCTTTATCATCATATATGTAGCATATTGCATCTTCTCTATCGGGTTGTCCTCTCTACTTTACCGCCTTCAGTTGTAATCATTTATTCCACCTACCACCACCACCATGCCATCCACAACCTTATCTTCTCGTTTATAGATGTCCCAGAGATCTATGGTAAAAATTAGGAGAAGGAGAATCAAGCTCTATTGGAGGTGTAGATTAACCTCAACACTTGAGATTATCGCGCATGAGTTTTTGCTAAGTTCATTGTGGCGCGAAGAAGATGACTCGTCTTTGGCTCCTAGCAGCATGCTCAATCGTCCATTGATGTACTTTATTGACCCTCTTTCGCTCATCTTGGCCAAAAAGTCTTGATGCTTTCCTATCTGGCTTCTGTCTACTCGTTCATATACGACTACCTAGGTAGGAAGGGAGTTTTATGCACTTCTTGTGAATGTTTGTGCTTCATATGTGAAATTCCTCTAACGAGATTAGATTTCATTATGAGTGAACGGACCAAAACATGGAGGAGAAACCCCTCGTCTCACTTTCATTGGATTTGATTATACCTTGTGATGATGCCTCTATTGACATGCTTTGCATGTCATCATTCCCTAGTTGAGCTTGGATGTGATTCTCGACTTAACGAGCTTGGATTTGAATGTCTCTATTTATGATGGTTTGCTTTGGACACGGGGACTTTGATTTTATCATGCACGTCTCTACTGAACTTGTTCCTTCATTGTGCTAGGATGTGGTTGTGCTTATCCTATTGTTGAGCTTATGCCTCCCTGTTGAAATTATGCATTTTCAACATTATTTCCTTATTTAGGTTATGGCAATATTTAGCTTACTCCTTTGTTAAACGTATAACTTTGTTAATATGTGTCGTTCTTTGATTTGTAATAACTTATAAGGTAGAAAATATTGTGATTGGTTAATGTAGCATGCCTCCTAGATTCATGGTTTGGAGGTGTAATAAGAGGATAATTAGATCTTATTTGAGGCAAGAGGGAGCATATAATTTTGTGTATATGTTGTTGGACTTTAACATATGCGATTACTTCACTTTACCATATTAATTTAATTGCTATTAGCAATGCATTTTAACACAAGGCACCATTTGTAAATATGATATGTTTTTTTTCACGGGCAGTTGATACTCCTACTATTTATGATCAAATTTTCTTTGATTGTAAATCTATTTTGTTTTTTTATATTTTCTTGTTAATGGTAATATATTTTACATTTATTTACTGCTTTTGCTTTGGTCAAATTTCCAACATGATTCAATGCATCGAAATAGAAGACAAGCAGGCAACAAGTTACGACGCTAGTCTTTTTTGAATTGCAAAATCAATCCTTCTGAACAGTTCATCCATAAACGTATGAACCAATCAAGACTTTTTGGACCATCTTCAAAAGCCCAACAAGCTTCCAGTGCTAAGAAACCAAAAGTATCAAAACCAAAATGGATGAAGGCGTGTTGATTCTCTCTTTCTCAGACTTTACCGCTTTTGTTGAGGCAACTTTAAGGGAAGAATGCCATGTTGTGAGGGTCCTGCTCTTCAACCCCACAAGCGGAGAAACTGCTTTGGTTGATTTGTAAATGTTATATGCTACTATATTCTTGTTTTGGTATTCTTTTAGTCAAATTTTGTACTTTTCATAATCACGTTTTACATTAATTGTGAATTTAATCTACTTTCTATCATTTTATTGCTACTCTTGAAGCGTATTTGATAATTACATGTCATTATTTAAGTTATGATCAGCTGCGGGTCGTTTTTTCTTTTAGCGTATTACTTGATTTGTCATTTAAAAAAATCTCAATGGTCTGTTTTAGCATGTTCTACTTTGATACGTTCTTTCGAGTGTTGTATGTCTTTTGTTATGTTGAGAAATTAATTTTTCCCAACTATTGAGCATGCATGATGCACATATCCTTCTCTTCATTGGTTTTATTATGTATTACAGCTGTGTTCTCTTATTTTTAATATATGAATGAGTGAGCTATTACATATTATTGTGCCCAACAA
Organism: Ottelia alismoides; assembly: GCA_037367405.1. Taxonomy (NCBI): domain Eukaryota; kingdom Viridiplantae; phylum Streptophyta; class Magnoliopsida; order Alismatales; family Hydrocharitaceae; genus Ottelia; species Ottelia alismoides. The sequence goes on along the minus strand of JAZKJV010005107.1, from coordinate 262,807 downwards.
ACTTATATGGCAACGACAACCCAAGCTAAAAATGTGTTGTGCAACCAATTGATCATAAAATACTATTAACTTATCATATTGAATATAGTTAATCTGAGAATATGCGATGATATTAGACATATCCTATGATGTGATGCATAATTGAGCACATACGATGATGTTTAATCGAGCATACGCATATGGAAATATTTGAAACTGAACTCGCACAATGATGTTAGTTAGAGCTTTTGATGCAATGTGTAATTTAGCTACTATAATGATGTCTAGTCAAGCACACACAAACCGAGCGTAGGAAATACTTTTCGAACTGAGCACATGAAAATATGTTAAATGAAACACATGGCAATGATGTGCAATTTGATGGATACCTGACCATAGGCAACAATGTGCAATCGTCCATATGTAATGATGACTAATCGAGCAAATGATATGGTGTATGATCGATCACATCGAATGACTTTGTTCATTTTTTATTTCACCTTGAAATTGAACCATTCATCTGAACTGAGAGTGTGCAATTGATTTTATTTAGCATAATGCAAGGATGTGCATCACAATGGATCTTCTTTAAATATATCTATTACAACAAACTTTTGAATAATGATCTCAATGAGAATATTAATAATTTTTTGAATGAGCATATGTATTTATGTTAGCGGAATCTGAGCACGAGCCTATTTCTCATCTAGAGGAGAGATAAAAAAACCAAAGACGAGGCAAGAGGGGTAGAGGATGATGGTTATCACGAATCACCAGCTACTCACTCCATAAGGATCCTAACTAGATCCACATGCAAGATCAAGTCATGATGAAGTGTATGTGGAAGTTTGGGAGAAGAACGATAAGAGTAAGAAACATTTGTCATGGCATGGTAAAATCTGATTTTGTCACGTTTTTTTATGGAAAATCAAGTGCATGATTCACAAAGGATCAAATCCCATCTCGTTGAAAATCTACCAGAAGCACCATGCCACCTCCATAAATATGAGAAACAAATCAAGAATCCTATGTGATCACACTTTCAACAACCCCATAGTCCCCAATGATGAAAATGGTTGTGTGATAATTTGTTCATCCTTTCAGCAACATGTGTATACCATGTTGTCGTTAACATATCTTAATCTATAGTTGGAGAACTATATCTGGCGTAGAATAATTGACCATTCCCATTCTTCCAATGGATTTCATACAATATAGGGAAGGGACCGGAAATGGGTAAGTATGCAAGTTCATCCATCGATGGACCTTATTAACAAGAGGCGAGACGTAACCCAATGAGGGGTGGACAAGGATGCTAGAATAGCATTTGCTAAACTCAGAGATGTTCTTCCCAACCTTGAGCCTCGATTCTATGCCAGGCTAGCCGATGTGTTGACCCATCAAGAAAAGAGGGATATCTTTCAAATCATAAAAGAGATGATGAAATGCTCCATGGATAGGTCTCCCATGTTCCGAGTCATTTTTAGGAAGATTTCACAACAACTACCACAACCTCAAAAATCCTTTGTTCTCGCATTCCCTTGAACAATCCTCGTAACATTTCAACATTTTTTATTGTAATATTTAGGCATGGCATTTGGTTTAGTAGGTGGACATTAGCTCATTACAAAACATATGATATTTGTTGCGACGTTAGCACCTTATTTGGCATTTGCCAATTATCAAACCTCTTTAACTTTGACATTGTTTGCGATGCACTTCCCTTGCTAGAAAATCATTTTGCTCTAAACCGGCGGTTTGTGAGATTATATTAAGGATAACATGCGAGATTATTTTAAAAAGCCTGCACTGATTATTATTTAGATAAATTTTATTCATAATATCATCCTTGCATGTTACTTTGAATGATATACAAGTGCTTTGACACATTTTTTACATTGGGATATCCCAATCTTATGATTGAACTGGATTTGCCTCTAAGCATTATCTATGACATTTGTGTTATGAACTTATCATGTCATGGGAAGTTATACTATTGTTGTTGTTTGGCATAGACTTCTAACATACTCGATCACCAACATAGATGGACATAGGTGGCACGTTCAATACTTTTGACGACATCTTGGGTGAGGTAGTACAAATTGCATATGCCTTAGTAGTGTACATTTTTCAGGAACAAGACCAATAGAACACAAGGATCTTAAGGCCCTTAATATTGGGTCACTGATAAGTTGAGATTGGATAGAAGAGATGATGTGCGTGCACAAGAAGAGATCCTATAATACTTATGGGTGGAATTTAGAATATTGATGCAATTTATGGACTTGCTAGATAGAGGATAGAGATAACCAACCCAGTGCCTCCAAACGAAGGAGCAGATTTGTATCTTCCTTTTTTGTGTTTGGCCATGCGATGAAGAATCGAATGCTACAAGATTTTTTCATACTCAATGCCTTAAAGATGCTTGATTAAATCAAAGTCGTGAATCTACTCTTCTCGTTGCATCCGAATCATATTCAGATCAATGTCCAACATTTGGACTAAGATCAGATTACTTATCTACTGAGTGGAGTCACTAAAATATAAACATGTTTCCTCATTCCATCAGAATGGAAGCGTCATGGTTATTCAACTGATTAAGATCACATCATCCTTGAGTATTCCCAATACATGTACATCATGCATACTAGAAACCTATGATAAACCCGAAGTTCTGATCTTATTTGAATTGTCTCCTTCAGGGGGTTTACCATTTAGTTTCTCATTCGATCATTGGGAGTTGGTATCGATCATATGTTTTCCAAAAGCATACATCATACATTCAAATCATGTCATGTTTCCAAAACAAGACGACCAACGTTGGATTTTGGTTTATCCCACTATCTCATGAGTGAGCTCATGTCTTCCGATTCAGTAGTGAACCTATATGATCCATTTGAGAGATCGTATTGCTCGCATGCCCTCGCATGCATACCGACTCGCTAGTGTATATACCTTGATTAGGTCATCAACCTAATGGTTTGCTTAATGTACATACTTATACATATAGTAATGCATCTGTCTCTGACTAAAGGATGTGTTCCTATACGATACATCATGCGACATATGTCTTAGATATCTTGATCTCGTTACGTCAACTCTTTGACCTAACTCATACAACACCTCTGAATCTCTATTTCTATGTAGAAGACCCGCATCAAGAGGTCGGTCAGATGTCAGCCTTTGGGGTAAGGATTGACGTCTCCTTATCGAGTGGAATATCCCTTCTTGATAATCACTTGACAATGCGGTTGAGACCTCAACTTAATTCTTTAGATATTCAACCCTACTCTGGTCTCTATGATTAAACCTTTTGATGAATATGTGATTCGTCACATCAATTAACTGAAAATATATATTCGTCCTGAGAAATTAGGTTCATTCATATGTCTATATATCAAAACTAACATTCATGATCTTGTAAATAATTTGCATAAATTAACACTCCATTCTGCATTCATATTCATCTGTAAATAATCTTCTAACATGATCCATTTTTAATTAATTCATTCTAACTAAAATTGGCATAAAACTATCTCCATTGTGTAAATATCACCAAAATTAACCAGAAAAAATCATAAAAAAATACTAACTTGTATATATTTAGAATAAACCCAAACCCTAGTTCCAAGGCAAAAACCCGTAAATGTTAATATCTCTCTTATATAATATTCAATTTTACCATACTCGTTTTGAATCAATGCTCATTCAAATACCTACAAATCAATACTAAATTCAAAAGAATCTGAGTTCATTTGTGAAATGTGATTTTTGGGACCTAGCTGTATATTGTACATATTTACTAATCTTTGACTAGTTACTTCATGTACATATTTGACTTTATTTATTTATTTATTCTCATTTATTAATTTTATTTCATGTTTTAACTGATTACATCAAAATCAAAAACCAAAAAATAAGAAAAATAATAAAAGACAAGTTCTGACTTTGAGTACATTGACCTAATTCACATGTATATAATCCAATTCCCAAATTTATTCTGACCTTTTATTAACTCATAAAAAATACAAAAAATTACATTTGAGTCCATTGCATTATTTTGCACCTTGTTTGATTTTTATGTGCATTTATTCATCTACAGAAAACCAAATAAAAAATACAAAATCAAAATTGACATTTTATGTAAAATGTAACAAAAAATGCACATATTGCACAATTGAGTCTATTTGCATTTGAGTTCTTAGTGAACATTGAAGAGTATATTTGGATTTACATTTTTCAATTTTATCATTTTTCATTTGAGTTATTTAGTTTGATCTATTTCTCTTACATTTAATGCCTTGGTCAAAGTCAAACTCCACGTGTCAACCCCTGATTGGGCTAACTAAGCACCATGGTGAACTCCGCTCATCCCATTCAACAACCCTTGTCTCTTCCTGCCCTTAATTGTGGTCGTTGGATCAAGTCGAAATCCAACGACTGATCCTTATCTTTTTAAATCACCCGCTCCCTCGCGAGACTTGCATGTAACCCTCTTCTCACTTTTGGATCCAGCGTGATCCACGGCATTTTCTCCATATCCTTCCTCCTCTCTCCACCTTCCTACTCTGCCTCGCACCACCCAACCATCTTCATCGAACCTGGAGATCATTACCTCTTCTCCTCTATCTCCGGCCAGACCTTCATCCCCCGTTTTCCCCTCCAGATGACTCATTGATCTTCTTCCCCTATGTCTCTACCCGATCAACCCTAACCTCCTTATCCTATCTCTCTACATCCATCGCTCGGCAAACACAACCTCCTTATCCCCTCTTCTACCCCCCCCCCAATCCTTAGAAACCCTGGCCCTACGTCTCTAATCTACATCTTGATCGTCCCTTATCCCTTCGATCTCCATATCAAACCCATTATCTTCTCCTCCCCCAACCAAATTTGATCCAATATTTAACCTTCTTCTTCTCCAACGGCCTTATCCTCTTCCAAGAACCCACTTACCTTCATCTATACGCCTCCCCCTGTCATATTTAATCCTCCCTCTGACCACCTTTCAGACCATCTGCCAATATCCGACCTGAACCGAGAGAGAGAGAGAGAGAGATAAGAGGACTTGAGGGGTGACGACACCCAAATCTTCTCTGGCGACGACCCCTCCTGGGCGAGACCCACGGGTTCAAGGCCATGTCGCAGCTTCTTAGCGACTACAGACCTCGGTCCCTATTGCTGGATCTTAAGGCGAAGATCATGAGAGCTTCTTTGCTCCTTCAATTATGCGGTCTACTTCAATACCACCAAGTATGCTTCTCCTTATTCGTTATGCTCTTTCTCTCCGTACTCAAATCCCCAATCTTCTTATCCCTTACGATCGATCATCAACTCATTCATACCTTTATCTTGACCCTCTCAGGTCCCATGCCTCATCATGATATTCCAACTCTGGTCGAATCCGCGGTCGGAGCTCTGCTCCTTTCCTCCAACACACGATACATGAGCCTCCATCCCCACCTCCATGTGCAGTTACGATAGGGCCAAGCCTTTAAGTCTTAAGCCTCACATTTACTTGCATGCGAATCAGAAGGATGAAGCCCTTGAACTCTAGACCATCAGCATCTCAATCGATGACCTCTAATTGGGCGTGTGTCGCCTGGTCACTAGAGATTCAATCGCCAAACCTTGTCGTTGCTAGAGACGAAGAACGCCTAAGGAAGAGGTGATCTACAGTTGCCCGTCGATTAAGATCAGAGGGGCATCATGATTGTGGATCCTCCATCTATAGACCAATCATCTGCTTCAATCGCAACCGTTCAATTTTGCCCAAATTAGAGCCCGTGGATCCGGAGCCATAATCTCGTGCCACGTGGAGACTCGGTCATCCAAGCGGCCTCCACCGCTTGAGCATGTCCCCTCACGTGCCCAGTGTGTTTCGTGGGTAATTTACATGCATGCCTAGAGACCCTTACAAATTACACATCAGTCCACTCACGCTCCCTTCACGTGCATGCATAGGAAATATGCACCCATGCCCCCTCACTCATTGGAGACAACTAATATACTCCCGTCGAGGAATAAATCACACAAAAGATCCCCCACATTTGAATAATTACAAATATACCCCTCCAAAGGTCCAGATTGTAACTATATTATTTTTTTCTTTGCATTTACCTTTTTGAGTTTTACCTAATTATATCTTGAATATTTGGAGTTCGATTTCAATGTTTTTTTATATCATTTTAAAACTTATTTAATTATCTTTCACATATAACAATTGATTGTTTATTCTAAGATATTATTGAATACCAAATAATTTGAAGAAGTTATTCTATTTATTTTTAGCACATTTATTATCTTCCATTGATTCTGTATTGCTCAATAAACTGCGGAATTTCGTGTAATTATTTTGGAGATTATTTGACACTTTATTGATCATATTTTTCTTAAATTAATCATTAGCGATGGGACATTGCAAATAAATTTGTCTAGTGGATTTAACTGACTTGTCTTCTGCTTGCATTTGTCATTGCATCATTTTATTAATCATTTTAAACAAATAAAAATTACTTTTATTCATTTTATTCACACACATTGCGTGGCAATATTTCTTCCATTGAAATTATTGTTAAAATTCATGCATAATATGTGATTTAATTAATTAAATATTTATTTTAAAATCTATAAAAATGTAAAATTTAAATCCATAAAAAAATCTTTTTTGAAAACCTAAACCCTAGATTTTTTAAAAATTAAATCCTCGTATTACACCCCTGAGTTCGACCTTGGGACTTGCCCAAGTGAAACAAATAAATTGCCATATTAGGACTATTTTTCAAGCTCGTGTGGTTTTTGATTGATCGTCGGATCTCCTTGCTACAATAAAATGACATAATTGATAAGGGGATTCGAATGATATATCAAAATGGCATAATTATTTAAGAGGTATATGGTTTAGGATATTTTTAAACAATTTCAATTTTAAGTTTTCATCCCCGAGTTGTCTGACCCTTGATTTTCTTATGTATATTTTCTTTGTTTATATTTCTTAAAAATTTTACTTATTTTATTTTATGTATATATATTTTTGTGAATATCTCTTTACTTTTTTCTTTTTTTTCATGTGATGGACCCAATAACTTGGAGCGACTTTCTCGGAGGCTGAAGCAGCTCGAAACAACCGGATGCAGGCTATTCGGTGGACCGAGCCCGTTGAAGAGACACTAAGAAGCATTTTATTTTTAGAGAGAGTGGATGACTTTTATTTATTTATAGACATTTATTTTTGTAATAATTTATAATAATTTCGTCCATTTCCAGCGGTCTTCATTTAAACACTCGCGCTTGTACCTGGACATTGGACACTCGACCATCAAGCCCAAATTTTTTGTGGTGATTAACGTAGTCCTAGGATTGCACTACGATTATTAGATGTACTAGGATTATCCTGTGCTCGTAGGACTAGGTCTACATGCCAATGTAAGTAGACGCATTAGATTGGATTTTACCTAGCCAAATTAATTTATTCTCACACTCGCTAATAGAAATTCATGTTCTATGTATGGTTTCCCATGCATGTATTAGAAATATCTGCTTAAGGAAAACTTAAAATTCAGTCTTGCATCTCCATGGAGATTGCAAGGAAACGATGTAAGTATTTCTGACTTTGCATTCGTCATTGTGTTTTCCATTACATGACTTTTTCGATTCTCTCTCTGATTTCACTCATATAGGAATTAAAAAAATTGGAATCCTTGTGTATACATGTCTCAACCTCCAGTCAAATTCAAGTGATAACCAAATTAAAATAATGAGACAACTAAATAAGGTGACTGGAAATAATTGGAATAAAATTTAAAACCATTGATTACGGGAGACCAACCCCATCCATGTGTGCATATACTTACCTCCAGACTATGAGTGGGTGAGGATGTAGACTTAAGGTTAGAGCCCAAAACTCTGGACCTGCACCCTAAGTCTCCAGATTCAACTCTTGTGAGTTTGGGAGCTGCAAGCACTCGCCTCCGACCATAGTGGATGTTTTGGGTGGGTGAGTCTATTATCTCCTTTAGGGAGTGTGATATAACCTAGTACCCCAGACAAATCCTTTGATTGAGGAATAGTAGAACCACATCTGGGCGTCAGGTTGACACACAGGTGTGTAACAGATTGGAATTTTGTCTTTTTTCACCAATTTAAAATAAAAAATATAATTGGTCCAAACTTTATAACCTTTATTGTGTAAAGTTGGTGAACCTTTGGTTGAATTACATATGAATTGTGAGCGTTCAAAGATCAATACACTTGCAAAACAAATAATCGAGGTTCATGAATCATTCTCCACCTTCATTCATGGAGATGTTGGAATAATGGTATCCATACCCATACTCCATGGGTCGAGCTTACACGACCATGTCCCGACCGTATTCATCATCATTTTCATTCAGAAGAACCTTTTCTTTGAGACAGTTCTTCCCCAGCCATCCTTCCCTCCACCTTCACTCAACTATCCACTTCTCCTCTGGTTGAGACTTTAAGATATGAACCTCTCACAAACCCAGACTCAGATGAAAAATATGTGGACATCATGGAGCGAGCAAAGTTGAGGATGGAAAGGAGTGTAACCAAAATTGAAAGAGAAACATGATTCCCGATTATGATTGACAATTCACTGTTTGAACCATCTCCTACTCGGGATGATACTCTTCTTGAGTAAGACCATTTTCCTTTGACCATACATTTGACATCCAGAGTCACCAGACCATGACCACAGGGAGTGATTATTACTCTGTTGGATTAGAAAGCCCATAGCGAGCCATTATGCAATAAATATTATTGCAAATCATTCCCTAATCTGAAATATAGAATAACTAATTTGCATAACAAGCCCCTTTGTACAAATATGGTTATGTACCATGGCCATCTTTACGATCATATAGCTGTTGATTCAAATGTTGAATCATATAGGATGGTACTTGGATGATATCTAAAGAGTTAGATTGAGGACTCGTCAAGCACAATCAAGTAATTATTAAGAAAGGATTTCTAGCCCGAGAAGAAGATGGCAATCCTTCTCTAAAGGCTGATATCTGACCGACCTCTTGATCCAGGTCCTCTACATAGGAATAGAGATTCAAAGGTCTCATATAAGCTAGGTTAAAGAGTTCACTTAACGAGGTTAAGATAATGAGGACCTATCTCATATATTATCACGATATAGGAAAGCATCCTATGACCGAAGATAGATGTGTTACTATATATCTGATTGTGTACATTAGGCGACCATTAAGTTGATGAACTAACCAAGGTCTATACGCTAGCAAGCTGGTGTGCACATGAGGGCATATTAATAATACGATCTCTCAAAGGGATCATACATGTTCTCTACTAGACCGGAAGACATGAGCTCACTCATGAGATATTGGGATTAAATTCCATGCATGGTCGTCTTACTTTGGAAGCATGATAGTTGTTATAGGTATGATATATTCTTTATAAAGTATATGATCAATACCAACTCTCAATGATCAAATTAGAAACCTAATGATAAAATCCTAAAGGAGACAGTTCGAATATGGTCTAAAACTTTGGGTTTATTTTAAGTCTTCCAGTATGCAGGATGCACGGGTATTAGGAATACTCGAGGGTGATATTATCATAAACGTTTGTATAACCATGACACTTCCATTTTGAGGGAGTGATGAAACAAGTTTGGATTTTAGTGACTTCTCTCAATATATAAGTACTATGATTTTAGTCTGAATGTTGGACATCGATCTAAATGATTTGGATGCATTGAGAAGATTAGATTCACGACTTTGATTTAATCAAGCATATTTGAGAGGTTCCCAAAATCTGAATTTGAGATATGATCTCAATATCCAAGTCAATATACATGGAATGTTCAATCGCGCCGACCTTACTTCTAAGTATTTGAGGAGAAGGCATATAATTCTTGAAAGAGTTCTAGAATTGTTCCATGAGCAATTTTATCTAAGCATTGGAAAACTAGCTAATTAAATAATATTTATTATCATAATTAATGTATAGATAGAGATATATATGATAATTAAACTAGATTTAATTATCATGGATAGGATTATTGTGGATAATACTATCCACAATAATCATGAATAATGTGGATATGATGCACAATATCTTGGAGAGAGCTAATTCTGAATAAAATTCATATTTGTATGTTAGCGTGAATTGGACTTACATTACATAATTTAATGTAAATATGATTTACATTAAATACTGAATGGAAGAAATTAATTTTTAATGGTCAATGATTTGATTGAAATTATCACAAATAGCTTTGGAATTATTAGGTGATAATTTAATAATTCAATTAATTAATGTAATGGATAATCAAGTTTTTGATTTATACACCTTAGAGTGGATGCCAATGGGTTGTTTCAACAATGGCAGATGTCCGCACTATTTTTGTATATGGATGAGCTCTCTTAATTATCTTCTATTTTTTGATGAATTATCTTAATCTATATAATTTGCAATTCTTTTAAAATTATCTCTTTATGTCTTCTTTTGTTTTATTGTAAACTTAAAAGAAACAAAAATCAATCTAAACCATTGATTAGTGAAAAACATATGGATTGTGATCCATGGAAAGAAACACAAATCAATCTAAACATTGATTGGTGTGAGCACATGGACAGGGATACATGGACCTCCATAATGCTATAAAAGAGAGTCCAACCCTAACCATCTTTACATAAGTTGAATGCAATTGTTGCATTAACAATACTATCTCTATATACGCGTCCTCTCTCTCTCTCTCTCAACAACCTTGGTCGAGATCGCGATCGTCATCGTACTGATGTTGCGTTGTCGGGTTGATCACTCAAGGAACTCAATCTTCTTCGATGCCAGGTGTTCTTAAAGAAGACAACGGATTTCGTGCGATAAAATCAGAAGGTTCCTTGCTTGGATCGTTGGATCGTGGGAAGCACGTGACTCATCATCACGCATGTAAGTGCACCCTCGTCGGATCGGACTTGAGTCAGGAGGCTTCTTCCTTTAGAAGCTCTAAAGATCACAACCACGCTTTAAGAGGTAAGCTTTATCTTGTGTGATCTCGATGAAACAATTTGAGATGTGTTCTTGAATCATATGGTTTCATCATTTTTTTTAATTCCGCTGCCCCTTGCAACTAGTATGATTGGTTGCCCTTGGTCGTATTCAATACGACGACCTAAACCATTGCCTTCATACTCAACTCAAGATTGCACACCTGAGTTACAACATGTTGAGTACAGTTATTCCTCTCCCAATCATGAGACGATTGCGGATGACATTGCTAGAATTAATCAGAGAGCCGTTGCTTTAACCGATCAACTTGACAGTGTCATCCAAATGGTAAAAGAAATGATTAACAACCAAAGAGGAGTGAGAATGACACAAAAGTGAATCCGAGACACATCAAGTGTAACATATTCAGATACAAACACCACATGTTCCCGAAACCACTGATCAACCCACCACTAACTATTCCACTGACTCGGCAAAAAACACCAAAAAATTTAAAATTCAGAAAAATAAAAAACGGACAACACAAAAGTAGAAGCATTCTGTAAAAGCCTATTATTAAAGCTTTCACTAATCAAGGTCATAGAGTATGTGTTCGATCTTCAAAGATTTATGAAGAGATGATTATCACCCAAGAAGATGAGCAAAATGTGATCAATAACCAAATTTCATTTAATCACTATGGACAGTTCAATGGTGATGATAAAGAAAACAAAAGGCCGCAAAGTAAAGCAGTTGACTCGAGTTAATTGTGAAATTAAGGATACCGAGTTCACTCATATTCGGATAGATGATGACTCTACCCTAAACATCCTCCCGAAGTCCGTGTTTGACCAACTCAAACTTGGACTACTAAAGAAGACAAGAGTAATCATTTAACTATCTAATTGATCCACAAAAGACCGAGAGGAATTGTTTCTATCATCATGAACTTCCAAGATGTCAAACATAGAGTGGACTTTATTGTCATGGACATTGAGTACCAAGGAGAGTTGACTAAGTCTCTGATCATCTTGGGAAAGGCATTCTTAGCCTTTGTTAGGGCAACTATCGATTGTGATAGTCAAGATATATAATTTCCAAACAAGGACCAAACTGATCATATTCTCGAGGACATACCTGACCTTGAGACAACCATACAGAACACCGACAGTCATGACCAAGAGGAGACCACAGAGTCAAACCCTTCACATGATCATACCTCTCCTCGGGAACCACTGACTCAAGACATGACCCAATGAGAGATGCCTAAGGACGTGACTATCGAGACAACCAATGTTACCATCTAGGTGAATGATCCTAATTTAGACATATCCAATTCACCAAATACGGACACAGTCATTTCAGACTTTTTTTATCATTACCGTGATCCGACACCTGAGCCTACTAAGGCCAAGCCAACTCAAAGAACCATCATATACCTGAGACGTGTACTGACCTCGCATGAGATAATCAACGAACGACCCGATTCATCTGACGAAGAACGAATGGCTAGCACCTCACAGACCTATCTTAGAGGGTTCACATCCTCTAGTCTGGTTGCTAGTAGAGGGAAGAAGCATTATGACCTTCCTACTCCCCTTGCTTTAGGTTCTAGCAAACCGACTAAGTACATAACTATAGACATAGATTTTTTTAGGATTCTTCTCCATGCTCTTGTAGATGCTGATGAATTTTCATTTCATCACCTTTATTCTTTCATTTCAACCTTAAATCCTTAGTTAAATACATGTAAATAGCACTAATTTTTACAAAATAAAATTCATTATTTGACTTACAAATACTATATAAATAGTGATATTTAATTTCAAAATAAAAAAATAAAGGAAGAAAAATAAATAGAATTGAAGTATTGAAAATATTGAATGACACGAGACCCAGAACCCAATGTAATATTGACTTGGTCGACAAGGAATAAAGTAGGGGGAGAAATGGTGATTATTTGTACACAAAATACATAGAAATCCTAATTTTATTTATCAATAAATAGACATTTGTACCATATTTTATTTTGCATTTTATATACCTCAAATAACAAACCCCTCAACATGAAACTTGTATATAAAAATACAAATAAAAATATAAAAATAATTGTAAAGAAAATTAAGACATAATATGACAGGGACACATAGAGGAAAAAGCCATAAATAAAACTTCATAGACCAATAACTTCTACATACAAACTCAAAATTTACCAAACTCACCTTTATTGTTCATAAAATTAAATTATATATATAATGAAGTGGTTTCATTTAAAATGGATCTAAGATGTCAAAGTCGATCTTTTGGTCCCCATTGTACCTTATACCTTCATATTTTATTCAATCTATTCATTCTTTATATTTAGCTTTCTTGTATTTTTAAATACTTGTAAATATTATTTGAAATACAATAAAAATATATAAACATACAAAAAAAGCATAAAAAATCAAAGTAATTAACGTATTAAAATATATAGGTATATTATATCGATAATATACATACACCTATTTATTTAAGTATATAAATAAAATCAGAAAATATAGTAAAAATATGTAAATATATTTTTAAATATATTATACATACATAAAATATGTTTATATAATAATAAAACACTAAATAAAAAATAAAAATAAAATATTTGAAATACATGAAAATATATCGATGTATATACAAGTAAATATTAGCACCTAATATAAATAAGCTTGTAAAAATAAATAAAAAATTTCAACAAATTGTATATAAAATAAGAAACACTTCTCATTTTTTGTTTTTATTTAACAAATTCATTTATTATTTATTATCAAATTAATAGGGGATTTATTTCCTGGAATTTTCTGGCTGGTCCACGTGGACCAATCAGAACCCTACGTTTGTTGACTCCCAATCGATTTGTACACCCTTCACCTCTGACTTCTGTCAGAGGTTACGAGACTACCGCCTTCTCCAATTTCCTCCCCTTTCTCCATACCTCCTTCCTCCTCGAGCTGCCCACCTTCCTGCATCCCACTCATCCCTATCACACGCCAGCAATCTCTTATGCACGTAATCCCTCTTCCTCTTTTGCCCCTGGCCATGGGCATAAATAAGCACCTCCTCCTTCCTTTTACCTTATGATCCCTTTTCATGCCTTCTAATCCCAAGCTTCGTTTGCTTAAGGATCTTGGTGACAACAGGAGACTCACCGAGGCTTCGGCGAGGAGAAGAAGGGGGTGGAGGAGGCGGTCCAGGTGCTCTCGAACTCTGCTCTGGTGATGACTTGTTGCTCCATGTTCCCTACATGTACTTGATGTTGTCGTTCACATTTTAGGTAGATTTTTAATTCAACATCGTTGTGTAACCTTTAGCTTATGCAATTAGTTAGTAGGTTATTTTAATATTAATTTCTTCCGTTGCTGGAGCTTCCTGCTCAAGCTTGAAATCACTGTGAATCATCCGTGATCTACCCGCCGTATCACCTCACTCTAATTCCTCCTCCATTTGTCCATATTTCACCCTACTTTCCCCTTGATCCCACACAGATCAAGCGAATCCGAGCTCGAACCTCTGCTGGTTTGCCTGAGCTCGTCTCCTGACCATTCATCATGTGCGCATGATGTGTTCGCATGTTGAGAGGTGATGACGTATCCCTAGGATAGTGCCCAAAACCTATCATTAAGCCTTGAGTAATGGATTGTAATCTTGGATGATCACCAATAAAATCGACAAGATAAATGACCAACATCTGCTGGCCTTCATGTGTGAAGTTGATGAAATCAAGGGTATCGTTGGTCTATTGGTTAAGCCTTACTTGTGTATTCTCCCCAACCCTCCTATACCATAGTCAGTCCATCTCCCATTTTCATAGATTTAGTCATCCTCGGAGATTCAATCAACTTGTATATCCACTCCCCCTCTAACCCTATGGTTCCCCACTCTCAGTTCCATATCCAAATACTTAGGCTACTCTTTAGACTAAGTATAGGGGGAACCATGTTATTATATGATTGTTCACCTCGGTTCTCTCCAACCTCATTCCTATCTCTATCCTTAGGCTATTCTCATACCAAGTATAGGGGAGACCTGAGCCCTGGTTATCCTCTTCACTCATTTGATCCCTTCCCGTGGTCCTCTTCTTATACTTAGGGTATTCTTAACCTAAGTATAGGGGGATGTCCCAAGTTAGTTCCTATATGCTCTTCTAAATTTTCACATGAGCTATGGCTTCATATCACTTTGTGCTATGAGGACATAACAAAAGCTAAGTATAGGGAGCACATCGTATTTATTTCGCATATGCTTTAGTCATAGCTCATATTTTAAATTGTTCAAACTTTTTAGGGATAGGGCATATTATTTTGTGAATTGATTTCGTAAAAATGTTTATAAAATGATGGACAAATTTTCTAACTGTGTAACACCATTTTGGAAAAAAAAATATTTGACAATGGTTTGAATAATGGGATTTGACTTGTTTTGAAAACCATTTGAAAACTATTCTGAAAATATTTATATCATGTGACATGGTTTGGAAAATATTTTCAATTTTTTTTCAAAAATAAGGGAGAAAATGAGACCAACTTGTGTTTGTAATTACTCCTAACATTATCCAAAAGCCCTTAAAAATCTGAAAAAAATAGAAATTTTCTTAACAATTATATTACTAAACTTAAAGATGATTAACTACTTTTCAATGAGGGATCTACGATCTCCCTTAGCAGAGTGAGTGGTTAAAAGACAATGTGTATGGCACCGTCTTGAAGTAATACAGGTAGTCGTTCGATGGTCCGTACTTATACCCATACTAGCTGGAAGTAGATGCAACTAGCCATATGAGTTTAGGCCGATCATTATTTCTCTAAAGAAGCCCGAAAAAATCCATAAAAAATGCAAAAGTAAAAAATCGTAAAAAAGCACATTAAATCTGGAGTTGGTGTATTCCTGACATATTCACTATAATTAGAGGCTTGAGAATTTGAGAACACTTAGTTTTTGAGGTCTAAAGCGTCTGAGTTAGCCAACCTTAGTTATTAGTGTTTGAGACTTAATAATCCTCACTTCCCCCTAATTTGGAAGATATGAGCGCTATATTGCACTCTTAATCTCTACCTTTTAAGGATATGATCAACACATCACTTGCACAACTGCATGATTGATGAGATGAGTTGAGATTTCACTTGAGGGACTGGGATTTGAGATTTGTGTTTAGACCTGATTTGATGATACTTAAGGATGGGACAAAGTCAATGAAAGCTTCATGAACCTGAGTGTCAGCAAATCCTAGCCAGTATGAGAATAAGTTCTTATGTTATCTTTTGATATTGACCTATGTGCCAAGTGTTGGACATGTGAGCCCACGGTGAGCCATTATGCAATAAATGTTATTGCTAATATCATTCCCTGATCTAAAATGAAGAATATATAATTTGCATAATAGGTCTCTTAGTGCAATTAGGGTTATGTACCATGGCCATCTTGATGATCATACAGCCGTTGATTCAATTATTTAATCATAGAGGTCGGTGCTTGGATGAATATCTAAAGAGTTAGATTGAGGACTCATCAAGCACCGTCAAATGATTGTTAAGAGATGATCTCCAGCCTGAGTAGGAGATGGCAATCCTTTCTCATTTAGGATGATATCTAACCGACCTCTTGATGCAAGTCCTCTGCATAGGAATAGAGATTCAGAGGTGTTAGATAAGTTAGGTCAAAGAGTTGACTTAACGAGATCGAGATAACCAAAGTCCTATGACGTATGCTGTCACGATATAGGCACGCATCCTTTGACCGGAGATAGATGTGTTACTATATGTCTGAGTATGTACATTTGCCAGACCAATAGGTTGATGATCTAATCAAGGTCTATACACCGGCATGCTGGTGTGCATACAAGGGCATATGAGTAATACGATCTCTCAAAGGGATCATAGAGGTTCAGTTACTGAACCCGAAGACATGAGCTCACTCATGAGATATTGGGAAGAATCAAATTCCGTGCACGGTCGTCTCGCTTTGGAAGCTTGACTGAATTTGTAAGTTTAATATATACTTTTGGAAAGTATATGATCAACACCTAGGTATGATATGTGCTTTTGGAAAGTATATGATCAATACCAACTCCCAATAGTCAAATGAGAAACTTAATAATGAATCCTTGAAGTAGACAGTGTAAAATTGATCTTATACTTCGGGATTATTCTGGGTCTTCTAGTATGCAGGATGTACAGGTATTGGGAATACCTGAGGGTGATGTGATCATAAATGATTGTATAACCATGACGCTTCCAATCCTAGAGAGTGATGAAACGGGTCTGGATTTTAGTAACTCTTCTCAGTAGATAAGTGATTTGATCTTGGTCCAAATGTTGGACATTGATTTGAATGTGATTCAGATGCAATGAGAAGATTAGATTTACGGTCTTAATTTAATCAAGCATCTATGAGAGGCCTGAGATCTGTATTTGAGATGTAATCTCAATATCCAAGTCACCATACGTGGAACAATACAATCACCCTGTCCTTATCTCCAAGTATTCGCGGAGAAAACACATTATCCTTGGAAGAGTTTAAGATAATTTCATTGTTGATATTATATATCCGAGCATTGAGAAAATTGATAAATAAATGTGATTTAATTATCATGAATAATATGAATTTGATTCATATTATAAAGAGAGTTATATAAGATAATTAAATGTGATTTAATTATCAAAGATGTGAATAATGTGAATGTGATTCATATTATTTTGGCACATGAGAATAAGAGATCCAAGATGATTAAATGTGATTTGATTATCATGGATATGAAAAATGTGGATAGTACTATCCATATTAAACATATATATTATAAATGTGATTTATAATATATAAGAGAGAGCAATTTGTAATTTACATTTGTTAATTAAATGTTGATGTGAATTGGATTCACATTGGACATTAAATTGAAAATGTAATTTACATTTTATTTTGGGTTGTGAATGTGATTCACAATTTTTTAATGGCAAGATTGCAATATTCACAAAATAATTATGAATTATTGTTGTTGAATTATTTACAACAAGCGTTGTTGTAAAATCATGGAGATTTCCAAGGAATAATGCAATCTCATAAGATTGCATGAGATTTCCAAGATGACATGAAATCTCCATCCAAATATCTGCATGTATGTTTGATTTATTTAACTTGGGATTAACGCGTATTGATTTATCAATATATATTTAATCTAAATTAAATTAATTGTTATTGATTTTTTACCAACAAAATCTTAGCCATTAAAAGAAATACAAATCAATGTGAGCCACTGGATTTGTGTTGCCCACGGGTTGAGATCTATCGATCCCAAAATATTATAAATAGAAGGGCACCCCTTGCTCTTCATATGCTAATGAGAAACACAATGCTCTCTCTCTCTCTCATTCTCTATACACGCCCTCTCTCTTCCTCTCTCATGGTCGTCCACCATGGATGCTCTAGAGAGAATCTCCATCGCCGCAGCGTCGTCGTTATGCTGCCCGATCGTTTTCTCGTGAATCTCTGTCTCCTTCGATGTGCCTTGCTCGTAAAGAAGATGTCGGATCTCGTGTGTCGAGATCAGGAGATCCGCCGCTTGGATCATCAACATGGATTGCGAGAAGCACGTGTTTCATCAACACGCTCGCAAGCGTCTCCTCCATTGGATAAGACTTGAGACAACAAGTCTCTTCGTTTAGAGACTCGATCACAACCACGCTTCAAGAGGTAACCTCAATACTTGTTTGTGGTTTAGATGAAACGACCCGAGAAGTGTTCTTGGATCATGTGGTTTCATGGCAAGAAAAATTTTAATTTCCACTGCATCGAGCAACTAGTGCGACTAGTCGCTCAAGATTGCATACGATGCGATCCTCAAGCTTCCATGATGCGCTTAAGGATCTAACCATATATTTCACCAAGGTGTGATGAAACTAATAAACCGTTGATCAATGTGCGCCGACTTGGTAAAAGCAGTGGAGCTAGCCTCAAAAGAAAAGAAAAGAAAAGTAAAGAAATGTGAATGAAAAAACTCTCAATACAAAATCAATTACTAAGAGCTTCCACCAAAGGAGAGCTCTCCCAACCATTTAAAAGTGTCTATTTAGACCAAGGCTATTAGGACCAGGAGTCGGGATAACACCCAAAAAGGCCTCTGCATTGTATAGTAATACAAGTTTGGGTGTCAAATGTATCTTAGATACTCAAAATAGACACACCCCGGTGCGTTCCCAAGAAAACAAGTGAAGATGACTCCAAGCTCTCTTGACGGACACATTGATCAACAAGCAAAAATATATGTTGAGTAATAAGGCACTCGAGATGACCCATGTTCCAATGAGAGGGAGAGAAGAAAATATACAAACTTATGCCCTCTATCACCTGGCCTTTCATCTAATTTTCAAGTCTAACGAATTACTGAGATGGTGGATTAAATGCAAGAACGGACTTATTCCGTAGTGTTGAAAATTAGGTCTTGAGGAGAGTCTCTTGGACTGGGATCTTGGATGACATCTCGACTCGACTCTCATGATTGCAGTACACTCAATGTCATATCCTTATATTGTATGTACATACAGAGAGTCTGATAATTAGAGAAGTTGGATTACTTTTGACTAAAGCTTGGTTGAGGCCAGAATTTCAGGATCACTCAAGTCATGGGTCCTTGATAAATTAAGCCTTGAACATTCAAATGCACTATCAGGTATTAATCCGACTCTTTCACTCTTTAAAATGCTCGAGGATGAGCATGGTTTAAGTATGGGGGTGATGGATCTCTGATTTATCATCACATCTTTCAGTTATTATCCTTGTAGCTTGAATAAATCAATAAAATGCATCACTAATTCATACTAATTGACAACTAACCCATAGTCCGTAATTATAATTATTGTATAAATTTAACATCTTTTTTTCTTTATTTTCCTTATTTTCTTCTTATTAAAAATTATAAAAAATCAGATAAATTATTGTATATATTTATTTTGGCATCAAAAGAAATTAAAAATATAAAAATGACAAAATAATTTAAAACAAGTATTTTATCCATAAAAAATGCTTCCAAAATTTTACTTTGTACATATGACTTATTTTGTCTTTTTGTTCATCGTGAAACTTGTAGATCTCATTGAGATTACAACTTTTATGTTTTTTACTTTTTTTTGATGCAACATCATTTTATTTCTTTTTTGAATTTTCTCTTTATTTTCTCTTCTGAATAATTTCATTGGGCTATGTGGCGCCCCCTGGGCTACACACATGGCCCACCGCCCTCTTTCTGGCCTTCTGATCTCATCTGATGGATGGCATCTCCACCGCTCTTCTCCGCCACACCTCCCAACCTCCATCATCACCTAATGGATTGCATTAGGTCCGCCCGATCCCGTTTCTTCCCTCGTCATTGGATGGCATCGCATCTGACATCCTAGCTTCCTCCAAATCCCCGCTCTTTTTGCAACCACACGATGAGGTCCCAAGACCTGATCAGAGTTGTCCCTCCATGCCTCGCTCCCCACCCTCTGATAAGATCTCTTGATCTGATCTGGAGCTTCACCTTACTCTCCCATTTTCGACTAGTGATCTCCAGATCCAACGGTCATCGAACCATCTCCTTCCTCTAGTAATTGGCCACCCCCACGTAACACCTCGCCGTACGCCTCTCTTCTTTCCATTTTCCCACTCACCCTCACCTCATACCTACGACCTAGCTAACACCACTCACACGAAGCCTGACTTTCCTCCATTCTCGCTCAACCTTCAAAGCCCCTCGACCTAAACCTAGTTTTGCCGTGCAACTGTTACAAACCTCGTCGCCTGCCATCTTGTAACGACCGACCCCCCTTCGAATACACCATCTCCACCCCATTTCCATCTCTTCTACCTTCACGCTGGCTTAAGCCCCAGCCTCCCTCTACCTCTCTATGATAGAGAGAGGTTGAATCAGGGATGCCACGATGACCGAACCCCTGGTGTTGACCCATGGTCCCCATGGCCATGCCACGCCCAATCTTTGTCCATTTGAGCTCCATACCCCAGCTGAGCATGGAGCAATGACCCGAACCCCTCGTCAGCTCAGCCCAAGCCCTGCTGCACCTCCTTCCTCCTCCTTCACCTTCTTATTTTTGTC
The DNA here is from genome assembly GCA_037367405.1 of Ottelia alismoides. Taxonomy (NCBI): domain Eukaryota; kingdom Viridiplantae; phylum Streptophyta; class Magnoliopsida; order Alismatales; family Hydrocharitaceae; genus Ottelia; species Ottelia alismoides. The sequence goes on along the minus strand of JAZKJV010005107.1, from coordinate 241,737 downwards.
TTGTTTTCTCTTATTTTTCTTGGAACGCACACACCATTCCACCATCGTTTGACCACCTTCCGAGCTTCGCTGAAAGTCCCTCTCCTTCACGGGAGGGCCCGATCATTCTCTTCCTTCCTCCGCAACCTACCCCACTCCAGGCCTTCTTCTCCGACAGATCCAGAGAAGAACTCACTTCGGGCACCCTTCTTCTTTGTCCTACAACCCACCGTACCATCCATTCCGCTTCAGCTATACCCCGACTAACCCTTTTTGTAGTTCTCCTCTTCATTCGTCGGACTTCGGGTGGAGCTCCATTCTAGAGCTCTGCCTCCAGTGTGGGTTCATCATCGCCCGCCTCTAGCTCGCTTCGTGCCTCCTCCGTGCTCCAATCTTCATCGCCAGCCATCCAAGACCCTGCTTGGATATTAGACGGCCACTGGACAACACGACGGAGCTCCAAGCATCTCGTTGGAGCTCCAATCGTGTCGTTACCCATCGACGGAGGAGCTTGCACCAGAGCATACAATTGCCGTTGGATGGAGCCCCTCCGACGACCATCCAATGGATAAGGAGTGGCAACATCATCCCCCTCCAAAGCACGGAGGCTTGTTGGGACTGAACCACACCCAATGCACCTCGGGTCGCCACGTGGCCCGAGGCACCTCAACAATGCCGACCCTCGCCCTGAGCCAAGCTCGCGTGCATGCCTAGCGCGTGTGGGATAGGTAAATTGCATCCAGGCCCCCCGCTTCTCCAAAAATTATAGAAAGGTCCCCCCTCAGCCGTGCGTGCCTCACGTGCCGTGCTTGGGCAAATTACATGGGGATGATCAGCTTCTCAAAATTACAAAAGGCTCCTATCAAGAATAAATTACAATATTTATCTTTTTATTCCTCATGTTTTCTTTACATTTATGCCAATGGAATATATTGTTAATATCTTGAGCATATGGAGTCCAATTAAGTTGACTTCAATAATATTTTGATGCTAATTCATCATCTATCTAATGACATAGTTTGTTTCCTATTTCAATACTTTAATCAACGTGCTCAAATTAATGTCTATTATGCCTCTTGCTAATTGACTTTTAATGCCATTTGCTCATTAATTGATGAAATTTGATGCATTCATCAATTGTTGAAATTTATTCCCTTTGCCTTGCTCAAGCAATTGATTAATTTGGGGCATATTTATGCATATCATTCTATTTTCATTGTTTTGCACAATATTGCATTATACTTCTCTTTTAACCTGCATAAAATTGAAATAAAAATTGCATTCTTTTTACGCATCATATGCATTGCATATCACTTTTGTTGTATAATATCACCTCTTTTAATTGACATAAAAATAAATTTAAAATGCATGACATTTATTCATGACTCTATAGCATGCATCATTGCCTTGCATTCTTTTTGCATCATTTCATGCATTTATTTTATGCATTGTTTGCATCTGTCTGCCTGTAGAACTAAGTTAAGAAAATTAATCGCTTAATTTAAGCATTGATGTCTGATTAATCATCGAAGAGGCTTGTGTCCCTGTGTTCAACCTTAGTACGTTTGGCAAGCAAAATGATTCTCCACATATTCAAAGGTGTGGTATTTTTGATAGATCCATTTTTATCTCCTGTGCTACGTTAATTCGACGATATCAAAGAGGCAAAAATGTGATTTATCAGATGAAATTTTCTAATATCAATCAATAAGGAGGAGGTTCATCCAATTTTCTAATATGTAGTTCCAATGGAGTGGAGTGAAGAAGAAAAGAGAGAGCCAAGCAGCTATCCGAATTTAAGAACCAAGCCTTCTATCATACATCACTGCTAATATGTTGTCTTTATTTATTATCTGCGTGCCCTACTACTTCCTCTCTCTTGACTCTCTGAGTTGCTTCACGTACGAGCTTATCTTTCTACACTTTCTTACTCCCTAGGCCCAATGACAGAGCCGCTATGTATATCATAATGGAGGCAGACATCTTTCTTTTATCCCGTCACCCTAATTGAATGATGGAGCTTGTACTTTTCGCAGTAAGATATGGAAGAGTCTACATACCATGGGCTATTGATGGCAATGTGATAAAATAAAAGGAGCTTAGAATCTCATCTTTCCCTTCCCAACCCTAGCATATAATTCCCTAATGTGATGCACTCAGACTTATTCTATTATGTATTAAGGGGACCGTAGCCCCCAATGTATAGCTACAAAATCACAGCTTTTTGTGTTGATTCCCAAGCAACAAGGGAACAAATTTCAGAGGTATTTCCCTCCTTTCTACAATTGCATTCGTACGTGTTGCATCTTTCCCACAATTGTTAGATATCGTATTCACCATGCAACAACACGCAACAGACATTAGTACTACAATGGATTTGTCCTTCCAGACCCTTTATTTAAATTTAAAGTGGAAACTCCGATGCAAATTTCAGCAAATCACTTGTTCTGATGTAACTTCGATGACCTCATCTAATGAGTTCACGAGCCAGGGAATGTGGGGCAGGGGTATAGCTAAAAAGAGGTTTGCTAGCTACCTTGCTTGCCTGATCAGCATGGTTAGGAAAGGCTACAAGCAAAAGAGATCGAAGAAGGGGAATGGGGGATGCATGTGGGGTGCTCTCAAAAGCCCTATTCAAATATTCATAATAAAAGATATTTACAAATAAATCTGTAACAGGTCTCAAAATAAGCTTTAAAATGAAAGCAAGATCATCTTTTTTGGATAAGGGTTCACCATATATTAATGGAACATGCAAGGGATCTTTTTGCAAATAAAAAAGCTCAAAAAATATCCTTAGAGGACTTATCTGCAATACTCCAAACTCGAAAGAGGTCCTTCAAAAATTTCCCACAAGTGGGGTTATATCCGTGAAACCAGGAGCACCGAGGATTGATTGCAACTGTGCCACCACGTGAGGTAGGCATGCGAGGTTAACTTTTAATCCAACATCCAGAAGCTCCTCTGATTGTGTGAATAGGAGGCCTCTATGTGGTCTCTTTAGGTATAGGTTATGATAATGATCCAATAATGGCTAGTTCTTGGCTGCTTGATGGCTGAGATACCTATGGCCTAACGATCAAACAGTGAGAGTCATATGTGTGCTTCAACGGTCTAGATCGAGAAGAGGGATCTGATTGGAAGGTAGCTCAATCGAGCCTTCATGCCCTAGGGAGAAATGAGAGCGAAGGAGCTCCAGTGAAGAGGACCAATCTTCGGCGAAAAAAATGGTCTTCGACGATGGTGTAGCTAAAGCAAAGAACCCACAATGAAAGGCGATGCTCGAACTTGGATCTCAGCTGATGGTTATGTAGGCAAAAGCTCCTTCGTGCATAGAAAATTGGATCTGCAGCTCCTAGCAAAGCTTCCCCATAGATGAAGAGGTGCGAAGGAGAGATGGAGACAGAAGGAGGGGCGATGGTGATGCATTCAACCAAGATGGTGATTGATTGTATCTTCATTGTGGTTGCTGTGGCGAATAGGTCAGAAAATGGGTAAGTAACGTTCTGCTCCTCACAGTAGAGGTATACAAGGAGGATCAAACTTCGAGCTTCGACCACGATTTTGATTAGAAATGGAAATGATGATAGATAGAATAAGCACGTGATGATGAAGAAGAGGTGAAGTGATTGTTTGGAATCTAAGATGGTGATAAATTCATGATTTATCATCTTATTATTCATTTATTACCCTATTGCTTAAATTATTCAATAAGATTCATCATTAATTAGCTAACATTAACATATAACACCTTGTTTATAATTAACCTAGTTATTGTACATAAAATAAACATACTAAAGTATCTTTATTTTATGTATTTTCTTATTTATCAAAAAATCCACAAAATTTAGTTTAATATTGTACATATTTGTTTTGACATTAACTACAAATTGAAAATACAAAAAATCACAAAGTATTTTAATTACTTAAAAATACTTACACACATATATATGTACAAATGACGTATTTTCACTTAGGATTCTACCTGAAACCTATAGATCTTGTAAAGATCTACAACTTTCATGTTGAACACTTTTTAATTTGAAGCTTGTAAATATATTATTTTATTTTGATAATTATTTTCTATTTTCTTTTATTTCTGTTGGGCCACGGGGCTCTCTCTGGAGAGCCAACGTAGCCCGACCCTTCAACTCCCACCTCAATTTCCCACCGTTGGATCCATCTTGATGGATTACTTCACAGTCGTTCCTCCTCGCTTCTTGTTCGATTGATCGCAATGATCAGACGCGATCAGAGTCGTACGCTCGCGCCTCCCTTCCAGCTGTTGGAACCCCAGATCCAACGGTCGAGCCATCGTCTTTCTCCCGCAACTGCTCCTTCCAGGCGATGAGACTTACAAATCGCTAGTATTCACCCCTTTCTCCCAACCGCTCCATTCAACCCTCATCACCAACTGAACACTCTATGTCGTAGCCTCAACCTCCCTCACGCACGACAACCACTTAACCTCCATGTTCTTCCAACCTCTAGTCGTGGAGGAGTGGTTAAACTTCGTTGAAGACTCATCCTAGAACTGCTTCCTCCTCCTTCAAAGACCTCTCTGGTCATTTTTTTATGGGTATCCGCCCATGTGTGCGAGATCACCGGGCTTCATTCATTCTCTTTGTGACAGAAAGAGTGAGAGAGAGATAGCCATGACAGAGAACTCTCGCTGGTATGATCCTTAGCTTCCAGCCAAGTTGCAGCCCCCCAGAGGCTGTTGGAGCTTCCAAATCTAGACCATTTGATCAATCGAAGACTCGGAGCTGCATTTTCTCCATCCCCATGCCTGTCTCCACCTTGCTCATTCTTCCTCCGTGTACATTGTCAGTCCCTGGTAAGCTTCTTATTCCCGAGTCTTGTGTTTCTCGTATTTATCTTATCACACACACCAATCATCTTCATCATTCGGGCACACTCACACCTTCGTCGTTCACCGGAAATTTACACAAACCAGTCATCTTCTCTTCTCCATCTCTCCAGAGTTCCATCCCATTCGATCCTTCGTTTTCCTCAAAAAGGAGAAAGACCCATTTTAGAGCTCTACTCCTGTCACCTTTACAGAGGGCACCATTTCACCCTCTTTTTACTAGCAGACACCCCCACAAAGCCTCAACTACATGTACTAATACCTGCAGGAGTGACATTGAGTTGAATGGTCAGAATCCTTGAAGGACTTTGGTCTCCTCTGACATCTCTGGCGAACGTTCATCTCATGAAGGCTCCGATCATCTCAGCAGCTTCATAGACATGCTAACTCCTTTGTGAGGTTTCTAGGAATCTCCTTCGACATCCATCATCAGTGTTTGAGCACAGTAGAGCAAGATCTCCCTCATCGGAGCTCCACCAGACACCATACCATCGGATGAGAGGGGCTTATCGCCATCAGCAGCCGTCGTTGGATCCTTGGTATCCTACAGACCCGATCCCTTCTGAACTACTACCTCGAGACAACGTTTCAGACTACAACCACGGAGCCACCGAGCTGAGCCACGAACCACTAGAAGCAGGTACGTGGTACCAAAGCTGTCCAGCTGCCTAAAGCAGAATGCCACGTGAGCCTGCTCACGTGGGTGGATGGCAACTAATCCAAGGGGCACAAGTGATTATGTTGCAAGAATTCAAAGGCATGAAAGATATTCCAAAAAAAGGGAGGGACATAACTGTCATTGCAATATCTTAGAGGAGCACTAGTGATAAAAATCCTAAAATAAAATAAGGAATTGTATACATGCTTATAGGCCAGTTATATACAAGTTCATTTTTAATTCTTTTTTCAGCTTTCCTGAATTTTTAGCCTTTTATTTTCATTATAGTTAGTTGAATCGCAATTTATAAACTAAGTGAAAAGTAAATAAACTAAAACACTAAATTTATACATAAAATGATTGGGCAAAACTATACAATTCACAGTAAGGTCCTAAAATCTAAATTTCACATACAAACTTAGTTTCCTTTGAATTTGATCTTGCTTTTTAGATAATTGAATCTATATTATATCAAAGATGAGTATACTTCAACATGAGACAATATGAGGTGGAAAAACAACTTTTAATTCACAATCTTCTTAAATAAGGGTTTGGATATATTTGCAATACATTATTATTTTGGGTTTTTTATATCACGAGCACTACAACTTTGCAAATTACCTTCTCAACCTTGTATTCTTCTTAATCATGACCTAAACCTCACAAACTTGTTATGTCTTAAACCGCAAACCCTGTCGTCGCTTTTAACTTTATTTGAGTAAATTACTTGAGTTAATCTAATCATGTAAAAATTCATGGTGGATCTTCCATCTCCCTCTCTCCTTCCATTTTTCTCTCTCCCCCTTCTTCTCCAGGCAGTCGTCCTCTAAGATGGTGCTCGCAGATGTTGAGTGGCATTGGTATCCCACAAACCGATGCGAGCTTGAGTTGAATGCCCATGTCCCTGTTCTCCCGCAAATAGATGAAACTCCATCCGATGTAGTGTGATCGAACAAGCCCCTGTTGGAATGGGACCCTTGACTTCTCCAAGAATCTAAGCCCCATGAAAAAACTCGAGTCAGGGGACATATATCTCCGAGAGTGCATCGCTTTGTTGGTAGTTACAGCATCAAAAAGGGTGAATGAAAGAAAGTAAGGAAGAAGGGAATGCCAGTAAAATCAGAAAAAAGGGAATGCTAGTAAAATACGAAAAAAAGAGAGGAGAAACCAAATGATAATTAAGTAGCGCATAAGAAATAAAGCCCATCCTTTCCCTTTTGGCCTTATGCCACACATCCACTCCCAACCATTGGCATCAATGACATGATGTGCACAATCTCTATATAGACCATACGGTACACACCCGACCACCTATCCTATGTGGAGGTATGCACCATCAGCAGCACGATGAAATTGATCTCTCTTCTCCCTCCCTCCTCTGGGCCCTCTCCGCTAGAGAGGATCCTCTGTTGTAATACAACAGGTGCTGTATTACAGTGGACTGTCCAATCACGATCGGACGACCCTCATTGGGGGCCCACTAGGGGTGTCTATCGAGTTCAACGAGCCGAGTTGGCCCCAACTCGGACTCAAACTCGATAAGAAACCTAAGTCTCGAACTCGAGCTCGATAAGGGTCGAGCCCTGGATCACCAACTCGAACTCGAACTCATCGAGTTCGAGTTGACTCACCCTTAAAATGAGCTGGCTCACGAGCCTCTTATCGAATCATGAGTTTCTGAGTTGGCTCACGAGCCTCAAAATGAGCTGGCTCATGAACCTCTTAACGAGTCATTGCTCCATTTTATACATTAAATTATGCAAATGAACCTCTTAACGAGTCATTAGGGTTACGAAATACGAACCGTCGGTCTATAGTCTGGGGAAGTCTCGGTTTATAGATTTTCAACTTTTTACTAAGAGGGGAAACGAGTTATCGAGTCGAGTTTTCGAGTTGAACAATGCCCAACTCGAACTCGACTCGATAAGCTAACGAGCCATAAAACCCAACTCGGTCTCGGGCTCGTTAAGATTTCGAGTCAGGCTCGTGAGCCCTTAATGAGCCGAGCCCGAGTTCAGCTCATCGAGCTCGTGCTTTCCTGACAGCCCTAGGGCCCACTATCCCCGGCCCCCTAAGAGGGTCGTCCGATCTCGATTGGACGGTCCACTGTAATACAACACCTGTTGTATCATAGCAGAGGATCTGATCTCCCTCTCCGCACCCAGTAGAGCCCATGTAAAGGACTTCGGATGTCTATGACACCACCGTTATTGCCAAGAAAACCTTCATTGGTGTGTCCGTCGACAACAAACTCGCTGGCCTTATTCTGATTGGACTCTACAATAAAAGTGCACCTGCCAGATCCGAATGGTTCCTCAGCATTGTGATAGGGATCACCGGTGTTAGCTATCGGAGGAAGGAGTTCGTCATGATCATGCCCAATTACGTCCAGCACGGTGGGGGTGAGGTCCTACGAGTGGATGCAGAGCTCGCAAGGCTTTGCCGATGAAGGTATGTCAGTAGAGAGCCTTCTAAACGACTGTAAGATGGCCATGGTCGCTTGCCCAGGAGTGAGAACGTGAGAGAATTTTGTTGGAACTGTGGCGAGGAACCTGAAGAAGCCACTGCTACATCGAAGCTGGTGGCAGGCTAGGGCAAGCTGAAGATCAAGAAGGAGGTGGCCTAACTCCATTTGAACATGATAGAATTTGCGGTCACCATAATGGATGCGGCTGAGCTGGACAGAGTCCGCGCTGGTGGTGGGGAGGGACGGGTAGTGTCTAGACAAAGTTGTTGGAGAGGTTGTTGAAGATGAAGATTGTGCAGGAGAACACCTCCTCACTCTACCTCAGAAGATCTCATTATACTTTTTTGTGACTCAAAAAATCCTAGAGCTCAAAGTTCAGGAGGTTCCCTAGAGACTCCTTCAAACTGTGATTTCGAGTAATCTTCATTGGAGTACTACAAACAAGATGTGGGGGTGTTGGGCAGGGGTAGAGGTCCAATGGAGGCTTCAATGAGTCTCTAGCTATATGGAGTGGGGGCGATGCCAGGGAGAAGGAAGGAAAGCAAAGAAGAAGAAGAAAAAGAAAGAAAGTAAAAGAGGAAGAACAAATAGGAGGAAGATTGGAAGGAGGAGGAAGGAGAAGGGTACAAGTTTGTATTTTTTTTAACAATGAGTGTTCTTTTGTAATTTTTTTAACAATAAGGGTTCAGGTTTGTATTTTTTAACAAAAAGGGTATACGTGTCTTATTTTTAACAGATTCCGTCCAATTTTAAGGGCCAAATAGATAGGAGTTAACCACATGGTCCATAATGTAAAACTTTAGCAAGTTTACAGAGTTGAGGTGATAATTACAATGTTTATAAGGTCGAGAAGGTAATTGACAAACTTGTGCAGGGTTTGTGGTGTAAAAATCCATTATTTTTAATGATTCTTCATTAATTAATTATCGTTATATGTACACAATGGAGTTAGTTTGATGTTAATTGGAATTAACATGAATTTATTAAAAATCTGCTGAGATTGTACAATATATACACGTGGTTATAAACAAGTCTCAACTCTTTAATTTTTGGGATTCTATTTCATTTTAGTTCTTGGACTTATTTAAAAGTTAATAAAATACAATTAGTCTATTTTTATTGACTGTGTTCTTTTTATTATTTTGCTATGTTATGGATTTTTAACGTACTTTTGCTCAAGAATCAAGGACATTGTAAGTATAGTATAGATGAATCATAGATTCACCAGTAATAGCAGGCTGGGAGAGTTCTGCTTCTAACACGTTTGTGCCGAGGGATGCCATTGATAAAGATAGTTTCATTGTATCAAAAGTGTGCATGTATGTGGTTGATTACATATATGTAGACATGAGTTTATTCCATGCGACTTACTATAGTTTCACATGTCCTCTACCAATATTGTGTGCTTTGGAGAGGTAAAACATGCTCAAATCTGACAAGCACATTTTTAATCACGAGAACTCCCTGGTAAGGAGCAAAGTGAAGTACACATTTTAGGTGTGTCGATTGTTTTCAGAAATATTTAGATCTTAAGATGTCTAACCCACCATGCATGAGGAGCCCGAAATTTAGGTTAGAGTTATGAGAGAATAAATAAAGCTGAGGGGGGGAGACATTGTATGAGAGAATGTGCAATGCAACTTGAGAAGATGCTATGAGAAGAAGGCAATGTAGCCAATGACATGTCTCATTTTGTCTTCCATGTTATTTTGCAGACATTATTATTTTTTACCATGGTTTTGTCTAGCCTTTTCTTATCATACTGCTATTTTGTTATGTTAAGTATGTCCTCGTCTTGGATGGTTTCATTGTGTCCATCATTATGAACACAACTTCTCAGTTGCATCATGAATTCCAATCAAGTGCACCTAATCAATTGCTTTTCAACCGATATAATTTATGTTGTAATGTCACTGGTGGATAAAGAAATACATTGTCCATGGGGATATTCGCTGGTATTAAAGTGTGATCCAACTATGACATTAAACACTTTTATGTACTTAAACTACATATCTTAAAGTCCATTTTGGGTAATGTTTATATTTGTTATGTTATCTTTAAAACATGCTGAATATATGGAGGCATGCTTCGAGGCTAGAGGATTTCGTATAAGTAGGGTTAAGATTGAATATATGGAATGTACATTCGATGGAAGCAGTAGTGAAGGAATCGAGGTGAAGACAGGAGACAATAACATTCAGAAGAAAGATTCTTTTAGATACTTGGGATCTATTTTGCAACATGACGGGAAACCGATGGAGATATTACTCATATAAATGCATGTTGGCTAAAGTGGAGATGAGTAAGTGATAATACTACAAAGCACCCGTGAGACTCGTTATGCTCTATAGATCTGAAAATTGGCATGTGAACCATAGACATGTGTAGATAATGACAACAGTAGAAATGAAAATGTTAAGGTGGATGTGTGGTCATACACGAAAAGATAGGATTTGGAATGATGCGACCAGAAGGAAAGATGTAACTCTGATAGAGGATAAGATGAAAGAAAACTACATAAGATGATTTGGTCATTTGCAAAGGGGTTCGACTGATGCAACAATTAGAAGATGCGAGATTTTGAGTGTTGAATCAGCTAAGAGAGGGCGAGGAAGGACCAAGAAGTATTGAAATGAGACCATATGAAGGGATCTTAGTTATTTGGATCTAAGCACGAGAATGACCCAAGATAGATCTGAATGGAGGCAAAGAATCCACGTAATCGACACTACTTAATGTGGGAAAATGCTTTGTTGTTGTATCTTTAAAACAAAATGGCAAGAACGTGTCCCCTAACATATTAAAAGCAATCATTATAGGGTCGCAACTATAGGAGACCCATCATGGAATTTCCTAGAAATGTTGGTGTGTTCTGAACACGAGTTCATGTTCCTTACTAGAAGGTTGGAGGACTCAAAAGAACATATTTTGGAAGTTTGAGGAGAACTCAATCATGAACTTCAACTAGTTAGAGGTCGCGACACTGATTTCAACTTTGTGTACTTTGAGCTCGACGGGAGGCGTGAAAACGAACTATATTAGGGACACAATGGAGTGCCTATGACAGTAAAAAAAGGTCACTCAACTGAATAATGGTAGGTCTTTCTGTTGATGGCTAGATGATTAGTCTTAGAGTAGGACACAAAAAATGGATTTCTTATGCTCTTTGCTTTGCAATAGATAAAAAAGTTCAGTTTTAGATTGCTGGTCCCTTTAATCAAGGAGAGTAGTGCCTATTTATTGCTTTTCAACTTAAACCTTTGTGTGGGAGAAGCAAATGTTGGGAGGAGGGTCCAGGTGTTGGACATTGGTTTGATATAAAAATTCTCGATGAGAAATGCTTACAAGGAATTGTCAGTTTATAGCATGGAGACAACTACATACTTGAATACAGATTGCATTAATTTGAACGGCATAAACATCCTTAAAAGTGAAGATCTTCCATGTAGCTTTTCCATAGAAAGATGTTGGTGATGAAAACTTTTAGCGTGCACTTTGTTATGGAATTGATGATTGCTTATATGACGTGGGGATGAGGTAGAAGATGTAGCATCTTTTTTATAGCTATGGCATCATTATAGAGGTTTGACAAGATACTTCTCGGAGTGAATGAACGCCTCGGATCATGAACTTCTCTGAAGAGTTTTAGTATCGCAACCTACTAGACTAGAACTAAATAGGTGAGGCCACTTGCCATGTGTAGGACTATTTAGTTAGCCACGAACTCCAAGTAGTAGATCTTTAAAGGGAGAGCGATGAAAATGTTATAGCGCATGCATTTTCCTAGTATAATTCTGGGCTAAACTACATTAAAGTATTTACGTTCAATAACTGTAGTTTCTGGTGAATGCCTACCAAGGGAGGCTTGCCTTGTATTTTTCTTCAAAAAATAAAATGATTTTTCTTTACTTCATTTTTGTCATTTATATTTCGTGAAAATGAAACCCTTCACTTTTTGGGAGCACTAACATGGTGACACCTCTTAAGAGGCCTTTCGATAACTACTTTCGGATGATATATTTTTGTAACTTTTCTATAAAAACACCCCTTAATAGAGGTAATTTTGGAGATTTTGTCAGGGTGAAGTAACATGGAATTTTCACATCCCACACTAATATTTTTATGGGATCTTTACACTCATAATCTTCTATATCGAACCACCATAATAACGAACTGTACATCTATTGTTTCGAGCCCTAGACTCGGTTCGTTGATGGGGATAGTGGCCCATGCAACTTGTTGTGCTTGGGCCAATTGAAGCCCTTCACCACAACACATAATGCTTAAGCCCAAGTTGTCTAGTAGTGCCCACTATTTATTATCATCCACCAACACACTTTGTGATTACTAGATATAGTGCTATGTTTGAGGTGCTACAATCTTCCTCACTTATATATGCAACATCCTCGTTGCCATATGGACAATCATTTTTCCTAATAGTAGTGGCATTGCATAGGTGGAGATCTTAATGGACATGTGGGAAAAGATGTTTCAGGGTATGCAAGTGTGCATGGAGGACATGGTTTTGGGGATAGAAACGAAGAGGGAAAAGTCATTCTGGATTTTGTAACTGCATATCTTTTCATACCAAACACTCTTTTCAAGAAGAGGGAGGATCATTTAATTACTTATAAGAGTGGCTCAATTAGAACACAGATAGATTACTTTGCGTTGAGGAGAAGAGATCAGTTGTGTTGCAAAGATTGCAAAGTAATCCCTGGAGAGAGTTTGACAACCCAACATCGCTTGTTACTCTAGGATTTACAAATAAAAGGGCTGGTAAAGAAAAGGAAGGTTCCTAAGATCACTAGAACTAGGTGGTGGAATCTTCCGCTGAAGCAATCAAGCTTCAGGGAGAAGGTTTTAGAAGACTTATCTTGGGATTGTAGCGGTAGTGCAAATGAGATGTGGGAGGCAGTAGCATCTTGTATCCGAAAGGTAGCAAAAGAGATGCTAGGCGAGTCAAAAGGAGGAGCTCCGGGTCAAAAGGAGGCTTGGCGGTGGAGTGAAGGGGTGCAAGAGAAGCAAAAAATTAAAAGAGCTTGCTTTAAAGCTATGTCTAAGGATAGAACAGAGGAAACTATCACAGACTATAAAATAGCAAAGAAGGAAGCAAAGAAGGCTGTAAGCGAAGCTAAGTCAAAAGCTTATGAGGTTTTGTATAAAAATCTCAACTCTAAGGAGGACCAGAAGGATATATTCAGGTTGGCCAAAGCAAGAGAAAGAAAGACCAAAGACCTTTCTCAAGTGAGATGCATTAAGGACGAGGAAGGTCACGCGCTTGTTACGCAGAAGGATATAGAGACTAGATGGGAGCAGCACTTCCATAAACTTTTCATTGGAGAAAGAAATAGAGAGATCACTTTGGGTGATCTAGCTAGCAGTGAAAGTTACTTGAATCGTGCATGCTATAGACGAATACAAAGAAAAGAAGTAGAGGAGGCTTTGAAGGTTATGAGACCTGGGAAAGGTGTTGGACCGGATGACATCCCTGTAGAAGTATGGAAAGTTTTAGGTGAGCGTGGTTTGACTTGGCTTACGAATCTATTCAATGTTATTTGGCGAAGCAAGAAAATGCCTGAAGATTGGAGGAGGAGTATCGTGGTGCCTCTTTATAAGAACAAAGGAGACATTCAAAATTGTTCAAATTACAGAGGTATCAAGCTGATGAGTCACACTATGAAAATTTGGGAACGTGTGATCGAAAGAAGGTTGAGGCAAGTTTCCCAAGTAAAAGAAAATCAATTCGGATTCATGCCAGATCGCTCAACTATTGAAGCCATCCATTTGCTAAGGAGAACAATGGAGATTTATAGAGCTAAAAGGAAGAATCTTCATATGATCTTTATTGATTTGGAGAAGGCTTATGATTCCGTCCCACGAGAGATACTGTGGAGAGTTTTGGAGAAAAGACAAGTACCTGTCCTATACATTAATCTCATAAAGGATATGTATGATAGGGCTTTATCTTGTGTAAGGACCCCGACGGGGAAGACTGATATCAACATTGGTTTACATCAAGGTTCAGCTTTAAGTCCATTTCTTTTTACTTTGATTATGGACGAGTTGACAAGTCACATTCAGGATGAGTTACCTTGGTTTATGTTATTTGCTGATGATATTGTGCTTATTGACGAGACTAGAGATGGAGTAAATGAGAAGCTTGAGGTTTGGAGACATGCATTAGAGACTAAAGGTTTTCGTATAAGTAGGGCTAAGACGGAATATATGGAATGCACCTTTGATGGAAGCAATGGTGAAGGAATCGAGGTTAAGATTGGTGACGATAACATTCAGAAGAGAGATTCTTTTAGATATCTGGGATCTATTTTGCAACATGATGGGGAAATTGATGGAGATATTACTAATAGAATAAATGCATGCTGGCTAAAGTGGAGAGGAGCCTCCGCTGTTCTCTGTGATAAGAAAATTCCTTTAAAAATTAAAGGAAAGTTTTACAAAGCAGCCGTGAGACCTGCTATGCTTTATGGTTCTGAATGTTGGCCTGTGAACCATAGACATGTGCAGAGAATGGCTGTAGCAGAAATGAAAATGCTAAGATGGATGTGTGGACATACACGTAAAGATCGGATTCGGAATGATGCAATCAGAAAGAAAGTTGGTGTAGCTCCGATCGAGGATAAGATGCGAGAAAACCGCTTAAGATGGTTTGGTCATTTGCAAAGAAGGTCAACTGATGCACCGGTTAGGAGATGCGAGTGTTGGGATGTTGAGCCTGCTAAGAGAGGGCGAGGACGGCCCAAGAAGTGTTGGAAAGAGACTATACGAAGGGATCTTAGTTTTTTGGATATAAGTCCGAGATTGACCCAAGATAGATCTGAATGGAGGCGAAAAATCCATGTAGCCGACCCTACTTAATTGTGGGAAAAGGCTTTGTTGTTGTTGTTGTTGTTGTAGTAGTGGCATTGCATGCTCTTGGATAGCCCTTTCCTCTTATCTTTTTAGGAGTGGCTCCACCTCTTGGGTAATCTTTTCCACTATTAGAGAGAACTTGCTAGGATACTCTCTCTAATGTCCTGGGTCCTAGACTTAGTATGCTGATGGGGAATACTGACACAGACAACTTATTAAGATTGGTCTCAGCTAGAGCACTTCATTATAACACAAAATGCTTAAGCCAAAGTTGTATAATAGCTCCCACTACTTATAATTCACTACCACACTTTGTGATTACTGGACGTGGTACTATATTTGGATTGTCAATTACTGGATGGGTCAGTTCGGTGCCGCATTGGTTCTCATGGTTTTGACAGGTGCCCTCTTCTTCTAGGCGCTCGTGGAGGCCTCAGGCTCGCTATTATTGCCACTAACGTGCCCGCGAGCATGGCACCATTGGTGAATGTGCATATAGAGGCCATAGATGACGATAAAGTCAGAGTGGGGAAGGGCCAAAGGTGTTGGTGAAGTGGCGGCAACGGAGTCAAAGGAAGGGTTGGGAAGGGAGAATGTGGAAGAGGGAGGACGATTGGTATAATTGGTAAATGTGGTAGAGGAAGAAGGGTAAATTTGCCAATATTTAACAGATGCCATCAAATTTAATGACCAAGAATGGACACAAATTAACATATGGTTATGTTATGTAATGATTAACAACTATCCATGACTCTATACGTAATTCGGAAATATAGAGGGTTCAATGTATAATTATGAAAGTGTGGAGCGTTGTCCGTGTACAATCTCAGTAGTTAACAATATCAAAAGGTTCAACAAAAGGTGGGAGCTTTATACAACTTCTACCCTCCAAACTTGTTGGCATACCCATTAATAAAAAAAATCTTGTAAATTGCAGCATACCCATTTCTACTTTCTTTATTAGGTATTTTACGCGCATAACCCTTTACAGTTTCATATTTATACACTCTTCCCTCCATAATTGCACATTACACATAGAACCCCAATATATTGGCTTACGTTTCCACGTAAGCCCCTTCGTTAGTTTCACCCATTAGCTCAACCATTCTATCAGGTTAAGCTAACCAAACCTATTCCTATGGTTGAGATTCACCCCCAATTCACATGTCCTCCCACAAACTATCTCCTCTCCATTGCTCCTCCAACACCTCCTTCCTCCCTTAAAACCTCCCTTGACGACGCTCGTCGTCATCGATGCACCTGATCCCCATCATCACTCCCTCCCTCCTCTACCCACCGCCCCGCTCCTCCCCTCCCCATCCAAAGCCTCAAGATACCATCGGCCATCGAGGTACATCAGATGAGCTTGGAGGGTGACCTCGGTGAAGTACCTGTGCAAAATGAAGCATGCAGCTGCTCGGAGAATGGCAACATGTGGAGGGATCATTCATTTGCGGGGTAAATCTGACATTTTGGATTTGCGGGATGAAGCCTGCGGGTTTAACAACTATGAAAATTTGGTGGAAATCACCTTGAAGACGGGTTCGAGGCCCCTTATGAGGGCCGTCCAATCCCATCGGACAGTCCTTACAAGTACAACACCTGCTGCATTACAGCAGAGGATCTACTCTTGTGGCCTCGAGTGATATCGATATCTGATTACCCATAGTATAGGATCCCTGCAAACATGGGGATGTTTTGTTAAACCTCTCCATCTAACCAACCTGAGTTTGTATTTTGTCTACATAGGGCTAAATATGTATTCTTGTTGTGCAATTTTAATTAGTCAGTAAATATAATACTTGAGGAGGTAACCCTTCAAACATGTCAATCACATGTGATTATCTGTGATTTCTTTTAATTTTCTCCATTCCTCTTAGAATCAATCTGCAGTTATCTGTAAATCGTGATAAGCTATACAATTTTTGAATAAATGTTGGTATTAACTCCCAGCTTTTCACTCCATCCATCGTGATTCAGTGCCGTTTTCCCAGTAAATTTGCTTGGTTGTAACGAGTCAGCATATATAGTATGGACGAGGGTGTGAGCAGATATAATATGGAGGAAGTTGGACTCAGAGGCGGAGGAGGGAGGCTGAGAGGAGGCTGGAGTCAATCGGAGGGGGAGGGCATAATTGGCAAATGTGAGAAAGGTGAGGGGTAGAATTGTCAAATTTTGATAGATTCCAACGAAATTAACGGAATAAATGGATGGAAGTTAACACGGGCTATGTCATGTAATGATTAGTAACTATTCAAGGGCTTTGTGTGTAATTGACGATTATGGAAGGAAGATCGTGTAATTATGAAATTATATAAAGTCATACGTGTAAAAATCCCTTTATTAAAATATTCATTTTTTTATTTTTATTACAGTCAGGCCGCCCCTGTGATAAAGCAACTAGCGATGATTGTTACAAAATTGCAGAAAAATATTAGAGTTTCTGTCTTACAAAAGGAATCTGAAATCGTGAAAGTTTGCAAAGATACCCCTAGCTCTCAAACTTGCAAGAAGCTACAGAAATCTAGACAATTGCATTCAAGGTTCAATTTTTTCCTAATAGCAGAGACAGACAACCGGAAGGTATCGAGTTCTTCGAGATGGAAAAAATGATGCAGACCAAGTACTTCATTTTTTTGCAATTTATTCTTATTATAATTTTTATATCATAAAAACACAAAGCTTAAACAACCTTCAAATCATTGTTTTTTAATGGGTCTAAGTCAATAATTTCGTTTAGCTGATGGTTGTTACATTTTCCTCACTATCATGTCCGCCTCAGTTATATTAAATCAAGAGAAAAGGAATACTTGCAGAAGCCAAGACTCGAGTAGAGTCCTAGCATAGAAAATTACATTTTTGGCATAAGACCTGCTTAGAAGAGAAAGTCAACCCATTTCTGGCTAACTAAATAGCCCAAAGGACTACTACAAGGAGAAGGATCTCCTCGTTGGGATGATGCTTATTCACATATAGAGAGTCCTAACAGGTTTGCAGGTTTAGGAGATTCGGCGAGCCAATCCAAATTCCTGCCACACAATGGAGGTCTTTTCATAGGAGAAGAAAAGAAGATCAATTGTCTCAATCTATTATCACAGAGTGGACATGTCTGAGATGCGCCCGCAAAGAACCTAGCACAACGTTCTCTTATCATGATACACCCTTTTCGCATTAGCCACAAGAACACACCAACGCAGCTTGGTACCTTGAGATCCCAAATAAGCTTACAGTCATGAGACAAATGATCCATGGATGGGGTTGAGTGTATGTCACCTGCTTTATACGCTTGTCTTACTAAGAAGTGGTTGCCCTTCCAAGTCCAATGATCTCTTCCTTCCACCAGCCCATGTAACAAGCTCAGAGATTCCAGTAATTATAAAAAGTCATCCAAGCGTTGATCAGAGAACCCTGCTAAAAATAAGGGCATCTGGGTTCCATTCTCCCAATTATCTGCCATCATAGCTTCCCGATCAACGACCAAAGCAAAAAGATACAGGAAGTGGGTCGCATATAGACCAACATTCGTCAAATCATCAGTTCGAAGCTGAATGACCGACCATCTATGAGAACATGGTGAAAGAGCTTCGGTAATTGCGTCATCAAAGATCTAATGCCCTTCAAAAAGGCCGAAAAGTTAAAAAGAAGGGCGGTTCGACATATCACCCTAGGCACTGATGTTGTATATTCGACAGATGAGTCTGCAACAAAAGTTCTCATTTCTGCCTCAGATTCGAGAAAGCCACTTAAGAGGTAGCACCTTATTCATGGACTGACGACATGAAATCTCAAGGCTCCCTTTCACTTTAGGAAGCATACTAGTATCCCACTCAACACTGTTGTAAAAATCCCCGACTGGCCCGACTAATAGGTTCGACTAGTCTAGTCAGTGGGGTGGCCGACCGAGTATTGACTAATTCCGACTAAGCCGACTAGTCGATCGATTTTTGCTTGGAGATACCATATTTTTTACTTTTTTAAAGTAAACTTATTCTAACATGCTTAATGTTTTATTTAAATTCGACTACTCCTTTTCTTTCATTTTGATAATATACAAAATGTACAAATATTTGTAAATATATAAGAAAATATGCATAAAAATGATTTATATATTTAAAATAACTAAAAATTCAAAACCGATTAAAGCCCGACTAAATCCGATTAGTCGTCCGACTGCCGATTAATCCTTAGTCAGTGACCCAACCGACCGAGTACCGACTACCGATTTTTGCAACCTTGCCACTCAACCATGTGAATGTGTACTATCATGACCGAATTTACTCCAGAAAAATCTTGCATAACCATCTCAAGGCGAGGATGGATACCAATCGAAGAAGACGTGATGAAATAAAAAAGGATTTCGACGTGCGAACAACCTTTTCCAACACCAGTCGACCACCTCTAGAAAGAATGGTTGCCTTCCATCCACAGCTTTTTCTCCAACTTCTAAATGATACGGAGCCCATCGACGTATCTAACTATGCCACAGGTCAAGGGGAGTCCAAGGTAGTGGATAGGCAGAGATCCGCATGCCGTCCCCGATTCCTCCACACATGCAAACGGCTATGCTTCTGACATACTAGAGGGGATTACAGTCAACTTGCTTCAATTTAGATTAAAACATGTAAGTACACCAAAGACCTCGAGTCAGTTCGAAGCTGAATGACCGACCATCTATGAGAACATGGTGAAAGAGCTTCGGTAATTGCGTCATCAAAGATCTAATGCCCTTCAAAAAGGCCGAAAAGTTAAAAAGAAGGGTGGTTCGACATATCGCCCTAGGCATTGATGTTGTATATTCGACAGATGAGTCTGCAACAAAAGTTCTCATTTCTGCCTCAGATTCGAGAAAGCCACTTAAGAGGTAGCACCTTATTCATGGACTGACGACGTGAAATCTCAAGGCTCCCTTTCACTTTAGGAAGCATAATAGTATCCCACTCAACACTGTTGTAAAAATCCCCCGACTGGCCCGACTAATAGGTTCGACTAGTCTAGTCAGTGTGGTGGCCGACCGGGTATTGACTAATTCCGACTAAGCCGACTAGTCGATCGATTTTTGCTTGGAGATACCATATTTTTTACTTTTTTAAAGTAAACTTATTCTAACATGCTTAATGTTTTATTTAAATTCGATTACTCCTTTTCTTTCATTTTGATAATATACAAAATGTACAAATATTTGTAAATATATAAGAAAATATGCATAAAAATGATTTATATATTTAAAATAACTAAAAATTCAAAACCGATTAAAGCCCGACTAAATCCGATTAGTCGTCCGACTGCCGATTAATCCTTAGTCAGTGACCCAACCGACCGAGTACCGACTACCGATTTTTGCAACCTTGCTACTCAACCATGTGAATGTGTACTATCATGACCGAATTTACTCCAGAAAAATCTTGCATAACCATCTCAAGGCGAGGATGGATACCAATCGAAGAAGACGTGATGAAATAAAAAAGGATTTCGACGTGCGAACAACCTTTTCCAACACCAGTCGACCACCTCTAGAAAGAATGGTTGCCTTCCATCCACAGCTTTTTCTCCAACTTCTAAATGATACGGAGCCCATCGACGTATCTAACTATGCCACAGGTCAAGGGGAGTCCAAGGTAGTGGATAGGCAGAGATCCGCATGCCGTCCCCGATTCCTCCACACATGCAAACAGCTATGCTTCTGACATACTAGAGGGGATTACAGTCAACTTGCTTCAATTTAGATTAAAACATGTGAGTACACCAAAGACCTCGAGAGTCACAACCATCCCCCTCGCCTCCTCTCGGCCTCCTTCAGTAAAGAAAATGGTGTCCTCCGCATACTGAAGAAGAGAGAGAAATGTCCCCAAGGAGCAACCTGCGACGGCCTCATGCTGCATCATGACCAACCATGCAAGCCAGCACAACGACAGTTTAACAAATAACATGGGAGCCATGTGACAACCCTACCTTACACCCCTCTGCAACTGGATAAAACCCCCCTTAGGACAACCATGGACGAGTATTGAATAACATGCCGTAATGACGAACCTCTTCTTCCATGAGATCTAGATATTTGGGAAGCTCCACCTCACTAGTACAACCCAAAGGAAGCATGATGTCGTACGCCTTTAAGAAGACCACCTTCCAGAGAAGGTCATTCACTCGCTGCCTTTTCCCGTCTACAATTATTTCAATAGCCACAACCAAGCTATCACAAATCTACCTTCTATGTATAAACGCCAACGACGCCGGGGAAATAATGTAGTCCATGACTACGTTCAATCAGTTTGCCAAAACATTTGCAATCACCAAATAGATCACATTTGAAAGAGCAATCGTCTTGAGGGTCCTCAACCCTCTCAGAAACTTCCTTCTTTGGGAGGAGGGAATTGAAAGTTGCAACCCTATGGAAGAACTTATTATTCGCACCACCTTCTTTGAGCCTGGTTTGCCTCAAATTTTTCTTCCACTCGACCATGCTCTTTTTATCGTCTAGCAAGATTATTTTTTAGTAGTCCGCCATCTCTAGAAGCTGAGGGAGGCTAGAAAACGACCCAATCTTGAATGAGATCCATAGTTTCTCCCAGTATACCTCATGTCTGTCGCATCAATCACCTCCATATGTAAATCAGCAATCAACTCTGCAAACTCCAAGGAACTAGGATCCTGACCCCAACGAAGATGGGATCGACGCAATGAAAGAAGCGATACATTAAAGTCGTCCCCAACTGACCAAGCTTCATCCAGGAAAAATCTTCTGATAGCATGAAGTTTGGTCTAAAGGTGTGTCCTTTGGACATACACGGTAGGCCCACATACACGAGACAACCAGATGTGAGTCGATACAAGGATTCTGAAGGATGACTGTCTGCACATGTCTTCTTAACGAGACCGCCTAAAGAACCCTAACGCCAAAGCATGCTACTGAAGGAAGAGCGAATGCTTGAGATCATGAGAGATTCGACGCAAACCAAACACCATCGTCCTCTGAAGGCAAGTTTTCAAAATTGAAATCCTATTGTTTCACATTCAACGCTTCTAAGATCGTCTCCTTTAATAGCGATGGACTTTTTGCAATCCGTCATTCGACTGACACCGAGCTCTCTAATCTCTCTGACAACTTTTTGGCGGTGAGTCACTGATCGTATCTCCATAAATAGCCATCGATTGTAGAGGTGGGAGAAAAGTCTGGACAAGCAGTTGGAAGCATGCCTGATCTACGAACAGAAGGCATATTGATTCCATGTGGATGAGTCTCACCCCCTCTATGACCACAATGGTAGCATGAGGGTCGGACCTAGGTTGACGACCATCAGATAGGATCTTTGCAACAATACCAAACTCCCACAATGCTGGACCTAATGACTCCACCATACGAGATAGGAATGAGACTCCAAACACTAGCACGACCCTCCTTGAATAAGTCGATGCTTCACCATTGATGAAGCGAGGCAATTTCCAATGGA
Organism: Ottelia alismoides; assembly: GCA_037367405.1. Classification (NCBI taxonomy): domain Eukaryota; kingdom Viridiplantae; phylum Streptophyta; class Magnoliopsida; order Alismatales; family Hydrocharitaceae; genus Ottelia; species Ottelia alismoides. The sequence goes on along the minus strand of JAZKJV010005107.1, from coordinate 219,442 downwards.
GACCCCACTTAGACTTCGAAGAGAGCACCATATCGATCTCATGGGATGACAACCCCCAGGCACATCCAACTTTCTCCTCTATCAAGAAGATATCACTTGAGAAGGAGACTCCAGTCCTCCACTACAGGGGCAACGAGATCGAAGCCACATCCCAAGCTCCCACTTGGCAAGTCCCGATCAACATACAATCCTTCCTCACAACTAAAGAAGAATCATCGCCGGCTACCGCTTCTACTTAGGAGCGGGAAGGCGACTGCTCCCAAGAAACACCAATGACCTTAGGGTCAATAGGTCTCGACGACACCACATGAGCGCGCAAACAAATAACCAAATCGTCAATTTGCCAACGCCCTCCACCCAAAACATCTAGGAGGCATTGAGCAGACATAAGACGACCCCACACCTGAAGCAGCGTTGGCCACGCTTGCCATGAGAGAAGAGCATCCAGTCCTCATAAAACCTCTCCTCTCCATGGTTGGTGACCCTCCACTCCTGCTTTCTGATTTTGGTGGCCCTCACCCACTCCTCGCCTTCACGAACATGCCAGCGCAGGCGTGTTTTCTTCTACCTCTCGTTCTCCATCTTTCAATCCTTCCTAAGTCATATTTGGCCAACTTCTATTTCTCCACATCTTTATCTTGGAAAAAGATTGTGGCAATACCCCTAGTTATTCATCCTCTTTGTGTGGTAAAAGGTGTGCACATGCACAGTTTCTGATCTGCAAATCAGCAACTAAACCATTACGTGATAAGGAGAGTAACTGAACTAAACTGAACATAACCGATAATAAAAAGAAAATCAAACTATATAAACAAAAAGGTCCTCAAGTCATAGAGAGATAAAAAAGGCAACAAGCTCCAGTTGCAGCAACTTTAGACTGCAATGATGATGGTCTATCGTCAAATAATGTTAACAGGAACTGTGATGAAAGAAGAGAAGATTTTAACTTGAAGCAACTCATTAAACTACCTCCTTACTTATTCTTAGGGTCTGTTTGGTTGCTGGGTTGGGTTGGGTTGGGGTAACCTTGTGAATAGTAAACTATGAGGAGGGTTGGGAGGGTTATAAGGAGGGGTACACCGGTGTACCCCAACCCAACCATGTAACCAAACGAACCCTTAGGAAAGCCTTTCCCAGGTCTCACATCACTCCTAATTAACAACAGTAATAGTAGGTGGATGTCTATTGTAGCCTGTCTTAGTTTCTAATGACACAAGATTTGAGCAATTACAAATTATTTTAATATTTAAATTAATTATATAAAATATAAAAATGAGACTAAAAAATAAGCTTGAAAATGCCATTGTCTTAATGTAAGCCTCAAGTGCATATCACGTGTTATTGTGTGGAATTTGGGGCTCGGTGCATCAAAAAACAGCAAATACAAATAAATAGCACAATACGAATACAAATTACATCATAGATGAGCAGTACTTTGCAATGTTGTAACATAAAGTAGTTGTAACCTACAACCACCTTTGATAGCAAACAACTAAAGGGATATTTTGGATTGAAATAGCCAAAATAATAGCATTCTCAAGCAGGCTGATGCCACAGTTGACAGAGGCCAGTGCATCTAAATGTTTCTTCTCCACTTTCACCCAGGAATCCCGAGAGTGCTATTTTCAGGGACAGTTCATCTGCAACGGGGCAGATAAATACAGAAACATAGTGGAATTTCCCACAAGAGGAAATAAAATTGGATGTCAACAAACTAGAAGAACCAATGAAGCTAGAACAAGATAGCATAACCTAAGTCTTACATGGCTATTCTTACCTATCATAATTATTAGTATCCAAAGCATCAATATCGCCTTCAAAATTTTTCCCCACTCCATTCTGTACAAAGCATTCTGGCACTGCCCCCGGCACGTAGGCAAAGACAATGGTGTGGTTTTCAGAAATTGATCTATAGCAGAAAGTTCAAACCTGGTACATGAGGTACCACCTATATGACAAGCCCCTTTTAGACAAAATAGCTTATGCAAGATCTCAAATAGGCAGGCATATCAGCATTGAAACGAATATCTAGTCAATTGCATCTCCAAGTACACTTTGATACATTTCCTTGGTTTTCATTACCCTCCCCTTCTACCATATGAAAATCCCTCGTTTCGTTGGGTATTTAATGCGTCCCCAATATCTTTTATTGGACAAGATATCCAATCTGAAGATTTCAATCCCACGAGTTACACAGGATGTGCACGGTATTTCACATAAAATCCATTGCCTAACTTGTCATTCATTAAAGGAGTCTGTTTTTATCACTTTCTATACTGACAATGTCATCAACAAAGACTGTCAAAATAATTCCATGATTGTTCTTAGGAATTCCTCTACCAGTGCATGATCCATTTAAAACCACAGGCCAACTTACCAATCACCAGAGGAATTACCCTTCTCTTCAGATGATATAATGTTACTCATAAAGATTATTGAGTAACTGGATGGATTTGTTCCTTATATGAAATTGCAATGCTCTTCTCCCTTTTCATGAAAAGGAGCAATCAGCATCTGTTGAAAAGGTTGGGAATCTTAGGATCTTCTTTTGTTGGATATCTTCTGCGTTCCCCAAATTATTAAATGCCGACTAATGAAAACAATAATTTAATAATAATTGGGTGTATATTAATGAGCAAAAGAAATAGAACTGACAAGCGAATTGGCAGCCATGCAATGCAATCACTTAGTAGCAGGCTGCAACTGGAACGTGAGTTAACTTTCATGATATAATACACAGCATTTATATTGTTAAAGATCAAAGCTGCAACTGATGCGTCATTAGAGTTCATTTCTGATGTCCAAAATTTTTTATTTGATCGCACTGAGGACCTCTGTCTGCTAGACAACATGAAAATCATAAAGCAAAGCAGGTTTGAAGATCTAGATAGTAGATACTCATATAGGTTCTCCATTACTTATAGCACTATATTTTTTGCAATATCTCAGAGAATCTTATAGTTGTGAATGCCCCAAATTTTAAAAAGGCTCCTTTAAAAAATAACTCTCTCTCTCCTCTTAAATGTCATTTTTTCTTGAAAAGATGATGTTACAAGTTCACATCTCAAGTACATTCTTGCCACAGTAAAAAATTCCAGAAAATCTCAAACTTCAGGACCAACAATAAGCAACTTAAATCCATGTCCTCTCAAAGAAAAGTTGAAATACATGGTCAATGGTTCAAAATACAAAAAGTGAGTAATTTGTCATGTACCTAAATATTAGATGTAAAGCATGTAATTTATACATTAAGTAGGCTCAGCTAAATATATTCTTGGTTTCAAAATAAGTATATCTAGAGTAATACATGGGTTCGGATTAACTTGTCACATGATACATGCGAAGAGATCTTGAAATTCGAAACGTGAGCAACAGAAAACAAAGATGAAGAGTCATTTATCAGCTATGGTGCAATATGACCGGCAAATACTGGCATTTATCGGTCGTATTGCATTACTTGGAAGCTTAGGCAATGTTTAACAACATTAAAATCTCAAGGTAATTCAGAAGGATCAACACCAGTAGATTTCCTTGTTGGCAAGCAATCATACTTTTCTCAACTCTCCTACTACAAATCAACGAACTAAGAATCAAAAGAGCGACTCATCGATTTCAATCTTGACGATTTCACCATCGTCAAACTTGTCCTTCCTGGGAGGGGACGGCGGTGCAGCCACACGCGGAGGGCCTCTCCCCTTTTCCTTGTCATGCGGCCTTGCCTGCCAAGTTTGATTTTTTTAAGAAAAAACTTGATATTCATTGTCCGCAGAGACTGATTAAAAAAGGAGTTCAATTAAGAGTAATAAGAAATTCACCAATAAGATGATTAGGAAGTTGTTGGGTGAATTCAAATATCCCGTTTTCAAAGAGAAAATAAATAAAATAAAAAGGAAACAAGTAAAGTCCTCACATTTCCAAAGGAGTGCTTGAAGCGTTTGCCTTTGGCAGTCTTCTTGTCGCCCCTTCCGCAGTACACTGATGATTTTAAAGCAAAAGCAAGAGACTTTCTTATATCTAAAGATATCTGATGAAGAAGAAGCAGATTCTTGAAGCTGAAGATACCTGACGGAGTGGGGTGGATGGTGGCGGCGGAGAGGGAGAGAGAAGATGAGGGGTGATGCAGTAATGGCTCGCCGAAGAAGGATTTGGGTAGAGAGCGAGAGGAGGAGAGTGAAGAAGATACGGGAGCAGTAGCTGTGAGCGTCAGCAGCAGCGCCATAACGACGACGAGGAGAGGATGCGAGTGAGAAAGAGAGAGTGGACAGATAAGATAAGGCGCAAACCCTTTTTCTCCTCCCCGCACTTCCCATTATCCCCTTCATTAATCTTGTCCGAGCGTAAAATCGCATGGGGTTAAATCATAGCCATCTTTTTTAGGCAAAAAAATATATTATTTTTCATAAGATAGTCCAACAATGTCAAATGGCAATCGTGTATTCGAATCTCATTAAGTAATATGGTAGTAGTGCAGTGTGTCTAAAGTTGGATATCGAGCTAGGTCGGGTCGGGTCGGATTTGAATCGGCCCAGTCCAAATCTATTTAAGTATATGAGCTAATGGATCGGGCCTAAGTCCAAATTATTTCAAATTCCATGCCCAAGTTCAAACCCGATCCAAACAAAATGGGTCAGGTTCGGGCAGGCCCAATTTAACACCTATGTGCACCGATATCATGTGTTCTGTTCTTCTTGCATTTATCTGGTTGTTTTTATGCATGTATGCATGTTTAATACTTTAAGTATGTCAACTAATTCGTGATTTTGACAATAGTCGTATGTTGGAAATAGAAATGTGGTAAAAATTATGGCGACTTAAACCACCATTCAATTCATCATTACATATTCTATTGTAGATGCAAACACTGTGACCCAATACAGATTGGTTACTTACAGTTGTACATGCTCTAACACTTGAGGACACATATTTCATTCTTGCATATTAATGTAATAATGTCCTCAAACACGCTAATGGATACGATTATTAATGGGTCCAAGTATTTACTCTAAACTCAGAATAAGGATATGAAAGTTAGAACATGGTATTTTGGAGCAAACATGAATATATATCATACAGGTCGGGCTATCGAGCTTGCGGGTTGGGGCCTTCTCAGGCCGAACCCGACCCAATAATTAGTGCGGGCTCATTATGAGGTTCACGGCCTGCCCATAAATTTCGGGTTCGGGTCGAGTTATTCAGGTCAGGTTTTGGAGCGGTCGGGCCGGCCCAGCTCAATATCCAACCATACATGTGCCTACATCTTAAAGGACTCGGGTTCGAATCCCAAGGGGGACACTCCGAACCCCTGAAATTACCGGACCTACTACTAAAAAACATGTATTTTATGGAATAAGATTCTCAATTGTGTGTCATATCACAGTAGTTTTGTAGTGATCACAGAGATTGTCTAATCGGGTGATTTCACAGTCTGGATCACTATAAAAAAATGTAGGCGTAAGGGATTCAACCCATCATGCCATCTTTTTCCATATCTACTGGCATGGAGATGATGATCCAATAGACCGGTCTCAAGAGGGGAAGAAGATGGGGACACACATTAATGTCAAACAACAACTATAAAACACAGAGAGATGAACATGTATTACCAAAGCGCTTTATTCTCATGGATGGACAAACCCATCTGACCCAAGTTAAAAAACCACACTTCCTTCTACCATACCATACTCCAACAAGATGGGTGTTTCACTGCCCGGTCAACAAGTGGGAGTGGGGGGGGGGGATTTATTAACGACTTTATTTGTATTCAGGTATATAAATTCATTTGTTCTAGGGATCTGTCTGTACGGGAGTAGTGAAAACCGATTGCCACCCTCCAAGGACGTATCCTAGTTACGGGTGAACCATGTAAATTTTTGTGTCTTCGTGCGTGCATGATTGATCTTGTTTATTTATGCTTCCATGGTTCGCAACAACCACACTTGCAAACATCCGCATAGCTCTCGAGAATGAGGGAGAGTTTGGGCTCTCATATGCAAAGTAACGATCGTAACCTCTTCTTACCATAGTTAACTTTCAAGACTTTTAGAGAGAGCGAAGATCGATCCCCTTCATTGTCTTCTAAATTCCCCATTTTAGGGCACGAGGAGAGAAACATAAGGTGCAAAATTAATGAACATGTGTTGTTGTGGGTTGAAGTGTAGTTATTTTGTTTGACCTTGTTCCCATGTTCAGCACACTTCTTCCTCGTAGGAAAAGTGTCCATGTGGCTTCTTTTTTGTCAAAAGATGTTGGATGTGATGCTTGAAGCGGACATGATTAGTAGCTAAGTTGTTGTATGTGCTTGTGATAATCCTCCAAATTCCAAAACACACATTTTAACACTATTTGAGTCTCATGAATTCGGAGACCACCTGAAGATGATGAGTTATTTTTTCTTTTGAAAATGTATTTGAATGGTTTTTTTATAAAGCATAAAACGTGTATTAGTCGTGTCTACGGAGAAGCAACGGTGTTTGGTCGAATAGTAATACTGTAAAAGCAACTGGGATTTTGCTAGAATTTTCTGAGAATTTTAAAGAATTTTGGGAGATTTTCAGAGCCTTGTTTAGCTATTAATCTACCCTTCAAATGATCAATGTTTAGATTCAGGTTTGGGTGGTCACATGTTTCCAATTCAATAATATTTCTAGCTACATTCAAATGAAAAAGTCAACATAAAAAATGCCTTTGAATCATTAGAATGGATACAACATCACATTACATATAGCATTTCGACCCACTTAAGTTCCAACCCCAAACACCTAGTATTCAAAAATGGTTATTCATCTTACTAATCCTTTTCAAGGAGCTTACTCCGAACCAACTTAACCATGTTATCATATGAGCTGTTAGAGTTGAAAATACAATTTATATTAGAGAGAGATGCACAAAAATATATACAAGAAATAAAATAATGAATAAAATGCTAAGAAATAAACAAAGAAAATATTCACAAGAAGGGGGGGGGGGGGGTTAGACTACCCATGGGTGAAAAACATATGCACTAAGTTGTCTAATAATCAATCAAAAATCGCATACCTCCCCGACAATGGTGTCATTTGATGGGCGCACTCTCTAGTACTCTTAATTTTATGGAATTATATCATCTGTAGCAGGTGATAAAGTACAAGTAATCAAATGACCACACGAGAAATAATGTCTGAAATTAATTCGTGTGATTGATTGTTTATTTCGCTTGGGCAATTCCCAAAGTCGAACTCGTAGAGGTAATATGAGGGTGTAGAATCAATTTTTAAATGACTTGAGGTTAAGGTTTCAAGATATGTAATTTTTTTATAGGTTTTTGAATTTTTGTAAATTTTTATGGATTTTTAAATAAAAGATACAATTAATTGAAACAAATATAATGAATGATTTTTTTTTTATAAAATCTTTATGTAAGAAGATAAATGCTATGAAAAATATGAGAGAGAATAAATAAGTGCAATACTTTTTTAAAAAAATTAAATGATAAAGAATGCAAAAAAAAGAAAATGAGCAGGCCAATTAATCTATTCTCAACTTAAACCCTAAGTCCCATGAGTTGTTTAATTTCAGAAAATATATGATCACTAAACATCAATTTAATTTCCCAAGTAAATCCCCTAATTTTCCACAATTTTAATGAGTAATCAAAATCAATTTCAGAGAATATCTATGCTCACAATGAAGGATTCCTCAAATTTAATGATGTCCAAGAATGTCTCAAAATGAATAATACAATGTATTACAAGATAAATAATGCTGTAAGCTTCAAAATGACATAAAGAACATCAAAATCCAATGAATAATTAAAAAGTTATTAAGTTTACATTTTAGGGACCTAATTGCAATAAAAATAATTAAACATATCTCTAAAAAGGTCCGTAGAAGTACCTATTTTCAATTACGTGAATCTATAGGCCCTTCTGTACAAATAGCCCCAGGAGGGGACACATGTGTGAATCCTAGAAGGTGTGAGGGCACCTCTACAACCAACACACATGAGGTGGCTCACGTGCATCTTGGCTCGGGTGGCTAAGGCAATTTGGGTGGCCTCCCTCCACAGGGTTGTCTCTTGGTTGCTTCGGGACACCCCAGGCGAGAGGCTCGGGTGTGAGGTCCTGGGTGAAGCCTGGTGCGTTGGATTTAACAGCGATATGCACGGCACTGATAGATGGCCCCGATGGAGAGGTAGATCTGATCGAAAGGTTTCGGTTGCTAAACGATCGATGACGGGGATGATGCCAGCTGGATGTGATCAGATGGTGGAGGAGCTTCGTGTCTCCAACGGCTAGGATGGAGGCTTTTGCCTTGATCGAAGGGCACTTGTAGCGTGATGGGTGGCCCATTCTCCTTCGATGGTGTTATTCTCAATTTGGTCCATGAGATGTCCTAAAGGTTTTTTGACATCGTTCCAATGTTCGAGGGACTGCATACCTGCAATGGAATCTGATGCTCAAGGTTTTAGAGCATTGGTCATGGCGTTAGGCTCAAAGCCAGATGGGTGAGGTTGTGGGTCCTGGTGATGGTGGTGGATTGGACCCAATTGAGTGATGGAAGGGTGCGAGGGGGATAGAATGCAAAGTGGAAGGATCAGGATAGATTGGTGTGGTTGTATCGATGCGTGATCGAGGAAGAGGAGTTGTGTGATGACATAGTAAATAAAAAACGAAGAAGAAATTGAAGAAGAAACAAAAGGAAGGAAAAAGAGGAATAAAGATGGTTACCTATGGTTCGCCTGTAGGTGGAGGAGTGGATCCTCAACTTTGGTGATAGCTTTGACGTCCGGTGAAGATGGAAGCTTCGCAACGGTCTGGAAGTGCTGCTACGTGGTGAGAAGCGCCACAGATCTCGTCGATGACGAAGGGCCTTCGCCTTCCAGGGGACTGTTGTCACCAGTCACTGGAGGCTTTCTCCTCTTCTCTCTCATGTAGGAGATCGTTGAATGACTGTAGATGATTGCAAACGGTGATAGGGGAATGCTTATATATTGATGAATCTCCATTTTATCACCTTTATTCTCTCATTTTAGCCTTAAATCCCTAGTTAAATGCATGTATATAATAATAATTTGTACAAATAACACTCATTACTTATATTATAAATATTGTATAAAGCCACTGATTTAATTCCAAAATAAAAGAATAAAAGAAAAGAAATGAAATGAAATGCCAAAGGTATTGAATGACCCTAGATCCCGAGACCCAGTCATCATGATGAGTTGATCGACAAGGAATAAAGTAGGGGGAGATAAGGGTCAATATTACACAAAAATCCTAATATTTATTCTTGAATAAATACATTTTGAGATCTATTTTAGTTTTCTTATTTTTATACCTCAAATAGATAAACTTCGAACATAAAACTTGTACATAAAAGAAAGAAAAATTTTCAGATCTGTGTCTTCTCCATACAAACTCAAAATTCACCAAAATCACCTTTATTATTCATAAAATTAAGTTATCTATTTAATGAAGGTAGTTTAATTTAATTTGAAGTTAAGATGCAAAAGTTGGCTATTGGACCCTCATTGTGCAATATACATGTATAAAATAGTCAATATATTTATTCTTTTTATTTTTACTTTCTTATATTTTTATAAATTGGTAATTATTATTTAAAATGCATGTATATAATAAAAATAAAATAAAACCATCAAAAATAAAATAAAATAAATAATATACTTTAATATATAGGTAAAGAATACCTATAATATACATATATATTACATATACTTAAGGGGAAAATAGGGTTGCCCCCACACCATTTTTCCATAAAATTTTCTAAAATACAAAATAAAAATAAAATATATCATACATAGGTAAATATACCTATAATTATACTTGTAAAAATTAATACCTAATAAATTAACTCATAAAAATAAATAAAAATCATCGTAAAAATGAAATAAAATAATAAACATTTTTTATCTTTTGATAAAAAATATTAAAAACATTATTATTTTAATCTATTTAATAAGGGATTTAATCCCTATTTTGTCTACTAGTGATAGATGTGGACCAATGGGAGGCGAGTCCATGTTGACCCCGGTCAACTCCTCGCCCCCCCAAAGATTATGCGTCCGTCAGTGATAGACCAACTCGATTCTCACAATTTTCGTGACAGCTCCTTGCATTGATTCAGGTTGATTCCTTCTTGATTTTTCTTCCTCAATCCTTGCCCTTTCATGCGCGTATCTCTCCTCGATCGATGAATCACTGCATTGAGCCGAGTCCACAGCCAAACCTTGCATGTACATATACCCTTTGTCGACCCCTATTTTGATTTTGATCCTTCTTTGATCATCGGAACCCTCATATCCCTAGCCAAACGAGTAGAGCTCAGTGACAACGAGTCCCTCGTGGGTTTGCAGCACACACAAGGTGGAGGAGAAGCGACCCAAGCTCTTGTCGGACTTCCTGGTGAAGATTCTTGTGCCACCAGACATCCTCCGGCAGGTGAGCCCTCTCTTTCTTACTTTTTCAATTCCTAGCACTAGTAGTAGGGTAGCTTTTTATTTCATTTAATTTCATCTCTGATTCTGTAGAATACAAAATCGAAGTTTGTTGGAGCTTCGAGTTCTGACATCTGTTCAACGTTTTTCGACCATCCTTCTACCTCTTTGATCACCTCATCACCTTGCCCTCACCATATTCTGTCACCCCAACTCATGACCACTACAGATCTCACACATATCTGAGAGAGTCGTGCTCCTCCTCCACCTCTCACAAGAGCCCTTATGCCCCCGACTCATTTGACCATCTTCTTACCCCAAATCAAGCCGCAAACCTTTGTATATTTGTTTGCAAGCTAACCCTGCAGGTTCTGGAGCGAGATAGGCCCTGTGATGCCAAATTTTGATCGGGACAAAGATCCCTTGCTACCCAATCTTCCTCGAGCTTCCAGGACCCCATCGATGGGTCCTGGACCTTTGTAGGACCATAAGCAGACGCGGGCGGACTTGGGTTCCATTTTGAGACACCTAGGAGCTACACATGTGGTCGAAATCAAGCAGGAGCGTCGATTGAAGCAAACTCCAACATCAATTCTTCCTAGTTCTTCGTGGAAAGCAGCAACCGTTGGATCCAAGGGGCGCTCCAGATCAAGCAATAGCCATCGGATTGGAGGCCCCAACACCCATTTGATATGGGCCTCGATCTAATCCAAACCATTCAGAGCCGAAGCGTCATCGTGCGTCTAGAGCGTGCCACATGTATAAGTGGTTCCTCATCTGCAGTCCATCAGCGTACGTGGGGGTACATAGCACATCTCCCCTCACATTTTGGTATTTTATATTTAGTCCTGAAACTTTCAACAGTAGTTGTAATATTTTTTGTAACATTTACTTTTAGGACCCTGAGCTTTCCAAATTCGCACTTTAGTCTAATCCACATCACCTCGCCTAAGGGGATGGGGTATTTTGCCAGGACACCCCTACGGGTTTGTATTATTATTTGGTCTAAGGGATTTAAATATAAGTGTTATAGTTTTGTGGAAAATTGCAACCAGGACTTGTAATTAATATAAATACCATTGCCGGTACGTTTAATATTGAAATATTTAGGATTTTTGCATGTATGCCCCTGGACTTTTGTAAGGTGTTCGGAAATACATTGAAACTTTGTTTAAATTTTATTTAGGTCCCTTTCAATATAATAATTTTATTTCTTGTATTTTCATTATTAAAAATAGAATTTTGCATTTAAAAATTGAGGTAACTAAAATTATTTTCTATTTATAAAAATACAAAAATAGTGTATTTTTCTCCTATTGGCAATGAAAATACATAAGAAATTTACAAATATTTTGAAAAATTCCAAAAAAAGCATGTATTTTTATTTATGCATATTTGATTTCTGGCCTTTTATTTTTGCAAATATTACCAAAAGCTCCTGAAATTAAAAAAACCTTACAAAAATTAGTTGAAAGCCCAAAAATATTTGTTTATATTTATGAAATTTGTCTATATTATATACTATATATTGAAGATAATTTTGGAATCTTTTGAATATCTATCTATTTTTAAATCCCAAACAATCTTGCTTGGTATAATAAGTCCCTATTTTGAAAATTTTAATCAATTAAAAATATAAAATGTTAACAAAAATATAAAAAAATTCACAAAAACACAGAAAAACATTAAAAACAAAAAATATTTTATTTTATATTTTTTTGTTATATATAGTTATATTTATAAATTCAGAAGAGAGATTCCTTTAGATATATGGGATCTATTCTGCAACATGATGGGGAAATTGATGGAGATGTTACTAACAGAATAAATGCCGACTGGCTAAAGTGGAGAGGAGCCTCTGTTGTTCTCTGTGATAAGAAAATTCCTTTAAAAATTAAAGGAAAGTTTTACAAAGCAGCCGTGAGACCTGCTATGCTTTATGGATCCGAATGTTGGCATGTGAACCATAAATATGTGCAAAGAATGAATGTAGCAGAAATGAAAATGTTAAGGTGGATGTGTGGACACACACACAAAGATCGGATTCGGAATGATGTAATCAGAAAGAAAGTTGGTGTAGCTCCGATCGAGGATAAGATGCGAGAAAATCGCTTAAGATGGTTTGGACATTTGCAAAGAAGATCAGCTGATGTACCAGTTAGGAGATGCGAGTATTGGGATGTTGAGCTGGCTAAGTGAGGGCGAGGACGACCCAAGAATTGTTGGAAAGAGACCATACGAAGGGATCTTAGTTTTGTGGATATAAGTCTGGGATTGACTCAAGATAGATCTGAATGGAGGTGAAGAATCCATGTAGCCGACCCTACTTAATTGTGGGAAAAGGCTTTGTTGTTGTTGTTGTATAGTTATATTTATAAATATAAAACTTTATATATAGCTTATTTATTAGGGGTTGATGGGGCTGCCCCCACATGGCTGCCCCGCCCCATTTTTAGGCAATTTTTTTATTTTTTTTCGAAAAATATCGCCATGTATATTCACACCTATATCCCTCCTATATGCCTCTAGACAGGGTCGATTTAAAAAATCATGCGACCGTTAAAAAATGACGTCTCGATGGAGGCCGTAGGAGTCTCTATTTCTGACGAAATTCGAATGACATATAGGAGGGATATAGGGATGAATATACATGGTGATATTTTTCCAAAAAAATAAAAAGAAATTGCGAAAAATGGAGTGGGGCAGCCATGTTGGCTGCCCCTAGGGGGCAACCCCATTTTCCCTATTTATTATTACTATATATTACTTATAAATATTAAATATATAGAGATATATATTATTAAAAGGTATAATATATGCACTATATATGTTATATAAATAAGAAAAATCAAGAAAACACATAGGAATAGTCCTTTTATTTTTTAATGGATTTAAAATATTTATAAATATTTTAAATCCATTAAAAAATAAAAGGACTATTCCTATGTGTTTTCTTGATTTTTCTTATTTATATAACATATATAGTGCATATATTATACCATTTAATAATATATATCTCTATATATTTATGACACCTTTATATATTAAAAATAATAATTAGAAAAAAATAAAAAGGAAAAAATTGTAAACTAAAAACATAAAAATATATAAAACTTTAAAAATCTATAAAAAAAATAAATATAATTAAAAACCCACAAAAAATAGAAATAAATCCTATAAAAACTCACAAAAATATTTGTTGATTTTCCCTTCGATTGTCAATTTTTATGGATATCCCCGTTGCTCCATTATGATTCAACCTCTACACTAGTGTTCTATTCTATGCATACTTATTTTTAGGGTATAATAAATTTTATCTCACTTGTATTCATTGTTCATTTATTCTGTGTTTTAATTGTGGATTGACACGCTTTGATCAGGTGTTGAGTGCTGTGAGAGTGGACGATACAACAATTGTCGGTCTGATTTGTCCGACACCACAGGCCCTCCAAGATCAGATGTTAGACACCCTAGTTTATAGTGGTTCATCAAATGACACCATCGTCGGGGAGCAATGTTTAGGATAAATTTTGTGTGCATTAATTCATATATCATTTTCTGTTGTATCTTTATTTATTTTATTTGGCTAATTGATTATCTGTGCTAATACATCTCTTTTTTGACTTTATTGCAAGGGACCACGAAGCTAGGGCAATCTCCCTAGGACGGTTGGAGCACCCAAGTAACGTGGATATCGGCTCCTCCTTCACTAGCCGGTGGGAGAGGCATTTGAGCCACCTTTGGAGACTTGCATAGCATAGCTTTAGATTAGCATTTTCTTTTCTTTTTGTGAGAGAAAGCGACTCTATTTATTATTGTAATAATACATGTGGAAACTTGAACTCTCGGGCCTATTTTACCAAGTGATTATTCACTTGGGGGCTCACCGATTTTCCTCGTGATTTTATCGCTTTCTACATTTTTATCCTCCCTATTTTCCCTCTTATTTTATTTTGTTTCCCATAATTTGTATTTTTCATCTTTATTTTCATTTCTTTTTGTGATTGAGCCCAAGTATTTTTGGGTCTACTTGATTGAGTAATCTAGGTACAAATCCCTAATGTTCGCATGCTACTATAGTCTACGTTTGGATCTAGATCAAACTGAGTGATGCTTCATGATAATAGCAATTCCTGCTTTGGGTGATTTCACTGTCTTGCATATCATATAGATTAGGTTTAAAATTCTAGTTTAGCATCCCACATGAAGAGAGCGGTGAAGCACTGTAAGTCTTCTATCTGACCATTCATCATTTTGACATTAGGGAGAGATTTCCATCCTAGTGTCACCTTGCATTGCTTTATCGCTACCTCACTTTATTTTTTTATCACTTAGGATTATAAGAAAATCAAAAAAATTGTTAGGTAAATATTTCTGAAAAATACTCAAAAAAGTAAAAATCCAAAAAACTAAAACAAGGGGACTGCTAATAGACGTTGACCCTAAATAAAATCAGTAACGGACATCATTGTTTGGGGTTCACAAAGCTCACATTGTATTAAAGTACATTCCATACAGAGCGTGGCACGATCCTTAAGGAATAGAGTCAAAAACCTGATATGTGGCTACCTCGATTATCACCTGGGACCGACGAAGTATTGACGCTTCTATCGTACGTAGGCGAGTAAGGCCTTGTCGACGAGGGTGTTCACGCCTTGTATAGAACATATGATTTAGTCTAAAGTATTGAACATAGGCCATCCCCTCACAAGTATGTTTGTATCATCATCTTGAGTCCGAGTACCTCATTTTTTAGGGAAGTAGTGATTTCGCCTATCAGCTTCCTCTCTTCTTCTTTGGCTGAGTAGCCTCCCAGGATCGATATCGAGGACCTCAAAAGTGCATATCACAGGATACAAAGGAAGTAGAAAGTACGAGATACTTTTCTGTTAGTACTCACTCTCCTATAGGGCTACCCGTTAAGGACGTGTTACAAGATTGTCTGAAACAACAATAAAATTGAAAAGATAAAAGTAGTCGATCCTTCATGGCTTCACTTGTACTGAGTTGGTGAATCCCTTACTTTGTGTTTGTTTGGATCTAGTCAGGATTCAAAGATCAGTCCCAAACACTTGCGCCATTTTTCTTTCCTTTGCAATTATTTTTGAGTTGCTCACTTTGAGCCTTTTTTTTCATCTCTTCACTCATTCTCTTGTTGCCCCTGTAATCCTTTCTCCTCATCTATTCCTCTTTTGTTTCCAAGATGTCGACTCCTAGATGGTTTAGTCGGGACTCTGCTGACACCCATATCGATTCCACAGGTTCATCATCTCCAATAATTTGGGGTGATTCCCAAGTGATTGGTTCAGACCTTGTAAACTATCCTCAGGGCTCCCCGCTTATTGTACCTCCTACGGACCATGAAAACACTCTTCCTGAATTCTGTCCTTTTTCTGATAGAGATTGACTTCACTCCTTACACTTCTTCATTATTAATAAAATTCGGGATTGTCCCTAATTATGCATTATTCTTTACATCAGGTGCTTGCATACATACTAATCGGAGCATTTTCCCTATTGCAGATCAAGAACCCAATCTAGAGCCCAAGCATTCTTCATATTTTGAGATGGCTCTCACATGCTGTGGAAAGGGACCGCATCACCCTAGTACCGAGAAGAATACATGATAGGAGACAAATCATAATGATGTGAACAGTCGGCCATTAGACTTTATCCAAGCCATACAATAGTTGACTTATCAAGCTTTGGCCTAGGTCATCTTTCAAAAAATGTTGAATGACCTAAGGAGGAGGTTATATGAGAGAGAGAGACACGAGGAGGAGGAGATGATGAGTTACATGGTGATGATGATGATAACAATTATGTAGATGGACCTCATAGATGCGAGGGAGAGGGAAGGAGAGGTCAACCAAAGCCTACACTCAAGCAAACATACAAACCTGGGACCGGTCGAATTACTGAGTGGATCCAGATTCCTCCGATGCACAGACACTTCGAGCTGAAACCACAACTCCTTTTGCTCCTCCTCACTTTTCATAGGAATCCCAAAGAAGAACCTTACACCCATCTACAACAGTTTGGATGCATTTGCATCACAACACACTACCCTAACATCCCGTTGGGCATAGTCAAGATGACTACCCTTTTCCTTTCAGCCTTCAAGGCAAAGCACTATACTGGATAAATCATTTGGGAAAAGTGGTGACGATGTGGGAAGAGTTGAAGTCTGCTTTTCTGCACAAATACTACCCACTTGGTTGTCTCAATATGATGCAGCCCAAGATTGCCAACATCTCCCAGGGACGACAAGAGTCCATTCATAAGACATGGGAGTGATTCAACGACTTAATTGAGAAGTTCCCCCATCAGATATCCTGAAGATTAGTTTGGTCCAATATTTCTTTAGGGGACTCACTGAAAATAGTCAACACTTGGTTGACGCCGCCTGTGGAGGTTCACATTTCAACAAAGATGAGGATGCAGTATGACAAATCTTTGAGGAGATGGACTAGGGAGAGGTCACACACTCCTCTTCTCGCTCTTTTCAAATACGACCGTAGATCCTCCATAAATATGTTAATATGGCAGACACTTGTGAAGTGGACAAGTGCGAGAACTCAGGTCTCAACACCATCGACAATTACCTGTCCAATGTAGACATTATTGAGAAATGATCACATGATCTAGATAAGCTAGATGTGATCGAATAGAGAACAAAAAGTCTGGACAAACCGGATATGATTACAAAGCAGCTGGAGCTGTTGGTGAGTAAACCATCAGTGCTTGCAACTCTGTGGCAGCCGAGACACTCCTATTGAGAAGAAGGAGCCTACAATATACTACTAGCCTTAATCGAGTCTCTGTCAGCCTCAGGTCCAACATGTATACTAGATGCAGGCACTTGAGCAACCAATGACGCAACCACAATCACAGATGGTGGTTTACCAGCCTGAGCCACAACCCCAATACATTGAGAAATGTTTCCCACCTCTACCACACATCCAGGAGGTGCATGGAGTATGGAACAATGATCAGTAGCTGACCCGTCCTCGGGACAATCCCATGGACCAGAACACAACCATTAGGTCATTCCACCAGTAGCAAGGAGAGAGGAACTTTCAGCCTAACCTACATCATCACCAGTAGTTTCCGCAGTACACTTGGAGACAGAACTACCAACAACCAGGGTACCGGTAGTAGAATCATCAACATCCACCTCGCTTCCAGCATCTGTATTCCTCTCCTCAGCACCAACGGTATTTTTCTCCTCATCATTCTCAGTTTTCTCAGGGTTATTAGCAACAACCACCCCCGTACTAGCAGAGTCAATGGTCACATCAAGCCGAATCATTCGAGGTCGCGTCGGTCAACCCAACTCTTGACTGCTTGCCCAGCTCATCAAACAGACGAGTCAAAAGATCGCAACCTGACAACAAACAAGATTATCATACCAACCCAGGTCGAAGCAAACTCGGATAACTTCCGTCATAAAAAGCAAGTAGCCTACAGTGTCCCACCCAATTAAGGTGAAAACAATAACACTTTATCTAGTTATGTAACTCTCAAGAGTGATAGGACACTCTGGGCATCTGCATCGGTGAAGGGGAAGAACAAAGCATCTGATGGCGAGTCATCAGCCATGCCAGTAGACATGGCCAAAGGTCTTTTTGTTACATCACCTGATACAAAAAATAAAAAAATACAAAAATGAAGAATCCCAGAAACTACAAAAAGAAAGCAACGACCAAGGTAAAGTTGTGCCAACATTAGAGAAGCAAGCTTCCATAGCCAAACTAGCGCCATCTGATGGAGCCAAGCATGCAGTTCATTTTGATCCACAAGATGTAGATGAATTTACACCTTTTGCCCTCCACTTATACACAATGATATGGACACAAATTCAAAGAATGAAATTTTTTCGGATGTACATATTCCATTTCCAAAGTAAATTAAATAAAAAATAATAAACATTTGAAAAATACTTTATCTGATCCAGGAATTGTGGAAATTTTACAAAATATCATGCTTGAAATGCCATTGCTCAAGACCATGAAGTACATACATGTCGTGAAAAAGGGATTGAAAGAAGCATGTACCATGAAGCGTCAACTCTGCAAAACCAGACACCAAAAACTTGAGAAGCCCATTCTCACCATGGCCACTGTGAAATACTATCAACAATCTCCCAAATAAGAGGAAAGATAAGGGAGCTCGTCTAATCAGATGTCAAAAATTTCAACCAAGAGTTCGAGTGCACATGTCGACAATGGATCGTCTATCAATTTACTGCCTTCATCCCTGCTCACAAAATTTGGGTTAGGGCCACTCAAGTGAACCAAGATGATTATGCAATTCGCGAACATATTAGTTAAGCGGCCCAGGAGCATGTTGGAGGATGTGATCGTAACCATTCAAGGGATGCAATTCCCCGTTGATTTATTATCCTTGATATGGACCCCTCCACACCTCTGCTCTATACCATGACTATCCTCGACTGGCCATTCCTTCGTATGACCGAAGCAGTAGTGGACTACGACACTGGAGAGATCACCTTTCGCTCCGGCAGTGACAAAATTCAGATAGAGATGATTCTAGAGATGAAACCGGTAAAAGTGGTATCTGAGACGAGGGAGCTCGTTCCACATGGATCAGAGGACTGTAAATTCTTAGCTGAGATCAGAGACACAAATCTGTTACTTGGATGATAAAGAAACATAGGAATTCCTCTCCACTGAGGAAGGACTAGATAGTGCAACCAATCTCACCAATGTCTTTGATGATGAGATCTTTGATGATGGGTATGCTGAAATAATTGAAACTCCATCCTCATCAAATCAAGAAGACTTCATTATCGATCTCTGTAATGTTTTGTATTCAGATCTAGAAAGTACAATGGTGGATAATAGACAACTGAAAGATCTGACACCTGTCACAATTGTTGAAGTTACCACCAAGTCGATTCAGACCCCACCGAAGCTCAAGCCCTTACCTTCCAGCATGAAGCATGCCTTACTTTTTGGTGAACCTAATATGCATTTGGTCATTATAAATTCTCATGTGAGCAAAGAAAAAGAATCTCGTCTGCTTGATGTTCTTAAAAGAAAACGCAAAGCGATAGACTGGAACATAATGGATCTTCATGGGATAAATCCTTCACTCTGCTCGTATCACATCTACCTTTAATAAGACAACAAACCCTCCTGAGAATTCCAATGTAGTATGAACCCTAGTTTCCGGGAGGTTGTGATGAAAGAAATTACCAAATGGTGTGATGCGGGATTTATATTTCCCACATTCAATTCAAAGTGGATGAGTCCCCTGCTCGCAGTGCCAAAGAAACATGAGATCACCATAGTTATAAATGACAAAGGAGAGGAGATTTCGACCATAGTACCGACTTCTTGGCACATCTATGTAGACTACAGATGCCTAAATCTTTCTAACAAGAAGGACCACTTCCCACTTCCCTTCATCGACTAGATAGTTAAAACATTGGCCGACAAGGAATATTTCTGCTTCTTGGACGGTTACTGTGGATATAACCAAGTTGCCATCGTGCTTGAAGACCAAGAGAAGACTACCTTCACATGTCCATTTGTGACTTACGCCTTCAGAAGAATGCCCTATAGATTGTGCAATGCACCCACTACATTCTAAAGATGCTTGCTGGCTATATTTGTTGATATGGTTGGTAGTTTCCTTGAAGTATTCATGGATGATTTCTCACTCTAAGGGGACAACTTTGACAATGTTTAGGATACTTAGACCAGGTCCTGAAGGTGTTGTGAAATTAATATTGTGCTCTCGTAGGAAAAGAGTCACTTTATGGTGATTGAGGGACTTGTGACGGATCACGTTATCTCCAAGTGTGGTATGGAGGTTGACCCAACTAAGGTGGACGTAATTTCCAAGCTTGAGATACCGACCAATTTGAAGCAAGTCCGATCATTTCTGGAGCACACGGGATTTTACAAATGATTGATTAAAGAATTTACAAGATTGCTCGATCGCTAACTGAGCTTCTTGGAAAGGAGACTGATTTTTTCATCGATGACCATGTTTTCTAGTCCTTCAATCTGTTGAAAGACCTTATTACACATGCTCATGCCCTGTAACCACCTGATTGGTCTCTTCCTTTTGAGATCATGAGGGATGCCTCTAATTATGCAATCGGTGTTGTTCATGGACAAAGAAGGAGTGGACTTCCACATGTTATTCATTATGCTAGAAGAACACTTGATGAGGCCTAGAAAAATTATACTATCACTGAGAAAGAGCAGCTAGCCGTAGTTTTTGTGCTGGAGAAGTTTAGATACACCTACTGGGGTCCAAGGTGATTATTTACATGGATCACTCTACCATCCGATACCTGCAAAGTATGAAGGATGCCAAGCCTCTGATTCGATGGATCATTTTACTTCAAGAATTTGATTTAGAAATATAAGACAAGACTAGAGTCAAAAATGTGGTGACAGACCATCTTTCCAGAATAGTTGAGATCGAGACTCCTGAGAAGAATATAATTCTGATCATCAAGACCTTTCCAGACGAGGCAATTATGTCTGTCGCCTCGTTCCCCTAATATGTTGATATAGTGAATTACCTTATCTCCAAGAAGACTCTTCTTGATTGACCGAAGCTCAAAGTTGATAAATTCTTGTTAGACATACATTTCTACCAGTGGGAGGATCCTCATCTATTCCATGATAAGGAGGAAATTACAGGTGTCCTAAGACATTATCATAAACTTGAAGCTGGCGGATACCATTCTAGAAAGAGAACGACAACTAAAGTGCTCCAATATGGCCTCTGGTGGCCAACTCTTTTTAATGATGCAACTGAATATGTAAAAGGATGCATTGACTATCAGAATGGGTGACATAACCAGTATAAGAGATACAATATCTCTGAAATACATTCAGATTTCGGATGTCTTTGAAGCACGACACATTGACTTTATGGGCCCATTCCCTAAGAATCAGGGTTTTGAGTACATCCTGTTGGCCATTGATTACGTGAGCCGTTGGGCAGAGGCTATCCCCGCTCGAGCCACAAACAGTCAGTCCGTCTGTCGATTCCTTAAGGACAATATCATCTCGCAGTTCAGGATACCAAAAATTATGATATCATATGAGAGAAGCCAATTTATAAACAAAGAGGTCAATAAATTGATGAAAGAATACAGCATCGAACATCGTGTTGTTGCATCGTACCAACCACGGTCTAATGGATTAGTTGGATGTTCAAATAGGGAGATAAATACAATTATGCAAAAACTTGTACAATCAGATAGGAAGAACTAATCACAACTGCTCGATTCAGTTCTTTGGGCTTACCACACTACAAACAAGTCTCCTCTAGCCATGTCTCCCTACAGCCTCGTTTATTCCTGAATGGACAGCTACTGAAACCATACTTAGAGCATGATACATTCCTGTCTGTCGTAGTCTCGATTCAAGTTGTATTTCAAGAAGAGCTTACAGAGACATATGGATCAGATACTTAAGCTCAAAATCAGATAAAAATGTATCTTCTTCTTTTCTTCTTTTCCTTTTCTCAGTTCTGAATCTTCTGAAACACACTCGCCCCTTTCATCATTGTAATAGTTAGGATATGCTTCATCCTAAGATGAGTGACTCTAGTTGTTCGTTCTTTAATCCCTCACTTGTCTCCCAACTTGCTGATATTTTGTCGTAAATTCCCATCCTTGACCCTCCCTGCCTTGTATAAAGTCTGTTATACTTAGGATTATCTGATCTTAAGTATAGGGGGGACAATCAACTTCTCCTTATTTCAATATAGTCGTTGTAGTATAGTCTTTTCTATATTAGTACGAGTTATGTCTTCCTTTTCTCTCCGATCTATGAGGACATTGCTCAAGCTAAGTATAGGGGGATGTATATACTCTGTATATATACTTTAGGCATAACTCGTACTTGCATATTTTCAATAATATGGCTAAATAATAAATACACACAATTATTTGTAAATACATGTAATAAATCAGTTAAAAATGTTTTGCAAGATGATTTCAAAAATGGTTGGAAAATATCTTGAAAAATCTTTTGAACCGTCTGGAAAATATTTTGTAAAATATTTTCATACCTTCATAAAATTCTTTTGTTTGCAAAAAATCATTTTATTTGTTTAAATAAAATGCTTTAAAAACTATTTGTAAATGGTTTGAAAAATTGTTGTAAAAATATTTTGAGAATTTTATACATAATGTTCGAAAAATCTTTACAAAATGATTTTCAAATTTTGAAAATGTTTGTGAAAATGTTTGTAAAAATATTTGCAAAAAGAAATTTTCAAAATATTTGAGAACATGATTTCAAATGTTTTGAGAACCTTGTGTAAATAACATCTCAAATAAAAGTCCTTATAAAAGTTGTATAAAAGTGTATATAGAACTTGTAAATAACCACTAACATTCAACTTGTAAATTCCCGGTGTAAAATGCACCCTTACTCTTGTAAATATAGATGCACTTCTATGTATATATCTGCACAAACTTTTTCACTAACCTTTATTCGAAAATCCCTAAAAAATCAAAATCCAAAACCCCTAAAAATATGCAAAATCTTTTCAAAAATCTGCATGAAAATTTGCAAAACTTTTTTCAAAAATCCACAAAAAGTTCAAAATAGAAAATGATTTCACAAAAATATTTCTTTTGTGTTGTACATAGCATTTGCATTTTTCGGAATGATCAAGACAATTGAATGAGTCTAAAATAAAGTCTGAAGATTAGAGATTGATGTAGAACTTAATCCACTTAATTTCAGATGAACCCATAAAGGATTGGAATTGGGATACTTCTAGTCACCTTGAGTTAATTCTATAGGTTCCATGAGACTATGTTCATGAATCGATTCATTGGGTCTAACTAGAACCCTTCATATCATCCATACAACTCTTAAGACAGTGGCTTGACTAGAAATCTTGAACTTAATGCGTAGCTCAACTCAGATGGATTGTTGAAAAATCTTGGAGCCTAAGTCGAGACGATGCTAGGCCGCTTCGTCAAGGGTGACTTAGGAACCATTCTCGGAGATTGTTGAAATCGGTAGTCCAACCCACTTCTTTTGGTAGCTAGGACATCTAACGACTGGAGGCTGGACTGAGACAATGCTTTGGATGAGGAATGGTCTGCTAGCGAAATTTTTTCCTAGACCCCATATGAGCAGACCAAAAGATTCTATATCCAATCAGGGCACAAGCAAGAATATAAAGAAAAAAAGCAAAGAAAAATTCCAAAAAGAAGCTTACACCAAAAATTTCAAAAAAATATGGAGCTTCCAGAAAAAGCATGCTTTTTAGTGAAGACTCGGTTACACTAACTGGGATTTACAAGGGAATGCGACTACACGAGTCCATTCCCACTTCTTCTCCCATTCTTCTAGCTTCTCCCTTTCTTGGTTGTGAAACAAGCGGCACCTGACCTTAAAAGGAATTATCTATCTCCATGAAGATGAGTTACCAGAAGAGAAGACTCTGTAGTTCATTGATTTATATGGGAAGAGCTAGCAAATTCACACACATGGTTCTATCATTTCAAGGTTACAAGAGTATGTGATTAAGAGGATGGTTCTGTCCAGACTATGAGGTGAACGAAATAATAGGATTATTAAACTTAAGTGTTGTTGTGTCATATTTCCTAACCTTGACATGGTTCCGAACAAACCAATAATCCAAAGGTCTTAACTGAGCTTTAAACTTTCATTTTAATAAGACATGCTCAAGAGTTAACAATTGTTCCAAGTTCTTTCTTTTTCTTTTCTTTATTTTCCTTTTCGGCACTTATAGTCATAAGTGTTTGCTAGGGACTAGCAAATGCAAGTATAGGGGGTGATGAATCTCCATTTCATCACATTTATTCTCATTTTGGCCTTAAATCCCTAGTTAAATGCATGTATATAACATTAATTTGTAAAAACACTCCTTGTACTGTAAATATTGTATAAAATCATTGATTTAATTTCAAAATAAAAGAATATAGGAAAAGAAAAGAAAGAGAAATGAAATACCAAAGGTATGTAATGACCCTAGACCCTGAGACCCAGTTATCATGATGATTTGATCGACAAGGAATAAAGTAGGGGGAGATAAGGACCAATAATTAGACAAAAACCCTAATTTTTATTTTTCAATAAATACATTTTTGGACATATTTTATTTTTCTTATTTTTATACCTCAAATAAATGAACTTTGAACATAAAACTTGTACATATAAGTACAAAGAAAAATAAAAAATTAATTTTACATAAAAATAATGCACAATGTGCCCGTGACACACATAATAAAAAATTGTAAAGAAAAATTTTCGGACTTGTATCTTCTCCATACAAACTCAAAATACACCAAACTCATCTTTATTATTCATAAAATTAAATTATCTATTCAATGGATGTGATTTCATTTAATTTGGAATTGGCTTTTGGGCACTCATTGTGCAATATACTTGTATAAAACAATCAATATAGTTATTCTTTTTATTTTTCACTTTCTTATACTTTTATAAATTTGTAAATATTATTTAAAATACATGAATATATAGCGGCTGACGTGGACCAATGGGAGGCGAGTTCATGTTGACCCTGGTCAACTCCTTGCCCCCAAGGTTTTGCATCCATCAGTGATAGACCACCTCGATTCTCATAATTTCATGAACGCTCCTTGCCCTGATTCAGCTCGATTCCTTCTTGACTTTTCTCCCTCAATCCTTGCTCTTTCATGTGCGCATCTCTCCTCGATCGACGGATCACTTCATCGAGCCGAATCCACAATCAAACCTCGCTTGTACATTTACCCTCTGTTGACCCTCATTTTGATTTTGATCCTTCTTTTACCACTAGAACCCTCAGATCCCTAGACAATTACGTAGAGATCTATGACGATGAGTCCCTCATGGGTTTGCAGTGCACATAAGGTGGAGGAGAAACGATCCAAGCTCCCGTCGGACTTCCTGGTGAAGCTTCTTGTGCTCGTGACCATCCTACGGGTGAACCCTCTTTTTCTTCCCTTTTCAATTCCTAACACTAGCAATAGAAGAGGGTAGCTTTTTATTTCGTTTAATTTCTTCTCCGATTCTATAGAGTACAAAATCAAAGATCGTCGGAGCTTCGAGCTCCGACCTCTGTTCATCATTTTCCGACCGTCCTCTGACCTCTCTGACCACCTCATCACCTTGCCCTCACTGTATTCTGTCGTTCCAACTCATCACCACCTCAGATCTTACACAGATTTGAGAGAGTCGTGTTCCTCCACCATCTCTTGCTGGAGCACTTTCACCCGACTCTTTTCACCATAATTTTCCCCAAATCAAGCTACAGACCTTCGTATCTTTGTTTGCAAGATAACCCTGCAGGTTCTTGAGCGAGATAGGCCCTAGAATGCCAAATTTTGATAGGGACGAAGGTCCCTTGGTACCCGACCTTCCTTGAGCTTACAGGACCCATAGATGGGTCCTGCACCTTATTAAGGCCATTAGCAGACACATACAGACTTAGGATCCATTTTGAGACACCTGGGAGTCGCCTAGGTGGTCAGAATCAAGCATGAGTGCTGATCAAATCAAACTCCAGCAGTTGTTCTTCCATATTCTTTGTGGGAAGCATCACTCATTGGATCCAAGGGGCGCTCCATATCAAGCAGTAGCTGTCGAATTGGAGGTCTCTGTACCCATTTGATATATGCTTCTATTTAATCTTAGCATTCCTCTCACGACAGGGAGGAGAGTGTCGTACTATCATTCTATGGAGCCCGAGCAGACGATAGTATGGCTCCTCCTACCGTCCCTCTCATGAGGGGGAGGAGAGTGTCGACCTATCATTCTCTATGGAGCCCGAGCAGATGGAGGATATTGATGCCTTGCAAAGGCATCAAAACACATATGCAACATACCAGTGAGCGATGGTAACACACTTCTTCGGTACCACCATCCCTGACGATGCAGAGCTGTCGATGGCACAAGTGGCCAAAGTTTTGAGGATGATACATGCACCCGAGGACATTTGGATATCTTTTGCAGAATACTCTCTTGTTGGGAACATAGAGTTGTGGTGGAATGCCACCAAGGGGCACCTGACTGAGCCCATCACTTGGGAGGTCTTCTTCGACGAGTTTCATACAGAGTTCTACCCAAACCATTGGGTAGAGTATCAGAGGAGAGAGTTCACTGAGCTGGCAAAGGAGTCGATGACGACCCAAGAGTACTTGATCCGATATATAGAGTTGTCTCGCCATTCCCCTGTTACGACAACTTATCCACAAGAGAACTTGCAGAAGTTCATCTGTGGTATGCACGAGGAGGTTCATGACATACTCTCTACTTTGGACCTTACCTCCATCAAGGAGGTTACTACGAAGGTGACGAAGTGGGAGGCTACACATCACCGATTACATGGAGGTCAGTCACAGTTACCTCCACCCCAATCTAGTAGAGTTGCACGTCGGGACTTCTCTCGGTCACGTAGAGACCCTCGACACCACCTGACAGTGATGACACCGTCCACTAGCAGATTTGCACCATCCCCTACCTTGGAGCAGGCCTTGGCAGGACACGGTTCAGTTTCTTCTCGCCTTCCTAAGCAGACACAGAGTCGTAGGCTTAGGGGCAGCAATTTTGCTTCTAGTGGGAGCTTGTCGTAGGCAGGCAGTCGTACTTGTTATCTCGGTAGACAATCGTGCCATTTCAAGGCCCAATGCCCTTTGCGTGCTTGCATCTCAGGTGCACAACAACAACATAGTGGAAGATCAGTTGGGTCTTCTGGACATTAAAGAAAAGATTGACGGTTGCGCCTATTCTTGCACTTCTTTCAGAAATTCAGGATTATGTAGTATATACAGATGCTTCAATTGAGGATTTAGGAGCGAATCTGATGCAACCAGGTCACGTGATTGTTTATGCATCATGCCAGTTGAGGCTGCATGAGCAGAATTACTCCATCCGTGGCTTGGAGTTGATAATAGTTGTCTTCGCTTTGAAGATCTTGCGTCATTATCTCTATGAGGTAAATTTTGAGATTTTCACAGATCGCAGGAGTTTGAAGTACATCTGTGATCAGAAAGAGCTGAACATGAGACAACACTAGTAGTTTGAACTACTGAAGGACTTTGATTGCACGATCTCTTACCATTCCAGTAAAGGAAACATGGTGCCATATGCGTTTAGCAGGAAAGCTCATGCACATACGATAAACTAGCTATATACGCGAGATATGCTTGTGACTTTGACTAATTGACATCCTCATAAGAGTGCGTCCATATCTATTGTCATACCTATGCGATTCAACAGTCTTTGGGATTGCATAATAGAAGGACATAGAACATATCCTTGAATTTGAGACAGATGCATGCGTGCCATCAAGGACAAACATGATGATTTTGTGGTGACTAAGTCTATTTTATGGAAGGCTGGCTGGGTCATTGTGCCCAACAATGAGCAGTTGCGCAGAGTAATTTTTGATAAGGCATATAGTTCACGATTGTCTATTCTTCCTAGCAACACAAAGATGTACCGAGATCTAGGCCTACATTCTGGCAGGACAGAATGAAGCGAGATGCAGCATGTCATGTTAGCAAGTGCATGATCTATCAGATGGTCAAGGCAGAACACAAGAGACTGCCAAGTTATTATTGTCTCTCCCCATTCTTGAGTGGAAGTAGGGGAGTATTTCTATGGATTTTGTCATTGGACTACCGAGGACACTAGGTGGACACGATGATATTGGGTCATTGTTGATAGATTGACCAAGTCAGTCAATTTCATACCTGTCAGCATGACCTACATTACATCTAGGTTGGCTAGATTGTTTGTGCAAAACAATATCAGGCTTCATGATATACCAAGCGAGGTAGTGTCTGACAAGCTGACAGAGACTCAATGTTTACATCTCACTACTGGCACCAGCTTATGGCAGCACTACGGACAGAGCTGAAGGTGAGTTTCGCATACCATCCATAGACCGACGAATAGAGCAAGCGTGCTATTCAAACACTTGATGGTTTGTTATATGCATGTACTCTAGATAGGAAAGGGTCGTGAAAGGACCACCTGTCATTGGTAGAACTCTCGTACAACAACAGCCATTATTCCAGTATTGATATGGCATCATTCGAAGCCCTATACGTGCGGATATGTCTCGCACCTCTCAGTTGGCGTAAGGTAGGTGAACACGCTCTTTACTCCGTAGATTTCTTGGAGAGACTGCGGGGGCTAATAACCTTGTGAGGCGAATTGCTTCTGACGGCTTAAGGCCACCAAAAAAAGCTATGCATATTGTCGGAGAAGAGAATTGAAGTTTCCGATAATCCGACCATCTTCTCTTTAATCCATTCAAATATGAATTATCAATCTTCAACTTAGTCTCTCATATTGATGAAATTCCTATAAACACGGGAAGGAGATTGAGTGTTTCTACTAGTATCTCCCATGAAGCGAGTACAGAGATTTGATGTTCATGGTAAGTTGACGCCACGATATGTTGGATAATTTGGGATTATTAATCGTATGTGTAAGATGATCTATCGAGTAACCTTTCCTCCACACTTATTAGCCATACATGATGTCTTTCATATATCCAACCTAAGGAATTATGTGCACGATTCTCATCACGTCATCAGCTACGAGAACCTTAATGAGGAGCAAGACTTGATATACAAGGAAAAACCAGTACATATACTCAATAGTGTTGTGAAGAAGCCCCGCAACAAAGAAATTCCCTTAGTGAAGGTGTTATGACACCGACATGATGTCAAAGAGGCAATATGGAAGACTGAAGCAGACATGCATGCAAGATACCACAACTCTTTTAGGTAATGGTCAAAACAAGCACATTTAATTATATATATTGAAAGAACATGGCTTCTTTTTCCTTTGAGGTTTTTATGGGTTCAAAACCCTTTGAGGTTTTTATGGCAAGTTAAAACCCATATAAGACAAATAGTGACCTTGACCTGAGTCTTGAGGACGAGACTTACTTTGAGGTTTTTATATTTGTAACATCCATATTCGAATAAACTAGAGCTCCTGTCAAGAAGATGCTGCTGTATGCAAGTTTGGATCTCCAACGTGGAAATATTAAAAGGTACAAACCCTCTTCTCTTTACTCCCATTATAGTCAATGTTGGAGTCTTTAATTTAGTTTTTTTCCCTCTTTTTATGCTGTTGTCCAACAGATATTTTAGTTGTTTTGCATGTTAAATGAAGCCACAAATACCCACCAAACTTAGATGATCAAAGGTACAATCTTTCCTTCCTCTTACTACAATCCATGTCTTTGTACAATCTAGAAACCCCTCTCTTGTTGCTTTCTATGGATTTGTTTTTCTCTTTACAAGTGAGCTCTTGATTTTTCTACTCTTATTGTGCACTGAATGATTGGGAAATTCATGCTAAAAAAGCGACGTGCTTATAGCATATCTTAATCTTGCTTGACAAAAAAGATCCCTGTCATATACAAATTCTGCACTTATGAAATACCAGGTGGAATGAAAAAAATTTTAAGATACAATATTAGCATGCATACATAGCAGACACAATGCCATAAATTTGATTTATTCTAATCAAATAAACAAGAATACTTGAAGACCAAATAATTAGCCATTAGCAGTATCCCAGATACAATATAAGGAAACATCTATTATATCGCTATGGACAAGTATATAGTAATCATTATAAGGATGTTACTATCGATTCCAATATAAAAGTAGTACAGCTAACACCAACCTTTATATTAGTTGCTATGACTGTCATTAAAATGCTCTATACCGATAGTATAGATACCTAGGCATTGAGGTCATAATAAGTGGAAGCCTTATCATTGTAAAGTAAGGTATACTTTTAATAAAACAATACTGGTAAGCATATGGTGATTTTCATCAATTTTTATTTAAAAAATGGTGAAAATTAGTAAGGCAGATTGTCCTTAACAAACCATACAACAATTTTCAGAACCCTTGCCTTTGCAAGGCTTTTGCATTTCAAGTTGATTAAGGCACCTGTAAAAAATGTAAACTTCTCTTTCGAAGTTTCTTAATTGTTGATTTTGAAGTTAGGATGTAATGATGATCATGGCAACCTAGTCACCTGGATTTCTTTAGTGATAAAAGAAAAATACCTGGAGGATGAAGAAGAAGCAAGATCTTGAGTTGAAGATGAAGGACGTTTTCCTCGTCAGACCGCAAACAAGGTAAAGGAGGAGAAAATTAAGGACCAAACTAACATGTATAACTCTGTGAAATAGATGTCCTTCCCTGAATATATATATATATATATATATATATATATAGGGTTAAATGGGGCTGCCCCCTGGGGGAGCTAACTCGGCTCCCCCCACAGTATTTCGCCCGCTTTTTTTTTTATTTTTTTTGAAAATTTCTTCTGTGAATGTTCATCACTATATCCCTATATTATGTCATTCAAATTTCATGCGAAACAGAGACTCCTACGGCCTCCATCTAGACATGCATTTTTTAACGGTAATAGAATTGCTAAAAACGACCCTTCCTGATGGAGGTCGTAGGAGTCTCTGTTTCACGTGAAATTTGAATGGCATAATATAGGTATATATTGATGAAAATCCATGGAAGAAATTTGCAAAAAAACTAAAAAAAGCGGGCGGAATGGCACGAGGGGAGCCAAGTTAGCTCCCCCCATGGGGCAGCCCCATTTTACTCATATATATATATATTACTGGAGATATTGGTACTACCCTGATCTTACCATGTTCGCATATCTCAATATCCTAATACCACATGCTTCCTCATTTCATTGCTTATGTTGAGCATGCTCCATAATTTGAGGAACATATTAGAATTTTATTTTCCCAACCTCACACAATTCTTTTTAATATACCTTAGTGGATTGAAGAAATGATCTCCAAATTGGGGGCTAGAAATGTAAGAGATGGAGAAGTGTTGGAATAGAAGAGTACACAGGAGTAGGTGGCTGAATGAATTAATTATACACCTTTGTTGTGTCAATAAGTTCAATAATTTAAGTTGATCATTATAGTGGCATTGTCGATCCTCATAAGGTTATAATTTCATATAAGAATTCACCTTGATTTGAATATTCTAAGACATGAAATTGGTAAACTCTCAATTAAATTAAGTTTCCACGGGAAATCCTAAGGATTATGCGTGAAATCTAGGTTACCCGTATTTTTGCATGATTTGGATTTATGATCTGATTTAGGATTAATTTACATGACGCATGTTGGAATCTAAATTATGATTCAATAATGACTTTTGGGGGTTAGTGGTAAATCACATACTTTCAACACACTCGAATTTGTGTGAGGTTAATGTAATACTTAGCAGTAATCCAAAATCTAATGAATGACTCTTAATCTCTTCATTTAAATAAAAAAATAAGAATCTAGCATGATCTAAATTTGAAATTAGATCAATTGAACATCTAATCTCATGATTGGAAAATGAGATTTATCGGAGTATTTTCATACAAGTGACTTAGAAAATCTAGGTCAGTAAGCATACGGCCAAATTATGGAATAATCTATGATCAAAGACTGAAAATCTTCGTGATCGATCATTTAAGAATGATTCAATAATTATGGATCACTATTAAATAAGGTTATCAACAAGATGCCTAAACTTGTAAAGTTAACTACAACAGAAAGGATTATGAAAGGATATTGAATCAAATCACCGTTGGTGATTCAGTGATGACTAATAATTAAGAGTACCAGTCATGGTGACCTTTACACTTGACTGTACGAGGGTGCGGTGACCCTCAGCTGGACGGGAGATAAGAAGCCCGGTTAGGGCAGCGATCGCTTGGTACACAGGTCTAGGATCCCAGTTTTTTTCTTGATTTTTCGCGAGCGCTCGTAGTTTTTACGCTCCTCTGGGATCCACAGGTTTTCTTTTAAGACCAGTTTCGTTAACCCTTGTTCATTAGGATATCTAGGCTAGAGGGCCCTTGGTTTTAATTTTTCAAGCTCGTCTGCCTGTACCGGTCGGGCTAGTTTTTCTTTTGGGATGACTCTTCCAAGGAGTCTCTCCTACCCGTCTCAGTGACGTAGTTTTAGAGTAGACCTATCGCTCTACTGGACCATACTTCCACTTAAAGGGCGAGATAGAAGGGTCTCCTAGGAGACTACCTCACCGCTTGAGTTTTTTGTTACCGTTCCACCAATAGGTTTGGTGATGGATACATATGAATCCTCTATGATTACATCTAAGCCAATTACAGTTGAATTTGGAGAAGCTACAATTGATCTTGGAATGAGTCATAAAAAAGTTGGACTAGAGTTGAGATGAATTACAATTGAGATTGATATCAACTACAGTTGAGTTGGTTACAATGAAGCTTGATTTCAGTTGAGTTGAGTACATTTTAGTTTAGTTACAGTTAAGCTCGTTTTCAGCTGAGCTAGTTACTGTTCCGCTAGTAGTTCGTGGCAAAGAGAAAAATATCATATTATGAAAATTATCATTATAAGAATACCTGTTACTAGTACGGTTGTTAGACATAGCTAGTAGATGTGTTGGGAACTTAATTAGGATGCATTTTACTCCATCACATGCCTACAGAGGCACCCCAACCTTAAGGCTTCCTTACTACCTTAGAGTCATAGTGTGGTCTTACCCATACCAAGACCACATGCTATACACTAAGCTTGAGAAATTCAATAAGAAAAGAATCAAAACAACAAACCCATCATATACACTTACTAATATCCATCCACATAATTCATAAACATCGGAAAAAGATCTGGATCATCCCGATCATAATAAGTATATAATGAATCAAAGAATTAACGAATCCTTGAGATTTGAAAAGGGATAAGGAAGACTAGATATCATAAACGGTTGTATATGATTTGGCAAAGACAATGATTACATAAGAAACTCATCATCCATATTATTAAGATCCATCAAACATGATTTATAATTTAAAAAATGATAGCTTAAATATGGATCATATAATCTATATATAAAAGTATTAAAGTTGGGTAATTGGGGTAGGATGAGTAAGTTTGGCGATTCATATACCAAACAACTTGAAAATATGTTTCAATGCAAGTAGCTCTAAATTTTAATTATCAAGCCTATTTACCTATTTTCGTTTGGAGCCATTAAATTCCAGTTATTGCTAATTAATTAGATTTACTCAACATTTGTTGATGTTCTATTCTTCCTAATGCATGGATTGCAGGAAAAACACCTGCATTGTGGTATTAGGAGAGCTGGACGTAAGATTCCGCAGTAAAACATATCAGATATGCATGTTAATAATTTTTGTTCAAGATATTATAAATGCTTTTCTTTCTCTTCTGCTACAATTTGGGATGCATATACATTATCTTTTGTTACATGTTAAATGCTATGGAAATTTATGCAATATAATTGGTGACATATTGTAGTTCTATGGCTTGATTAGTTAAATGTGAATGTCACTCAAAAATTAAACGTGAAAAATTTTCCCTGAATTTCAATAATTTAATGCGATCTTTAGCGAACGTGATAGTACGAGTGATGTGTAAACGGGTATCCTAGATCCGCAGGAATGGACATCACAAGAGGTGACCTCTAGAGTGGTGGAGATGACCAGGAAGAGATTGTTGACCGGGAAGAGCTGTCAGAAGAGCAACGCTGACCAACGTCGTCGAGACCTCGAGTTTCAGGTATAGAATCTTATTTTCATGTCTTAAAGGAGATGATTCTTAACCAACCTTGTGTGTCTAAAGTATTCTTCATAACTACAAGTTGGGGGCTTCTCATTCCTATGAGTATCTCCAATGAGAGGCGTACATCGTTTTAGTGTCAAAGGAAAACTTGCACCACGTTTTGTGGGACTGTTCAAGATCTTGGCCCGAATTGGGAATGTAGCATATAGAGTGGTACTTCCCTCACACCTTGAGGAAATTCATGACATGTTCCATGCGTCAAATATTTAGAAGTACATCCGAGATCCTAGACGTGATCAACTAGCAAGATTTGGCGGTGGAGTCGAACCTCTCCTTCCTTGAGGAGCCGGTGCAGATATTGGACCATGCGATCAAGATGCTAAGGTGGTAGGCGATACCTTTAGTTAAAGTCCTATGGCAGAGTCAAGACGTCGAGGAGGCGACGTGGGAGCATGAGGCGAATATGAGGGAAAAGTATCCTCATTTATTTACATGTATGGAATCGAAACTGTAGTCAAATTCCATTTGAGATTTGTATGGGTTTGCTCTCTTTGAGATTTATATGGGCTCGATTCATATTTAAAATTGTGTACAATAAGTCGGGATTGAGGATCGTTTAGGATCACTCTAAGTCTCGAGGACGAGACACCCTTTGAATTTTTTTTATGATGTGAGTACCCCTCATATTTCGGACCTGGAGTTCTTCCTAAAATATGATTTTACTCGGTGTTCAAAAAATTTATTTGAATATTCCATCATGTAGAGCTCGTCAATACCTTTTCAACGAGTCCAAGAACATTAAAATCCGAGTTCAGAAGTTCAAATTCTGATCATTTAAGCGAGCCAGAATTCATGTCCATTTGAACCCGAACCAGGATCCAATCCGACTATTTCTCCACATAAAACCCCCCAAAATCAACTCTTCTTCCTCAAACACCATAACCCCTTCCAGCAACCATCCTCTTCCCCCTCTCCTTTGCCGGAGCTCACCAGAACGCATCGAATTGATGATCCGAAGACACAATCATGTAGAGAAGATCCGGGTCACCCCCGTGTGCGGTTCTCAACGTCAACGGTGCACCGAGTGCACCGTTCTCCGCGAGAGAAGAAACCAAGGTTGCGTTTTTTTTGGTACGATGACCCCTTACCTCTTGTTGCGGCTTCCACGTGATTTGATTCCTATATAGTTGAGAAATTTTAGAGCCTTAAGTATTCTGGTGACCTAATTTACAAATGGTTTATCTAAGTTGTATCGAGCAAAACGACTCCCAATATTGGGAAAGAATTGATGGACTTGCGATGAGTTTTCCATGCTGGCCTATTAGGCACATCCTGACAGACATGAACCAATATGGAATTAAATCAACAAGAGGGCTGGAATGTTTGGAATTGCAGGCATGGTTTCATATTTGCTGTAGGTCTGGCAGGCCGTTTTCAGCTTCTGTTGCTCCTAGAAATTTTTTTAATATGCTTAGATTTAGATATTCCAGTGGGGTATAACTTTGTGCCATATATATATATATATATATATATATATATATATATATATATATATATATATGAGGAAAATGGGGCTGCCCCCTAGGGGGAGCTAACTTAGCTCCCCCCACCCTATTTTCTTCATTTTTTTAATTTTTTTTGAAAATTTTTTCCGTGAATATTCATCACTATATCCCTATATTATGTCATAAAAATTTCGTGTGAAACAGATACTCCTACGGCCTCCATCCAGACAGTCATTTTTTAACGGTAACAGAATTTTTTAAATCGACCCCGTTTGGATGGAGGTCGTAGGAGTCTCTGTTTCGCATGAAATTTGAATGACATAATATAGGGATTTAATAATGAATTTACACGGTTTTAGATTTCAAAAAAAATAAAAAAATTTTGTGAAAAAAGGATGGGGGGAGCTAAGTTAGCTCCCCCTAGGGGGCATACACATTTTACCCTATATATATATATATATATATATATATATATATATATATATATATATATATATATATATATATGGGCCCTTTCAAATAGGACGCAGTCCTTCCTGAGTTCAGGAAGACCGACCTTTTTTTGTATAAATCACGAACACTTTAATAGAATACATATACAATTTGTATTATAGGTGTACGTTATAAATACAAAGCCGCATACAAAACCGCGCATTATAATACAAACATTAAAACTTCACATTATAATACAAAACTGTATGTGTATTCTACTAAAGTCGTCCTGTTTTATACAAAAAAGAGGCTGGCCTTCCTTAGGGATGGAAGGACCAAGTCCTATTTGAAAGAAATCCTATATATATATATATATATATATATATATATATATATATATATGGGGTTGGAGAAGCTGCACCGGCGGGTGTAGCTAACTAACTGCACCCAGCCATTTTTTTCTTTGGTTTTTTGTGTTTTTGAAATGAAACCTATGGAGATTTAAATCACCATATATCACTATGATATCATACAAATTTCAAGTAAATTCGACATTTCTATCATCTCCATCAAGGCTATGACATTTTAACGGTTTCAAAATTATTGAAATTGATCATATCTAGATGAGCATGCTAGGAGTGTTTGTTTTGCATGAAATTTGAAACACATATTCTTGTCAATAAACTAAGTAAATCTCCATAAGTTTTTTCAAAAAAAAACCAATAAGAAAAATGGCCGGGTGTAGCTAGTTAGCCGCACCCGCCGGTGCATACTCCCTTCTGAGGATATGAGGCTATATATATATGTATATATATATATGTATATATATATATATACAGAAACTTCAAATGAGGCGGGGTCTCACCATATATATGGTGAGCCACCCTCAATTTAGCATCTTAAATCCGTCTGTTCACGAAAATGTTAAGAATATGAGGACTGGAAATCTCATATGTGTTGATATTAGTCAATGGTATTAGCTTATTGGTTGTATTACTCATGTGTGCTCAACTTCTATACAATTAAGACCTTTGTGTAATTAAAGTTTGGCATTAATATGGTGAGGAGTAATAACACATATCTAAATCAATACTGCAGTAATATACACAATGGTTGGGATTATCAGGGGAATTTGAATATCTGCAATAGAGGAGGTACAATTGTGCTTAACATATTAATTAGTTACATATAGTATATGCGCTTCCGTATGGATAGCCAAGGCCGTAACGATGCCCCAATTTTGTGGCAACTTACAATTTATTTGATTAGAATCGTATTAGACTGTAAGATATAACAATAGATACATCAGTAACATCATTAGCGGATATGAATAACAGAGTATTAATTTGAGAATGCTGAAGTTAAGGGTGACTGGACATGATTAAGTGAAATTAGACTATCGCATAAGGTAATAGAATGTATGAATTAGAGGGAAAGGGGTTACAGACTTTTATTTGACGACTGTAAATGACGAGTTCTGATTTTATAGAGTGGTATTTGATCTAATCAAAGAATGGGAAAGGTCGTATAGGATGGTGGATGGGTATGTGTGACTTAATCCTAAGATAATTGATTTTTTGAATACGAATATCTTACTATATATTAAGGGCCGTGGACATGGCACTGTTCACGGCACTGTAACAATGTCCACGGCCCTTTTGATTGCAATTTTTTTGTTCTATTGTATGTATCTTACAATATACCCCGTGGATACAGACATTGTTCATTCTTTTTTAATTTAACTTCATATTTTATATAATCTTATTTCCCGTTGAACGGAACTCGATTGAGATGCATACTGTTTATGGATTTTTTTAATCACGGATTGCTTCACCAGCCTCCATGGATCAAAGGGGCGATGCGCAACTTCGTGGGAGATGCCACGCTCCTGCCATTGCTTCATGTTGTATTGCATGGATCGGAATGGCTTTTTCATATTGACGTGTTACGGAAGCGGTGTGAGATGACACATGCCATTTTGAGGACATCTCTCTCTCTCTCTAAATCAAAGAAAGTTACGGGATCATCGAGCCGCTTATTTCATTCTCGATAGCAATCAACACCATGAGGAGTACCAACAGCTGCTTTACCGATAGAAAAGGTGCATGCAACCCAACAAAGCCTATGTATACAACACGATAGAGATGGTAGATGGTTGGTTGCGATCGTGATGGCTCTATCGGTTCGGCAACAAGGAGGTTGTGGTTGGTGGTTGACTGGACTTCGAGTTCGAGAGGCCTCCACGGTGGAAATGGGGTTCTCCAGAACTGGATCGGCATTGCATCGAGATAGCATAGGAGAGGATGAGGTGGCACTCAACGGATGGGAGGGAGCATATGCAGAGATCGGCATCGCATCGAGGTAGCATAGTTGTCGCGACGACGGTAACTTGATTTTCGAGGATGATTGCACGAGTGTGAATACTTCGTGTTTGTTCATAGGATATTCTGAAATTTGTTGGGTACTCAAGTTTCTTTGAGTCACTTCCTCTCAAGAATCATGGATTTTTTAAAAACTTTGTCGAGCACATTCTTCCTCAGAAAGTTGTTTGAGTTGTTCTCCATTTTTTGATAAAGAGCAGTAAGAAATATGTAGGTCTAATCTGCTCAAATTCTTATGCTTTTTGTATGCAGATATAAAGAAAATCAGAATCGTATTGTTAGTAGTGAAATGGAGATGACACGGTATCACTCGAGCGACTGGGGTGAGGGGACTACTTCGACGACACACGAGGGGTGATGACTTCAGGTTTGATGAAAAGATTCGATTTTGAAATGAGACTAATGCACTTTTGTATTATCTGCGGTTGCAATTTTTTTCTTATTATGCATTTTTATCTTAAAAGAGGTGTGGTGCCGTGAGATTATATATGGTGAAGCAGGCGATTATCTTCTCATCCACACTGTACACATATGCTCTTTTCTGGTGTAAGATTTTACGAAAATTAAATCTATTAAGATACAATATTGCTTATATGTATTGAAATTGTTTAATACTTTTGTCTTGTGAAAATTTTATGCCATCGTGTATATTATATTTATATCGAGGAGCGTTTATATGATAGTTAATATCTACAAGGTTTTTATTATTTATATCTTCTAGATCTAGATGGAAAAATAGCATATTAGATACTCATCAATTTAAAAAAACACATATCAAGGAACATTTATATAATTTATATTATCCATAAGCTCATAACCAGATATAAGAAAAAAGATGGATTGTACAATAACTGTATGATCTTTTATATGAAACTTTCATGCAAAGAACTATATAAAGACGAATCATATTGTGGAAAAGGCAACTTCTTAATTAAGAGCAAAACATTGCTAATGATTTATTTTTGGGGTTAAATGCTTATTGATTTTGCCACCATTTGCCATATATATGTTTCTGAGCTGCTTCTTAGCTATCCTCTTTCCCAATGCGGTACAGATTCTTTATACAATCACATTCTCATGTACAATGCTTACACGTACAGACACTCATGGATGATGCAAGAAGTAAAAAACAATAATGCTTATGATACACATTAGTAGATATTACATGATCATATTGTGAGAAATGAAGATTATTCATGTAGCACCTTAACTATATGTTGCATTTCAGGATTTTAAATTTCTTAATCAGTAAGAAGTGAACTTTTTATCCAAGATTCTTTTCAAGCAAATTGAATGAATACATGTAGATTATCCATTTCCTTATACATGTCTTAGATATCTTTGAACTCAATTGTGAAACAACAGTTTGAACCCCCAAATTATTCAAGAAATCGTGAAGGTGATGGCAACACACGCTCATATGCCACTCAGATTATTGTCAACATGTGCTCATCAAGTATGGTACTTTTCATTGCTACTAATTTTGTTAATCTCTTATGTACTCAAGAGATCTATGAGTTTGGTTACTCCATGGATTCAATCTCTTTTTCTCTTACTTTTGTGAGTATTGTTTTGTCGGCTTTCATATACAATGATGATAAATGATTATATGCATGTGATGATGGAAAAGCAGTAGAAACTCATTTTCTTACAATGTTTATGGTCATTGACATACATCCAAAAAGATGTGAGAAGATTCTTTTGGAGTTCATTGAATAGATAAAGTCAGCAAGCAAGTCGATTTTGTTCAAGTTTCATGTACTCAAGATATCAACATGTTTGCTTAACCCACATATTCAACCTTTTTCCCCTTTATTTTGTGAGTATTATTTGGTTGTCAATTATATAGATTCCTGATACATGATTTACACACGCACAAAAAAAACACACAATCCTTCGTCATAATTAGTTTTTCTATGTGTTGGGAGATGCTTCTTATGTATATATCGCCCATCAAAAGCTATTAATGCTACCTTACGCACATATCTAGATTACATTGAATGAAATATAAGATATACGACCTCAATGCCAACATAGATGCAATCTACATTTTTTGAACTGCATATAACCCACACATTCTCTGAGAACATATACTATGAGAAGTCTGCATATGAATAAGATGTACAATGACTTGGTATATGTTATATGATGCGAAGCACATGTCTTCATTTAAT
Organism: Ottelia alismoides; assembly: GCA_037367405.1. NCBI lineage: Eukaryota > Viridiplantae > Streptophyta > Magnoliopsida > Alismatales > Hydrocharitaceae > Ottelia > Ottelia alismoides. The sequence continues at coordinate 178,896 of JAZKJV010005107.1, read as the reverse complement.
GATATTAATACTGATTTTTTAAAAGGATACGATGTTGGTATATTTCCCGGTGCAAAGCACGGGTATGACACTAGTTATAATTATTACATTAGCACTGTCCGTAAATGGACATCTTAATATAAATGTTAGACAGGTTTGCACTCTGCAAGCTTAGTTGTGAACATAATTATGGATTAAATTATTTTATTCATAATGATCAAGAATGTCAATAAATTATTTATAATAGGACATGAATTTTAATATTTTGGGGGTGTTATTGTCCAAGTAGATACTTTGTGATCTATATCTTATGTTTGGTCATAGAATACTTGGTATTAAATCAAATGCAAATTTGATACAATAAATAGTTTAGTCTGCGTTAAGGATGAGTTGAAACAAAGACAACTTGAAAATTGACTACACCGTTAGTAATTGTACGAGTACTATATGGTAAGATCACATTAGAAATACCAATAATTTATGATGATCATTAGCAATTTTACAAGTTTCCAACATGTCACCAGTATTATATCTATTCGGATCTTTATCAATTCATGGGTAAGAATCTCACAATACTCGGGTAGTGGAGTAGGTGCCTCTAAGGATTGGGCATGCACCCTTAGGTCCTCGAGTAGAATTCTAGAGAGCCGCGATCCCAACTGCTACTATGTAACTGTGACGATTGGAGGACATATTTCTTGGCACACCGAGGAGTCATCACGTGGTGTTCAATCTCAGCACTTGCGTACTTTAGCCCAGTGCTTCGAGTGCGGGCCAAGTAGTCATGGTTGGTGGTCTATTCTTTCGCTTGTTCACTTAGAATTAATACTCGTGTACTGACTAGTGCAAGCCACATCGGCGGATATTCCAAGTGGGAGCGCTAAGATGGGAGTTCCGGGAAAATGCGGTTAACGAGGTTGCGAATAAAATATAAACCTCCTATTCATAAGAAGGATTGGGTTATTCGTGGTGGTTTGGACTACAGTAAGAATGATTTTGTAATATATACCTTTACTTGTGCCCTACACCACGTGGACTCTTACACATGGGCAGTGGACTTGGACGATACATGATGATTTGCGGGTTGGAATTTGCTTTGTTAATCAAAGTTACAATCTTATAAGTGAAGCTAAGTGGACATGTTGGGAACTTAGTTAGGATACATTGTACCACACCGCATGCTTACGGAGGCACCCCAACCCTAAGGCATCCTTCTTGCCTTAGAGTCATACTGTGAGGTCCCACTCAGATCAAGACCACAGACTAACCAGGAAGCTTGGTTGATACATATCAAATAATAATGACTAAGAATTATCTCTTTGTGAGGACGGTTTACCCAACTATTTTCTTTTGAACACTTTTAATTATATCTTTTTTGTTGTATTATTTTATATCATTCAGAAGATCTGGTTTAGTTGCAACAGCATCTGATCAACTTCCACAGCATCCAAGCAAAGCAGTCACATGCCTCTTCCTTTGACGACTTAACTGCTCAAACTGAAAAGATCTCCGTTGTTTCCTACTATATATCTCAAGGGTTGACTGCATCTTTGAGTTTTGATATTGATTTTCATTAGCCTTTGACTTCTTCTTTGAAGCTATCTTGAGCAAAAATGGACTCTTTCTCTTCTTTCGACCGTGTGGTGTGTGAATGCTCAAGTCTCATCGCCCCCACCCTCGGGCTCAACTCTCCTTGCCTGCCAGGAACTTGCACACGTCTACAGAGCAAAATTTCTCGTAACGTACCTATGTGTGGATCCACAGGTTCTCAACAAAAGCCGTAGCAGTGAATAGTACTTGTTAAGTTGGAGCTACTTCTCTTTTGTGCAGCTACACGGTTTCTTTTTTTGATATAGTTACTTATATCTCTTACTGCTTTACTTTACTTGTAGATTTTTGAGAGATATGAGATGTATATTAGCACACTTTTTATTGCATACATGTATACTTTTGTGGACAGGGATTGTAATGAAATACAATGGACATGTTATGAAGTGAATGGAAAAAATCCAATCTTTCATGCTATTTTCTCCCGCATTATATTATCGTGTATTTCGAATGTGGAATGTTTGTGCATGGAATTAGTTTGTCGAGAACCCGGATCGTAGGAGGACGAATGTCACAACTGTACACTCGAATTCAATAGTCTCTAAACTTTTAAAAATCACAACATGGTATTTATACATAATAAAGTAAATTATATAAAACTCCATGAACTGTACACTCAAATTCAGTAGTCTCTAAACTTTTAAAAGTCACAATATGATACCTTATTTTTATGAGTGATTTTAATGTAGTACTTTCCAATATCTTTTCCATTAGATAAATCATTATTTCCACTTTTTACCATAATACCATTTTCTCTCTCTACATCTTCTTCTCCCCAACGTACAATGAAACAATTCCCTTCTTCTCCTAGGGGTGTTCATGGGACGGGTACCCGTACCATTTGATCATGACTCGACTCGATCCATCATTTTTGGATCAATGGGTCGACCCGACCCATTCAACGGGTACCTGATTTTGACAGGTACCCAAACTATTTGAATAGGTAACAGGTACCCATGGATACCCATAAAATGATTCAACAAAATACTCACGAGGAGCAAGTTATAGCAAATGCAGTATTTACTAATCATTAATATGTTGTGGATTTTAGTTCAGACTTACAAAAGTTCAATAATATCGAAAATTGTTTCAAATTAGAAAGTATTAATTATGAAATCAAAAGAGATGAGAGGGGAGATGTTCTTTCCTGGTTGGGTGTAAGAGTTTGTTGAGGTTGAAATGTGGCGAGAGAGATACATAAATCGGGTTACAAGGACGAATTATATGTGGATTAGAAAGATAGTAGATAGCCGGATCGTGAATGGAGATGGAAGACAACTCGTGATCGAGGTAATCCTCTACTGGGGAGGAAATGTTGCCAATGTACCGAGCTTGGAGGGAAGCACAACCGACGACGTTGGACCATTGTTTGTGAGAAGGTGAGTTGACGATGGGGTGACAAACGGATGTGGCACTGGTAGCAAAGCCAAGATCGGTGGCAATAGGCCGTGTACGGATGGGGCTGATAGGTGGAGCCGTGACATGGGTGGCAATGAGATCATGAACGCGGAAGCGATGCGAGTTGTGAGACCAATACAAAGGTACAAGAAGGCTAGGCTTACTCGAAGGAGCCGGGCATGGGTGGTCGCTCAGTATCTAACGTGAGATTGGGACGGAACTGATGTTTCTCCTTCAAAATCATAATCAAGTTTATGGGAGAAAATGGACATAATCAAATTTCTAAATAAAATATAAGCATAAATAAAATGAAAAAGGAAAATACCAAACACATGTACTCGATGGAATTGCGATTCCCCTGCAAACTTACGAGTCAAAAATTGCAAATTTTTTGCAGCACGTACTCAATGGAATTGTAATTTCCCTCCAAACTCACAAATCAAAAATTGCAATTTTTTCTACAACTTACCGTCTAAATCGCGAGACCTATAAGACTACAACTCCACTTCTCACTACCAACCGGATACCTGATTCTACCCACAGGTCTTCCATCGGGTAACCTAGTTTGACGGTTTAGCAACTTAAGGGTACCCGACCAAGATTTTTTTTCACGGGTACCCGGAAAATCTAGGTCAATATGATTGGATCGGGGCGGATACCAGTTTGACCCTACTATTTGGACACCACTATCTTCTCCCTCTCCTGCACACGCACACACTCTTCTTTTTCTCTTTGATCCAAGAAACATAATAAACAAAATTTCTCAAACAGATGCAAGTGAAAAAACTTGGAGGCACCACTCATACGGCACCTAGATAGATAGGATTGTGCCAGTGGTGGAAAGATAAATCTGGATGTAGAAAATGGAGAAAGAGATCAAATCGTTAGAGATCTTCGATGGGTCACCAACGAGTGTCCCAAGCTCTACTGCGATTGTGCCGATCAGGTTTTTTCCAGAACGTTCCAGCACTCGCAGCTTCGGCAGTTTAGATAAGTTACGGAGTATGTCGCCGGAGAGATCATTGCAATTCGAGAGAAGTTAGAGAGCATTTGGAGAGCTCGGATGATATCTCACCTGTGAGAGTGTTCGCACCAAGATCAAGAACTGTCAATTTGCCAAGGTGGGAGATTTCACATTGTGACAGGGTGCTCCCCGGAGAGGTTCTTCCTTCTAGCTGCCAAGTCTAGAGACTTCAAATTCAAGAGGCTCCCCTAGCCACGGGATTAATGCAGCTAGTGGAGCCATTCGAGCTCAAGTTCAAGCTCAGCCCCCATTGCAAGACTTGCGATGCTCGACGAAATCGTGTCAAAGAAATGGTTGCCGTAGGGTTACTCATCACAAGAACCTCCGTCGGCAGAGTTTGCTAGGCATCATCAAGTTCAAGCTCTGCCCCATTGCAAGACTTGCGATGCTCGACGATAAGTTGTTCTGCCTCAGTGATACTGTGTCGAGTTTGCTAGGCCTGCTGATGCTTATCGGAATACGGTTGGAGAACAACTTTCCATCTAGCCAGAGTTCATTCAAGCCTCTGAGCCCGTGATTTGCCACGAGGGTCTGTTGTCCACGATATCAATCGTTTATAAGGAAGCACAATGCGCACGGGAAAGGATCCACTCAGCAAGTCAAGAGGAAAGGGTACTATGGACAAAAAAAATGGAAATAACGGCTTATCTAACAAAAAAGACGACATGAAGTACTACATTGACACCACTCATAAAAATCAGATATCACGTTGTGACTTTTAAAAGTTCAGGGACTACATTGAATTCGAGTAGACTTCTACGTAATTTACTCTAAATAATATCTTATTGTTGCACAAAAACATATAAATGATTATCTTGAACTTGACAAAATGAAATGGTTGAATATAATTGAAATTTCAGATTATCCAAGAATACATATTGAATGTTAAAATTACTTACCGAAATTAGATCTCAAATGTCAACAGATTTGGCACCACGCATGTCCCCATGTGTACCAACTCTGTTGATGATGCCAGAGCTATGCTTGCATCTTTTACTTATTAAATCAAGGAGAACTACACTCCAAGAAGTTAGATAAACCCTGTATCGAGAGATGACCTTAAAGAGAAAATGGATCGTCTGCTGTAGGGCATGGATCCTCTGTTGTACAGCAGAGATGCTGTAACAGCGGAGATCCTGATCGAGCAGCTCTCCGTTGTTACAACACTCTGCTATACAACAGAGAACCCGAGCCCTAATGGACTCCCTTTCAGAGAGGATTTACCTCAGGTCTGCGACATTGCCCTTGTCAGAGGTCAAACTCTCTGAAGTTAACATGAGGTAACCATGATCTCTTCATCTAATTAAAGGTCCTCAAACCAGAATTGGTATTCTCCTCTTAATACCACAGCCGCCAAGAAGCATTGTTCATATATGCTAGTAGCCATGCTCCTTGGCCTCTATGCGAGGTCAACATTTGTGAACATTTAGAACTCCCCGTAAAAGCTCAATCACGCTCCTTAGCTTTATACTATTGGAGAGGAAGGAGAAAAGGAAAGAAGTAATGGGACACACATAAAAACTTCAAATTTTAAGGTTAAATACAACAGTGTTAGGGAAGAAAGAGGAGGAAACAATCCATGGGGAAACCTATGTAAAGTTTTTGTGGGATATAATATGTAATATAGAACAATTGCAGGAGAATCGACACATTAAAACCATAGAAGGTACAAAAAAATCATTTTCGATTCATTTCTAATATCAACAAGTGTACGAACTTTCAAGTTAAAGTGGGTAGCCGACACTAATTTAAGAACATGTTGGTGTCCAATTTGTTTTGCATCTTTTCTTTGACAAGAAACACCTTCAACATTGAAATGATATAGGTCAACTTGGACATTCAAACATTCCAACCCCCAAACATAATCTTACATCTAAAATTCACAAAGTATGGGTATGGATTATAAGTGGCATAAATGGAGCCATTTCCATGCCTTAACCGAGTATCATGGTGTGCATCTGCATGCACATTGTCCTCTCTAAAAAAATGGAGCATTACACAGTGGATATGAGCCCTATGAATACCTGATGAGATAACCCTACACATTTAAACATTAAAAAGACGATGGCAGGAAAAACACCTTTTAATCAAGTCTAAGAATGACCGACATAAAACAGCAAAGGCCACACAAAAAACCAGTTCTTGTTTCTAGCTACAAAAGACTAGGACTCTCCCACCTCAAAGGGAGTTGGTAGGGTAGACATCCACAACAAATACAAGGAAACTATACATGTACTGGCAATGAGAAGTCCCGTGAAAAAAAAGGGAGGAATCACCAAAACCACGTGTTGCGGCTGTCCACAGCCTTCATGTTTGTTGCTATGAGAGGCATATGCCCATATATATCAAGGTGAAGTCATTCAAGCATTGTGTTCTTCGTTCACTATGACCGACCAAACTACTAATTCCCTTCCATCCCAGTTCATGTATCCTACCTGCAGGAGAGTACATCCAATTCTGTTGAGGCAATATTTGTACGCCCACGATAACCAAATAAACAGAAGATAGATTATTACGAGCATAATAACTAAATAAAGAGAGGAAGACAGGATGTTAAAACGGAATAAAAATATACTAGATCTACAATTTCGAACAAAATCTGCCATGATAGAGCGTTTGCAACTACGAAGACTATTGGGTCTAAGACTTGATTGATCTGCACTCTAGAAGCATGGCATCATAGATCTAGATGTTTAATATGATGAGACTCAATTGCCAAGTTGTTCGAAACACAAAAAAAAAACCATTGTTTGATTCGAGTAAAAGAAGTACCCTTTAAAGTGGGAAAAGGCTTGGATACACTGATCGCAATAATAGATCTGTCTCGAGTCAACAAATCCATGTAGGTGACTCTACTTACTATGGGAACAGGTGGCGGTTTTTGGTTGATTTGATGGATCAGTGCCGGTGTAGCACAGCAAAGGAGGAAAAACGTAGTAGCACCATTCCATTCACCCCCCAACTTGTTCCATACCTCAAGCAGGAGTTTGTGTCATGGTGGGTGTTGGTGTGCATGGTGCATATACAATGTTACTCCTGATCGAATATTGAAGTAAAAATAATGGTAAAAACAAGAATTATGTATGTAATTGCATATGGCCAGAGAAGAGTGGAGCAATCTAATGAAATAACAAAAAGAATGTTTTTTTAGAGAATTGTACCAAGCTTGCCCCTGATCTAGAGTTGTGTCAGGGTGAGCAACATTGAATCCTATCTCTTCTTACATAGACGAAGCGTTAGGAAGAACATGCCAGTAAAGAAGTAAAATAAAATTAAAATTAAATAGTAGTGCAAATAGGATAACTGTCTCCTTAAGTTGGTCCATACATGTCCATCATGTTCATCTAGTTGCATAGAAAGGCATCATAATAGGGCCAGAAAAAAAATGGTAGGGGAGGGAGGGGAGGGGGCGCAAAGTTACTAAACCTCGTAATGAAGTCTACAGCAGAGGTATCATTATTACAGTCAAAGTATTTGTTAGTTTCGATCGAAAATGCCATTTCTCAAATTTTAGGCATAGTGATTATCTTCAATAGTCATAAGATATAACATTATGGTGAAATAAATTTCCGCAAATTAAGCAGTCTACAATTAACCAATATTGGTTGTCGGATCAAATAAAAATGTGATAACCAACCAATATAAATAGCATCATCTTCAATAGTACTTGTAGACTTAGTATACTAGCTTTTAACAAAGGAAAAATAAGAGTCCAATGCCGGCACATAATGGTATAACTAAAAGAATGTTATTACAAAATGACGAGCCTTTTTTGAGTTTATAATTACAAAATCATTATCTTTGTATATAGCATAATATATATTGTTTCTCAAAAGTATAATAAAATTCCAAATAATCGGAAGACTAAGAAGACGATCTCGCTTCGACAACATTTAATACAACAAAAAATCAGAGTTCCCCGTCTTCCCTGTAGAGGTTTATGTAGATGATCACGTTATGTTATGATGTACCGTTACGTATTTCCTATTTATCTCATGTACTTCTATGTAATTTACCCAAGGGTTTTCTCTCTATATAAGAGACCCTAGGGCTCTATGGAATAACATAACAGAGCATTATCGACTCTAACATGGTATCAGAGCCAAAACCCTAATCTAGGGTTTTTTCCACCGCCCCCCTCTCTCTCGGCCGCTGCCCACCTCCCGCCGCCCACCTCCCGCCGCCCACCCCTCCCGACGACCGCCCCCCTCCTCCCGCCGGGCCCCCCCTATCGCCGTCGCCGGGCCCCCTCCGAGGCCCCCTCCCGCCAAGGCCTCCTCCCGCCGGGCCCCCTCCTCTCACGCTGAGGCCCCCTCCCGCCGAGGCCTCCTAGCGCCGTTGAGGCCTCCCTCCCTCACCGAGGCCTCCCTCTTCCGCTGGGGGCTGACGTAGCCCTCCCTCGGGTCTCTCTCACTCGTCGGTCGGCACCCATTCATCTATGGGTTCAAGTGCATAAAGTCTACATATGCACTTGAATCCAATCCAGTCTTTGTAGACAAACATTCATTTGTCTATCATCCCAGCGTCTTCTTCTCCGGCAACATGTCAGACCAAAAGGTTGATATGCCCTCCATAGGTGCCTTTAAAGGTTCGGCACCAATAGTCAAAATGGATGGGAAGAACTACGAACTCTAGGCTATACAGTTCTTGAGTCTTATGAAGTCATGTGGTAAGAAGCACATTCTTACCGAAGATGAGCCGGTAGAGAAGACTGTGATATATGCCTCATGGGAGGTTGATGATGCGTATGCCAAGGTCTGGCTGTCAGGGACGCTCACGATGGAGATCACCAATGACATCCTTCATCAACCCACCGCCAAGGCGATGTGGGATATTCTGGCTACTACATATTCTCAAGTGCGGAACGAGACAAAGATGCTGCAGTTGCAACATGACATTTTTACCATAAAGCAAAATGGCCGGCCTCTTCACTCTCTGTACACGTCCCTACGTGGGATGTTCGAGAAGTTATATAGCACCATTCCGCTCACAGCCACCCCCGAGCAGCAGAAGATGTTTTGCAATGCCACTATGGTGTGCGTGTTACTTGCTGCCCTTGATCCGGAGTACGAGGCAACCCGCTCTCAGATCCTCGCCGATGCCACTATTCCTCCGATGGAGGAAGTCTACAGGAGACTCAGCCGTATCTCTGTCCCTTCCAGCGCAGTAACTCCACCTCCTTCGGCAATGGCCATCTCCAGGGGATGAGGTAGTTCGTCTTCATTTCGTGACCGCGGCGGAGGTGGACATGGCCGAGGCGGTCGTACACGTTTAACGTGCTCATTCTATCGTCACACTGGTCATTCCGAGGATACATGCTATTCTAAGCATGGATTTACTCCTTCCGCACGAGTAGCTGATCATGTTCAGACACTGTCCGCATCTACTCCAGATCACAGGTTCGAGGAGCTTGTGGCACGGCTTCGTGACATTATGCCACAGTCATCATCAGAGGCTGCTGATACATCTGACGTTGCGGCCTCTGCGTCAGCCAGTACATCGGCAACTGCCAGTACCTCAGGTAGCACTTCTGCTTTTCGTCATAGTCATGATCTCTCAAGTTGGATTGTTGACTCTGGAGCCACCCATCATCTCTGTCGTGATAAAGATATGTTGCAGTCTTATAGGGATATTCAGTCTGGTCGTTCCGTGCTCATAGCTGATGGCACTCAGTCCCCTATTGTGGGTCAGGGGGCGACTTCTTTATTGCCCTCCATGCACTTACACAATGTTTTACATGCACCAGAGTTCTCCATGAATTTATTATCGATTAGCCAGCTTACAAAGGATTTGCACTGTCGTGCTATATTTGACCCATCTTCTGTCATTTTTCAGGACATACTAACAGGCAGGGTGATTGGTTGTGGTTTCGAGCACAATGGCCTTTATCGTCTAGTACGGAACTCCTATGCTGGCGTCTCACTACACACTCAGGGATCCGTTTCTCCGTATACATGGAATCTTCGATTTGGTCACCTTCCGCTCCAGAAGATGCGTCACCTCCTGCCACAGATCTATCTGAATTCTTCATTTCATTGTGAAGCGCGTCAGTTAGGGAAGCACCATTGTTCGAGCTTCCCTAGTCATCAGGGTCGGAGCAGTCGCTCCCCATTTGAGTTATTTCATAATGATATTTGGGATCCTAGTCGTGTCCCGGATCATCAGGGTCACAGGTTTTATCTTGTTGTGGTTGACAATTTCTCTCGTATTTCTTGGACTTTTCTTCTTAAAAATAAATCTGAAGCAGGAAGTGTTATTGATGAATACCCATTCATCACTCTTTATTCTTCTATTTTAGCTACAAAAACCTTTGCAAATACATGTAGATATGTGTAAATACCAATAAATACCAAAAGCATGCATTGTGTAAAAACCTATAATTAGCATGTTTTTGTGCACAAAATAAAAGAATAAAGAGCAAAAAGAAAAAGAGGGAAATATTTAGAATAAATATTGAGCAACCTAACCCAAGGGAGGGCTCAGCATGGGCCTGACCGCATAAAAGCCAAAGTAGAGGGAGATAGGAGCTCACTTGTTTATATTTGTAAATAAATTAAACTATATATTTTCCTCACCCAAAAATATACTTGTACATATTGTGTGTATATTCTATTAAAAACAAAATAAAAAGATAAAAATCAAAAAGACAAAAATACCCCTTCACCATGTGTATAGACCACACTCTTGTATTTATTCAACCCTATAAATAAATTCATTTATTTTCTAAACTTTTTGTAAATATTCTATATTACCTTTTGTAAATAAAATAAATAAAAAGAAACAAAACAAAAATCAAATAAAAATTACAAAATTGAAAATACCAAAAATACATTGTATTAATACCATGTATATAAATGTATATATTTATTTATTTCACCCTTGTAGATAAGTGATAAAAATCAAATAAAAATATTCTTTTATTCCTCATCTTATCTTGTAAATAAATAAAATACAAAATGAGCATAAAAACACAAAAAAAATAACAAATAAAAAATCAAAAATAAAAATTCATGTAGTGTACATATACCTATATATAGAGCTAACCTATTTTTATTTCCAAAAATTAATTAAAAATCACCAAAAAATAGAAAAAAATAAAAGAAAAATATTTCATGTTTTAAGTTTTCTTTAATTCGACCTATTTTTGCCCTAAAATAAATGGTCAAAGTTCGGGCACACGTGGCCGCTCCTGATTGGGCCACGGGGGAATGTTGACCCCAGTCAACTCCCCCGCGCCTCCTTCCTTTTCTGGCCAACGCGCGCCGCGCCCTCCTTCCCCGATTTTTCCCACGCGCTCCAGCCTGTCATCCACTCAACCCCCGCGCCCGGACTCTTCGCCGATCATCCCTCTCCCTCGCCGGATCCTCCGCCATCAAATCAAAGCTTTCCTTCGCCGTCCCCACTCAACCCTAGACGCCCCTGTCACTCTATATAGCCATCACCTCCGCCGCCTCCGCGCCGCATCTTTGGACCCTCTCTTCCTTCCCCGTGACCTCCATTGGCTCCGCCTGAGTGACAGCGAGCGTCAGCCTTTGTTGCAGTGAGGCGAGGAGGCGATTCCTCTGATCCGGCGTAACCTCGCCGTCTTTGCTCCGCCGCCAGCGTCGAGCACCGAGCTTCAGGCCTTGACGTCCTTCGAAGCTACGACCCGGGGATAGCCCATCTCCAGCCCAGTCTACTTCAGCCATCAGGTACCCGATTCGACCTTCCATTTAGCATAATTTTCGATTACGCCCAAATCTACCCTCCGACGTACATCTCCGATTCCGGCCACCTCACGTATCATCTCGACCATCCGACTCGATTTTCACCTTCGCCGTACCCTCACGCACCTTCCACGCACCTTCACTCAACCCAGATCGCACAGGATCTGGGATTCGAGCTCCCTCACCGTCGCTTCGCCGGAGCTCGTTCGCCACGCCGCACAGACCACCTTCACCCCGCCTTCTTGGGTCGAGGCACTTTGCCCTCGACCCGCGAAGCTTCTGAACTGTTTTGCAGGTCAAAAGGAGGCCGTCTGAGGCTTCCCAACTTCGAGCCAGGAGCTTCTTCTCCGACGACCTCGCCGGAGCCTTCCAGGGCTCGGCCGGGGTATTGGAGACCTGTAGCAGCTGCGCAACCTCACGCCGGAGCTTCTCCGACCTTCAGGCGCAGCAGAGGAGGACCGGAGCGCACGCAGGAGGTCGGCGAAGTTCGCCGGCCATCAGTTCTTCGAGGACCTTCCAGAGCCGTCCGATGCACCCTCTGCTCCAGATCTGATCGTGACCGTCCATTCGTTGAGGAGCAGCAGCCGTCGATCCATCTGAGGATCGCATCTGGACCCTTGATAGCAGAGGAGAGAGGCCAAGACCCCAGCACCGTTAGATCAGCCACGTGGACCTCCCTCCGCCGTCGATCGAGCCCAAGAGCCGAAGCGTTAAAGGCGCATTTGATCTCCGCCGTCCGATCATCCACGCGTCATCATCTGGGCCGTCGCTATTAATAAAGGGGTAAATATCATAGGCCCCCCTCTGTTTGTTTATTTCGTTTAAGTCCTGTAATTTTGAATTCTAGTTGTTTATTTTCTGGGTTATTTGCATCAAGGACCTCGCGCTTAATTTTAATTACATTTATACCCCCGCCAGTAGAGACCCACGTGCCTCATCACGTGTATTCTGGGTTATTTGCAATACATGCCCTGTATGTTCTGGATGTTAATGAATGCATGAAATGTTTTGTTAAATTGCAATTATACCCCTGTGAAGGCTGAATTGGCGCATGTGCTTTTATTTCTTGGACTTTTTGCAACCTTGCCCCTGGGGTTTTGATACGTGTTATCAAAAACCCCTAGGACTTGGTTTTTATTACAAATCAGTCCCTGTGTGCCCCAGACACGTGCTTGGCACGTGACTTCTTGGGTAAATTGCACCAGGACCCCAGAACTTTTGGGTATTTGCACTTAGGTCCCTGTGCATAGTACCCCACCTTTATTTTTGAATAAAATATCAAACGACCTCCAAATCCAATGAAATTTTGACACATGGCTCCTGCCATGGTGTAGGAATTTCTATGATTTTTGGGGACATTTTGGATTTCATTTATTATTTTTAAAAATTCAAAAACCCATATTTTTGCTACTGTTTGACTTTAAAAATACCAAAAAAATATAAAAACTCCACCAAAAATCCTAAAAAAATTAGACATTGTTGTTTACTGGTTGCTTGATTTTCTAGCCAAGTTTGGCTACCTTTCATCAATTAAAAACCATAAAAATTGAAAAACCCCTAAAAACTTATAAAAATTGTAGTAAAAAAATTAAAAATCCAAAAATAATAATTAGGGTGCCTAAATTTTCCTTATTCTTTCTAGAATATAGGAAAAATACCTTTAGGGCTTTTTGAGATCCAAAATTATTTTATTTTGTGGTCTTAAGCCTTGCTGGACAGTACCCTATTTTTCTTGCATTGTTTGATTTTTAATAATTAATTTATCCATTAGAAAAATTCCAAAAATTCACCAAAAACAGTAAAAAACATTTAAATCCTAAAAACCAATTTTCTTGAGTTTTTGCATCATTTTTTGTGTGTTGTATAAATTGTTGAAGTTGCCTTGTATTTACATTCTTTCATTTTCTCATCTTCTAAAAAATCTAAAAAAATATAAAAACAAATAAAAACCCTAAAAAAAGACTTCCTTGGATACTTGACTACATCGTAGGCCGCAAGGTCAATCTGTGCTCCTTGAGTTCGACCCTGGGAGCTATACCAGGTTAATCCTATAGCAAGATCGCTCTATTGTGTGTCTGCTTGTTTTATCTTATTTGAGTGATTGATTTTTCTTGATTGACTCCGTTTTTGTGATAGAGGTCGCAACGACTTAGCATTTATTTTACACCTTTACCTCATCGCATTCTCGGGCCTTTCAGAATGGCGCCGTTGCCGGGGAGCACGGCTTTGTAGTCAGATTTCATTCTTGTATTTTTTGTCTCTCTATATTATAACTGTTTTCTGACACTCTCTCTTTCTATTTTTTTGTGCGAGGTACTACGTGGAGCTCTTGAAGTACACTTTTTGAGGACCCGCACGGGAAGAAGAGAGGGAAGAGAGAGAGAGGAGAGGAAAATTTTATTTCAGAGAGAGAGGACATTATTCTTGTTGTAATAATTTAGGACTCAGACTCTGGACATTTGTGGACATTTGTAACATTAGCGGGTCTGTTTCGCCGAGCACCGGTGTGCTCGGGGGACCCATCTGATTTTCGCGGCTTTTATCGTGGTTTTCATAGCTAGCTGCCTTTTCCGGTGTTTACGTGGTTTTCCTCGAGCCCCTAGATTTAGGAATTTATGTTGATTGTGACGTAGATTTTTAAGGCCCAAACACCTAATAGAATATCTGTTCCCATAGAACGTAATTGGACCTTAATAAAATTCATTGAAAAAGTTAGTTTAATTGAATTTGAGACCACGTGCCGTGAGGAGTCACATACAGCGCTGGCAGGACCCGTTGTGGCGGGCACCGAGTGACTCCCAAGATCGGACTCCGGACTCAATTCGATTAGCTAACTATTGTTCTTCACGATCAATAGAAATTGCTTGTCTAAGGCCGGTTTTTCCCGCTGCACCATTTAGGTAGTTTTATTCTGTCTTTAAATTCTGCGCGGATCACTTGCATGTAGAGTGCTGGAGACAAGGTACGCATTTCTTTCTCTGCATGCATCATTGATTTCTTCGCGCATCGGCTTTTTCGTCTTCTCCCTCTGTTTTTGGATTAATCATCATCAGGAGAACCGGAAAAACCGTTAGGCCGCTTGTATTTATTTTTGAAAAACATTAAAAAGAAAAACAATAAAAATTGGGACTGGATAACACTATTGACCCTAAAAGACACTCACAATAAAAATTTGTCTTGGGGAGAGCAACCCCCTCATTGTTTGGTTTGATTGTGCGAGAGAGTGACCCGAACACTAGGTAAAGCCCTCCGGTGCTCATCTCGACTGATTACCGACTCTTCTGTGCGGGACAGTCGGTTGAGAGAGTATCGGGTATCCCAGCAGGTCACGTAATCGCTCTGATATCTTGGATGTTCACCAAATAAAATTGACAAGATAAATTGACCGATCTTTCACGGTCTTCACATTGTGTTGCGTTGGTGAACCGGGGGTTTGCTTTGCTATCATATTTTCTCCAGATCTCATCCGCCTTACTCGCCAGATCAAGATGATGGGTAGACGATCTCTTAGGCAGCCTCTGGCTGCACCGCTTTCAGGCGCATCTGCTCCATCATCTAGGTTGGCCCGTGAGAGTCGAGACCAGCTCTCCGGGCCCGAGTTCGAATCCACCCTGTTCCCCCTCGATCCCCTTTCTTCTGTTCCTGAGAGACATGAGCCCGAGGAGAGACGAATTCATTTGACCGAACCTGAGTTGGGCTCTTCTGATTTTGCAGACATCCCAATGGCTGGAGCCGGTAGTTCAGACGATCGCCAGCCCGAACATTTTGTCTTAGACCAGGGGGCGATCAACTCCACCCTGATCGCGTCGTTAGAGACAGTTCAGAACCAGTTACGCGATCAGGGGGCTTTCATGATAGAGATGAGGAGGGAGTTGGAGAGACTCCGAAGAGAGCGAGAAGAGCCGAGCGAGCCAGAGGACATCCCTGATGCTGATGCAGAGGCAGCAGCCGCAGCAGCAGCAGCCGCAGCAGCGGCAGCCGCCGCCGCAGCAAGACCGATGCGGGAGCTTCACAACCCTGGATCTACACTGATGCACCAGTGGGTGGTGATTCCTGCTATCGTGGGGGATTTCAAGTTCCCTCCGAACACCCTGCAGATGCTTCCTCATTTTCACGGACTCGCCACTGAGGAACCACACCTCCATCTCCAGGAGTTTCTGATGATCTGCAGCACTGTCCACGACCGTCGTGTGGACCAAGATACGATTCGAATGATGGCCTTCCCTTTTTCACTGGCAGATAGAGCAGCCGCGTGGCTGAAACATCTAGGGAAGTTTGTGTACACCTGGGATCAGCTCCGCACCGAGTACTTGAACAAGTACTATCCACTCGGGCGGACGAATGCAGCAAGGGCCCTGATCAACAACTTCTCCATGCAACCTAACGAGCAATTTCACGAGGCATGGGAGAGGTTCAGAGAGCTTCTGGATAGATGCCCCCACCACGACATTTCGAAGCCGAACCTAGTTCAGAGCTTCTTCAGTGGGCTAACACCAGAGCTTCAGGGTCTGGTGAATGCTTCTTGCGGCGGGTCCTACTTTGCCAAGGACCACAACCAAGTCTGGGCCATCTATGAGGAGATGTCCGAGAACTACATGGTGATGTCCCAGACTCGGTTGTACACACAGAGATCTCAACAGCCGCCAGGGCCCGTGCAGTATCAGCGGATAGCACGGGTTGATGCAGGTCCATCCAGTTCGTCCACAGTTGCAGCCGCACAGGCAGAGTCGGCCGCTGCGGACATGGGGATTATTAGCGAGAAGTTGGACCGCATGGAAATCATCGAGAAGAAGCAGTGCCAGGGCATAACTCAGATGGAGGAAATGGCACAGACTCTGAGCGACATGAAGACCCAGCTCTTGTGTCTCCAGGAGGCACAGACGGCTCCTCAGCCCCGTCTTCTGTCGCGAGGCGATTCCGGTGGCAGCCGCAGCTCGTCCCAGCGCTCCAGCTCCTTGCAGCAGCCTAGACAAGTTCACCTTGTACAGGCGGAGCCGTACCAGCAGCAGCAGCCCTCTTACCAGGCACCACCATCTCCAGACTTACAGATGGTGGTATATCAGCCGGATCAGCCTCTGGATGTACTCCCACCCGCCCCATACGATGCAGAGCCGTTGATGGATGTCAACGGAATTTGGTATGACCGTCCTCAACCTGGAATCCGACGAGACCATCCAGGATTCAGGTGGGGGAATGGGGGTAACCAACCCCAGCAGCAGCCAGCCGGTCAGGGAGGGCAGTACTCCCAGCAGAGGGATCACCAGCAGCACCCAGCACACCAGCCATCATCATTCGTATCTCGTCCCTATCAGCAGCAGGGACAGAATTGGAGACGTGAGCAGCAGGCTCACCCGCAGCAGCATCCATCCTCTTACCCCTCTCAGCCACAGCAGCACCATGTCCAGCAGCCTCATTACCAGAGAGGCAACCCGTCGGGCTCCCATGAGAGCCCCGCCATGGATGATATAGCCCGCCTCTTCACAGAGCAGCAGGCTACATTTAGACGGGAGATGGACGAGTTCCGCCAGGAGATGCGGGACCTGATGAGAGGGAAGGCTGCCATCCCTGCACAGATCGAGCCTAATCCGAATAACTTGAAGAGGAAATCTGAGCAGGTAGTTCACACTGAGCCTACCACTTCTAGTGACTCATTTGATGTTATCTCGTCGGATTTATTTGATGCTGATTTTGTCACACTTAGGAGCGGTAGAAGACCAGCAGGAGGCGCCTCATCTGAGCGACCACACGAGGATTCATCTAGAGCGCCAGATGAGGAAGAGGAGAGCGGTACTGAAGCCGCACATCCTGATGAGGGTGGTACTGATGCCACCCGAGATGCTGATTTACCCGGCGGTACTGAGGCCGCCATCTCACCACATCGAGGAGGTGGTACTGATGCCACCAGCAGAGCCGAGCCAGCCAGAGGTGGTACTGAGGCCACCAATATTCATTTTGATAGACATGTTGTTTTTCCTCGAATAAATGTATCTCGGAACTCTGATTTGAATAAAGGAAAAGGTTTAGTTTACTCTGATCCCACTGTTGTGAATGATGTTATTGAGGATCCAGTCATTGAATCATCTAGACCTATTCCTAGTCCTTCATCTGAGAAGGACCCTGTGATCCCCTTTCCTAGAGCCCTTGAGTTGGGGAAGGGGAAGAAAAAAGAAAAAGACCCAAAAAAGAGAGAGCAGGAGGAGTTCAGCCAGAGCATGATAGATCGATTTCACATTCAGCTGACCCTCAAGGAGGCTTTGAAGCACATCCCTCTTCTTCAGCGGTCCTTGAGAGACAGGACCACAGTCAGGAGGACGAAGAGGAACAAGACCGCAGAAATTCATGTGCTAACAAAAGCCACGTGTTACGCGATCCAGAACCATCTGCCGACTAAGAGGCCAGATTTAGGGGCCCCGTATGTCAGATGTCAGATTAGTGAGCAGAGGTTCGACCGCACTCTATTAGATAGCGGATCGTCTATCAACCTTCTTCCGGCAGCCCTTCTCTACCACTTAGAGTTGGGCACTCTTGTACAGAGCAGGACATACCTTCAGTTTGCTGATCGGTCTGTCAAGAGGCCAAAGGGGTTGTTGCGAGACGTTGTCGTCACGATTCAGGGTTTGCAATTCCCCGTGGACTTCGTAGTGCTGGACATGGAGACCCCTGACTCGTTGACCGATTCCCCCATCATCCTCGGTCGCCCATTCTTGGCCACAGCCAAGGCGGTGACTGATCATGATAGCGGGAAGGTGTACTTTCGCGTCCAGGGCGAGAGTATACAAATAGAGACGGTTAAGGACCACAGAGCCAGATCCAGATCCCGCTCACATGGCAGTACAGATTCAGAGCAGCTGACAGACCCAGAGCCAGACATCCACCAGGACTGTGATTTTGTGATCACAGATGATGAGGCAGCTTGGGCAGATCCTGTAGCACGGACCATCCTCTCATATTCAGATTCGGCTGATGCAGAGATGATAGCAGAGGATAGTCTAGAGAGCACAGCCCTGGTTCAGGATACTATTGAGTCAGCAGAGTCGGATCTTGATCGCGACACGATTTCCAGTGATGGTGGTACTGAGGCCACCCTGCTCTATGGTGGTGCTGATGCCACCTTGTTCTCCGGTGGTACTGATGCCACCGAGTCTGATATAGATCCCTCGGATTCAGCATCTGATTGGGCAGATTGTAGTGATCAGATGCCAGATCTGGATCCACCTGAGCCTACAGATGAGGAGGAGGTAGAGGCAGAACAGATCAGAGACAATGTAGAGGACCCGCTTTCTCCAGATCCAGTTTGTGAGAGTTCATTATCATTTTCCCAGGCAAATTTGGCAGAATTATCCGCATACACACATCTTCTTCAGAAGCCAGATTTGCCAGCACCCAGCTGTCCAGAGCTAAAGCCGCTCCCTACTTCGTTGAAGTACCGATTCCTTGCGGGAGAGTCTGAGATGTACCCAGTCATCATCTCTGCTGATCTAACTGAAGAGCAAGAATCCCGTCTGATGGAGGTTCTTGAAAAGAACCGCAAGGCAATTGGATGGAGCGTAGCAGATCTCCATGGGATTAGTCCTTCGTTGTGCTCCCACCATATCTATCTCGAGGAAGGGGCAAAGCCGTCGCGTGAGTTCCAGCGGCGACTGAACCCCAACCTAAGAGAGGTTGTTATGAAGGAAATATCAAAATGGTGGAGTGCAGATTTTATTTATCCCATTTCCGACTCCAAGTGGGTGAGCCCCTTGCATGTGGTGCCCAAGAAGACGGGCATCACGACTGTGATCAATGAGTCGGGAGAGGAGATTGCTACACGAGTACCCACCTCTTGGAGGGTTTGTGTTGACTACAGGAAACTCAACCAGGCTACCAAGAAGGACCATTTCCCCCTGCCTTTTATTGATCAGATCATAGAGAGACTGGCAGGGAAGAGCCATTACTGCTTCCTAGATGGGTACTCGGGCTACAACCAGGTGGCCATCGCTCCTGAGGATCAGGAGAAGACCACCTTTACCTGTCCCTTCGGTACTTACGCCTTTCGACGCATGCCATTCGGGCTATGTAACGCCCCTGCGACTTTTCAGAGATGCATGCTGTCGATATTTTCGGACATGGTAGGGGAGTGTTTGGAGGTCTTCATGGACGACTTCTCGGTTTACGGCGACGATTTCGATTCCTGTCTTGATTGCCTAGACCGAGTACTCCAGCGATGCATTGCTACCCGCTTAGTTCTATCTTGGGAGAAGAGTCACTTCATGGTGACTCAAGGGACGGTGCTTGGCCACATCATCTCCAACAGAGGCATGGAGGTTGATCCGGCCAAGGTCGATGTCATTAGGAAACTCACACCGCCGTCCAATCTGAAGCAGTTACGGTCATTTCTGGGGCACGTTGGTTTTTATAGGAGATTTATTCATGATTTTAGCAAGATTGCCCGACCGTTGACTGACCTCTTGACGAAAGACACCGAGTTCCTTGTCGATGACAAGTGTCTTTCGTCCTTTGAGACTCTCCAGCAGTGCGTAATTGAGGCTCCTGTCCTTCAGCCACCCGATTGGTCTCTCCCATTCGAGATCATGACGGACGCCTCCGATTTTGCCGTAGGAGCAGTGCTAGGACAGAGGAGGGATGGAGTACCATTTGCGATACACTATGCTAGCCGCACATTGGATTCCGCCCAGCGGAATTATACAGTCACAGAAAAGGAGATGCTGGCAGTAGTGTTTGCCCTAGATAAATTCAGATCATATATCATTGGATCCCGAGTGACCTTGTACACAGATCACACCGCCATCAGGTACCTCATGTCAAAGAAGGATGCCAAAGCCAGACTTACTAGATGGATCCTTCTACTCCAGGAGTTCGACATTGAGATCAAGGATAAGCCTGGAGTCAAGAATGTGGTGGCGGACCATTTATCCCGATTAGAGCAGCCTGAGGATTCTGAGCAGATTGATCCCATTTGTGATACCTTCCCAGATGAGGCGATCCTTGCTATCGCCTCACTCCCGTGGTATGCCGATATTGTGAACTTTCTCGTTGCTGGGAAAGTTCCCCAAGACTGGCCCAAGCAGAGGATTGAGACCTTCCTTGCGAAGGCTAAGTCTTACCATTGGGAGGATCCCATCCTTTACCACGAAGGAGGGGATAGCATCTGGCGACGGTGTATTCCTCAGGAGGAACATCATAGTGTCCTCACTTACTGCCACAAGCTTGAGGCAGGAGGACATCATTCTGGGAGGAGAACGGCACAGAAAGTGCTCCAATCCGGCTTGTGGTGGCCTACACTCTTCAAGGACTCTGATGAGTTCGTGAGGAGGTGTACTGACTGTCAGAGGATGGGCACTTGTGGACAGCGTGATATGATGCCGATGCAGCCCATTCACTTCTGTGAGGTTTTTGACGCATGGGGCATCGATTTCATGGGTCCATTCCCTAAGAGTCAGGGATTCGAGTACATTCTGTTGGCCGTAGACTATGTTAGTCGTTGGGTTGAGGCTATCCCCGCCCGAGCCGCAGATGCAAAGACAGTTTGCAAATTTTTGAAGAAGAACATCATCACGCGGTTCGGGGTTCCACGAGTTCTGATTTCTGATGGGGGGTCTCATTTCATCAACGACCAGGTGAAGGCACTTGCTAGAGAGTTCGGCATAGACCATCGTGTTGCCACACCATATCATCCACAGACGAATGGTCTAGCCGAAGTGTCGAATAGGGAGATCAAGAATATTTTGCAGAAAGTCGTCCGCCCTGACCGAAAGAATTGGTCACAGCTTTTGGACTCGGTCTTGTGGGCATATCGGACGTCTTTCAAGACTCCATTGGGTACGTCTCCCTTTCGCCTCGTTTATGGCAAGCCATGCCATCTACCTGTTGAGCTGAGGCACAAGTCACTCTGGGCAGTCACAGATATTCTGATGGATCCAAATGGTATAGGAGACCAGAGGAGGGCAGAGTTAGCCGCCTTGGAAGAGCTTAGAGATACTGCTTTCTCAAACAGCCTACAATATAAGGAGAAAGTCAAGGAGTGGCATGATTCTCATATCAGCCACAAGCATTTTGAGATTGGACAGAAAGTATGGCTGTTTGATGCAAGGCTTAGATTATTTCCAGGGAAGCTACAGAGCAAATGGAAAGGACCCTATTTGGTCAGAAAGGTACACGATAACGGTAGCATTGATATATCTGAGTTATCTTCTGAGAGTACCTTCCGAGTGAACGGCCAGCGGCTCAAACCATTTCTAGATCATGAGCCGCGGGACGTTATTATTGCTGCTATTCATTTTGCGTGAGATGTGGTCCTTTGAATCACATCTTTTACATCTCACGCCTGATTTTCACTGTTCCTCCGCCTGTATAGATCCAGTTGTCCATATCATTCTATTCTTTAGTCCCACATCCCATTTCTCATCTTATGATTATGCTATACTTAGGGTGTACTTTACCCTAAGTATAGGGGGGATGTCGGACCTGTAAGTATTCTTTTCATTCTTTCTGCTCTTGTTTTTGCTGCCTATACTTAGGGATATTTTACCCTAAGTATAGGGGGGGCAGATTCTGTATATTCTTCACTCGGCTTTCCCTTCATGTACAGCTTTCTATACTTAGGATTAGTTAATCCTAAGTATAGGGGGAAAACACCGAGTTTCTTTTATTCTATTCATTTATTCGTTCCTTTTCACTTCCCTTTTACTAAGCACGAGTTATGTCTTCTTCATCGCTCTTGATCACTCTGAGGACATCGTTCGAGCTATGTATAGGGGGGGTGTGTATATATTTCATATATACTTTAGCCATAACTCGTACTTTGTGTGAGTGTGTTAATAAATAAAATGGCTAAAAATCACAAAAATTAAAAAATTTTCATGTACATAAACCTCTTTTATTCTTGCACAGACATAGCTAGTGTATAAAGTATTTTTGTAAAAATGATTTCAAAAATCTTTTGTGTAAAGCTTGTGTAAATATTTTTGTATCAAAATTATGTATATAGTACAAAATTTTTCCAAAATGTTTTGAAAATCAAAAGTTTGCAAAAATCTTGTGTAAATGTGTGTAAATATCTTTTTGCAAAACTTGCACTTCATGCATCATTCATTCATGATTTCAAAACATTTGTCAAAAAATTTTTGCATGATTGTAAAATATTTGTAAATAGCATCTTGTGTACATATATGTATATAATTTTTCCTGGATAAGAGTTGACATTTAAACTGAGCCTGGAATTAAATTGAGAAATGGAGCTTGAAAAAGATCTTAATTCACTTAACTTCAAGAGGAACCTTGTAGGATTTAGGTTTAAGGCTTTTCAGGTCCGTAAGGACTTAATTCTTTGAGTCCACTAGGCTATGAGCATATGTCATCTTGATGAGCCTAAGTAGAGCACTTAACAACACACGCATGACTCTCAGAGACAATGGCTTAACTTGCACCTGCACTTTACACATGGCTCTCCATGGATGAGGTGGTGAGGAGGCAGTTTCCTTGGGCTTGGGGTAGCATATGAGGGTAGTACTTCTAGGCGGAACCTCTCTTCTTCTTATAGTGAAGGAAGTGCACCTCAACTTGGTCTAGTGGTGTTGAAAGCTAAAGACAGAAGCTGTGGGTTGCAATAAAGCTTCAAAAGAGGGATAGTCTACTGGCTCAAGGGGAAATTTCTTATATATGCTGCACCATGTAGATATGTTGTACAGAAGTTGTTGAAAAAAAAAAAAAATGCAAAAATGCAAAAAGAACTCCAAAAAAGTGGTGGGTCGGATTGAAAATTTAATAATCCCACCGGAGTGAAAAGCAAAAGCTTATGGTATCATGTTACATCTCATGAAGCTTGCAGCGGGAGACTTAGCTACACTGGCTAGGCTTCCAAAACTCTATACTTCTACCCCCTCTCCTTGAGCCGGTTGCACTTGAACTTAGAAGGGAATACCCCGCTTCTCGAGGAAAGAGTTGCTAGACCGAGGCATTAGAGTTACCAGGTTGAGGGAGGTTGTTTCTTTGTCACTTCTGAGGTGGGGAGCCACATATCACTTACACTGCATGGAAAGATTCATGGTCATTAGAGTTTGTGTATGTAGACTTGTTCTGAGCTGGTTTATTGAGGAGTCTTGCCTATAGATTGGTGGAACTTGGAGGCTGTTGAGTTTTAAGCTTAAGTCCAAACAAGGTTCCGACACATTAATAATCCAAAGATCTGATCGAGCTCCATATTTCAATTTAATGAAGGCAAATTTAATAAGTCAACCTTGATCCATGTACATCCTCTTTTTCTTTTTCTTTTTCTTTCTCTTTCACTTCTTCTTCAAATAAGTGTTTGCTAAGGGACTAGCAAAGTTAAGCATAGGGGGGTGATGAATACCCATTCATCACTCTTTATTCTTCTATTTTAGCTACAAAAACCTTTGCAAATACATGTAGATATGTGTAAATACCAATAAATACCAAAAGCATGCATTGTGTAAAAACCTATAATTAGCATGTTTTTGTGCACAAAATAAAAGAATAAAGAGCAAAAAGAAAAAGAGGGAAATATTTAGAATAAATATTGAGCAACCTAACCCAAGGGAGGGCTCAGCATGGGCCTGACCGCATAAAAGCCAAAGTAGAGGGAGATAGGAGCTCACTTGTTTATATTTGTAAATAAATTAAACTATATATTTTCCTCACCCAAAAATATACTTGTACATATTGTGTGTATATTCTATTAAAAACAAAATAAAAAGATAAAAATCAAAAAGACAAAAATACCCCTTCACCATGTGTATAGACCACACTCTTGTATTTATTCAACCCTATAAATAAATTCATTTATTTTCTAAACTTTTTGTAAATATTCTATATTACCTTTTGTAAATAAAATAAATAAAAAGAAACAAAACAAAAATCAAATAAAAATTACAAAATTGAAAATACCAAAAATACATTGTATTAATACCATGTATATAAATGTATATATTTATTTATTTCACCCTTGTAGATAAGTGATAAAAATCAAATAAAAATATTCTTTTATTCCTCATCTTATCTTGTAAATAAATAAAATACAAAATGAGCATAAAAACACAAAAAAAATAACAAATAAAAAATCAAAAATAAAAATTCATGTAGTGTACATATACCTATATATAGAGCTAACCTATTTTTATTTCCAAAAATTAATTAAAAATCACCAAAAAATAGAAAAAAATAAAAGAAAAATATTTCATGTTTTAAGTTTTCTTTAATTCGACCTATTTTTGCCCTAAAATAAATGGTCAAAGTTCGGGCACACGTGGCCGCTCCTGATTGGGCCACGGGGGAATGTTGACCCCAGTCAACTCCCCCGCGCCTCCTTCCTTTTCTGGCCAACGCGCGCCGCGCCCTCCTTCCCCGATTTTTCCCACGCGCTCCAGCCTGTCATCCACTCAACCCCCGCGCCCGGACTCTTCGCCGATCATCCCTCTCCCTCGCCGGATCCTCCGCCATCAAATCAAAGCTTTCCTTCGCCGTCCCCACTCAACCCTAGACGCCCCTGTCACTCTATATAGCCATCACCTCCGCCGCCTCCGCGCCGCATCTTTGGACCCTCTCTTCCTTCCCCGTGACCTCCATTGGCTCCGCCTGAGTGACAGCGAGCGTCAGCCTTTGTTGCAGTGAGGCGAGGAGGCGATTCCTCTGATCCGGCGTAACCTCGCCGTCTTTGCTCCGCCGCCAGCGTCGAGCACCGAGCTTCAGGCCTTGACGTCCTTCGAAGCTACGACCCGGGGATAGCCCATCTCCAGCCCAGTCTACTTCAGCCATCAGGTACCCGATTCGACCTTCCATTTAGCATAATTTTCGATTACGCCCAAATCTACCCTCCGACGTACATCTCCGATTCCGGCCACCTCACGTATCATCTCGACCATCCGACTCGATTTTCACCTTCGCCGTACCCTCACGCACCTTCCACGCACCTTCACTCAACCCAGATCGCACAGGATCTGGGATTCGAGCTCCCTCACCGTCGCTTCGCCGGAGCTCGTTCGCCACGCCGCACAGACCACCTTCACCCCGCCTTCTTGGGTCGAGGCACTTTGCCCTCGACCCGCGAAGCTTCTGAACTGTTTTGCAGGTCAAAAGGAGGCCGTCTGAGGCTTCCCAACTTCGAGCCAGGAGCTTCTTCTCCGACGACCTCGCCGGAGCCTTCCAGGGCTCGGCCGGGGTATTGGAGACCTGTAGCAGCTGCGCAACCTCACGCCGGAGCTTCTCCGACCTTCAGGCGCAGCAGAGGAGGACCGGAGCGCACGCAGGAGGTCGGCGAAGTTCGCCGGCCATCAGTTCTTCGAGGACCTTCCAGAGCCGTCCGATGCACCCTCTGCTCCAGATCTGATCGTGACCGTCCATTCGTTGAGGAGCAGCAGCCGTCGATCCATCTGAGGATCGCATCTGGACCCTTGATAGCAGAGGAGAGAGGCCAAGACCCCAGCACCGTTAGATCAGCCACGTGGACCTCCCTCCGCCGTCGATCGAGCCCAAGAGCCGAAGCGTTAAAGGCGCATTTGATCTCCGCCGTCCGATCATCCACGCGTCATCATCTGGGCCGTCGCTATTAATAAAGGGGTAAATATCATAGGCCCCCCTCTGTTTGTTTATTTCGTTTAAGTCCTGTAATTTTGAATTCTAGTTGTTTATTTTCTGGGTTATTTGCATCAAGGACCTCGCGCTTAATTTTAATTACATTTATACCCCCGCCAGTAGAGACCCACGTGCCTCATCACGTGTATTCTGGGTTATTTGCAATACATGCCCTGTATGTTCTGGATGTTAATGAATGCATGAAATGTTTTGTTAAATTGCAATTATACCCCTGTGAAGGCTGAATTGGCGCATGTGCTTTTATTTCTTGGACTTTTTGCAACCTTGCCCCTGGGGTTTTGATACGTGTTATCAAAAACCCCTAGGACTTGGTTTTTATTACAAATCAGTCCCTGTGTGCCCCAGACACGTGCTTGGCACGTGACTTCTTGGGTAAATTGCACCAGGACCCCAGAACTTTTGGGTATTTGCACTTAGGTCCCTGTGCATAGTACCCCACCTTTATTTTTGAATAAAATATCAAACGACCTCCAAATCCAATGAAATTTTGACACATGGCTCCTGCCATGGTGTAGGAATTTCTATGATTTTTGGGGACATTTTGGATTTCATTTATTATTTTTAAAAATTCAAAAACCCATATTTTTGCTACTGTTTGACTTTAAAAATACCAAAAAAATATAAAAACTCCACCAAAAATCCTAAAAAAATTAGACATTGTTGTTTACTGGTTGCTTGATTTTCTAGCCAAGTTTGGCTACCTTTCATCAATTAAAAACCATAAAAATTGAAAAACCCCTAAAAACTTATAAAAATTGTAGTAAAAAAATTAAAAATCCAAAAATAATAATTAGGGTGCCTAAATTTTCCTTATTCTTTCTAGAATATAGGAAAAATACCTTTAGGGCTTTTTGAGATCCAAAATTATTTTATTTTGTGGTCTTAAGCCTTGCTGGACAGTACCCTATTTTTCTTGCATTGTTTGATTTTTAATAATTAATTTATCCATTAGAAAAATTCCAAAAATTCACCAAAAACAGTAAAAAACATTTAAATCCTAAAAACCAATTTTCTTGAGTTTTTGCATCATTTTTTGTGTGTTGTATAAATTGTTGAAGTTGCCTTGTATTTACATTCTTTCATTTTCTCATCTTCTAAAAAATCTAAAAAAATATAAAAACAAATAAAAACCCTAAAAAAAGACTTCCTTGGATACTTGACTACATCGTAGGCCGCAAGGTCAATCTGTGCTCCTTGAGTTCGACCCTGGGAGCTATACCAGGTTAATCCTATAGCAAGATCGCTCTATTGTGTGTCTGCTTGTTTTATCTTATTTGAGTGATTGATTTTTCTTGATTGACTCCGTTTTTGTGATAGAGGTCGCAACGACTTAGCATTTATTTTACACCTTTACCTCATCGCATTCTCGGGCCTTTCAGTTATCATAAATCTTATCAATGAAGTGCAGAATGTTTTTTCTACTGTTAAATATGTACGCACCGATAATGCATTGGAATTCTGCACTCATTCTCTTGCTCGGTTTCTTTCCTCTAAGGGCATTATCCACCAAACTCAATGTGCTTACACATCTCAACAAAATGGTGTTGCGGAGAGGAAACATCGTCACTTTCTTGATATTGCTCGCACTCTACTTATTCAAAGTTGTGCACCATTAGCCTTTTGGGGAGATGCTATACTTACAGCATGCTATCTGGTCAATCGCATGCCTTCTACCGTTCTTGGGGAAAAGGCTCTAATCTCTGTTCTCTTTCCTGAAAAGGACTTGTTCTCACTTAGCCCTCGTATCTTTGCAACTGTCGCATTTGTTCACCGCTTGTCTCCGGGGCTTGACAAGCTATCTCCTAGAGCTGTTAAGTGCGTATTTGTGGGATGCTCACGGACACAAAAAGGATATCGTTGCTATGACCCCGTTAATAACAAGTACTATGTTAGTGCTGATGTTACATTTTTTGAGCCAGTTCTGTACTTCTCCCTGCATGTGACAGATTGGTTTCCTCTACATCTACAGATGATAATGTCTATGTTCCCCTACCTCCAAGTCTGGGTCGATCTGAGTCCACTACACCACCACCACCGTCTCCATATCCTTCCATTCCACCATTCCCTAAGTTCTACACAAGACGGTCAGGGCCTGCTCATGCTACACGTCAACCATCCAGCACGCCTCAGGTATGCTCCAATGCTATCACTAATGATGGGGTAATTAATGTACCGGTGCAGGAGTCTTTGATACAGGGGGAGGATCCACCAGTCAATACAGTGTATGATGATCTTGATCGTCCTATTGCTCATAGGAAGTAGAAGAGGCAATGTGCATCCTATCCTCTTGCGTCTCATGTGTCCTTTCATCGTCTTACTGGTGATTTTCAAAGGTTTGCAGCAGCTGTCTCGACAGTTGAGATTCCACGGACATATCAAGAGGCCATGAAGATTGATAGTTGGCGTTTAGCCATGGAGGAGGAGATGCGTGCCTTACAGTCTCGAGGGACTTGGTCCCTAGTTCCTATTCCCCCTGGTGCTTCTGTGGTGAGTTGCAAGTGGGTGTTTACAGTTAAATATCACGCAGATGGCCGCCTTGATCGGTACAAGGTCAGACTTGTTGCACGAGGCTTCACCCAAACCTATGGGGTGGATTATTTGGATACATTTTCACCAGTGGCTCGACACTCGACTCTTCGTATTCTACTATCTGTTGCTGTGGTACGTGATTGGCCTATTTTCCAACTTGATGTCAAGAATGCATTCTTGTATGGTGATCTACAGGAGGTAGTCTACATGCAACAACCACCAGGTTTTACTGCTGAGGGGGAGACTCAGATGGTGTGTAGACTTCATAAGGCAATCTATGGCCTTAAACAAAGTCCAAGGGCATGGTTCCAGAAACTTTCCCAGATAATTGAACGATAGGGGTTCAAAAGATCAAATGCGGACCACTCGTTGATTATCCAGAAGACTCCCAGAGGTACTGTTGTCGTCATGATATATGTTGATTATATTCTGGTTACAGAAGATGATGCTCAGGGAATCGAGATGACTAAATCCCTCTTGGGAAGTCAGTTTATTACGAAGGATCTATGTACAATACGATATTTTCTAGGGATAGAGTTTGCAAGAAATGCACAAGGAATGTTAATGACCCAAAGAAAATATGTCACGGACTTGCTAGTTGAAACGGGAATGGTTGGATGCAGACCGTCGAGCACTCCTATGGACCCAAGTATGAGACTTTACGACAATGATAATGAAGAGGTGGACAAAAGAAGATACGGAGAGATGGTGGGCACGCTTCTATACATTACCATAACTCGACCGGATATTGCCTTTGCAGTAAACCGGGTGAGTCAATTTATGGAGCAGCCTAGGCAAGTTCATATGGAAGCCCTGTATATGATATTGAGATACCTAAAGTCTTCCCCAGGCGCAGGTTTGTTATTTAGAAAGGACACAGATCTATCCATTTCCGCTTGTGCAGACGCAGACTATGTAGGGTGCCCAAAAGATCGCAAGTCTACTTCAGGATTTGCTATCTTTATAGGAAGCTCTTTGGTTTCTTAGAAAAGCAAGAAACAAACTGTTGTGGCGAGATCCAGTGCTGAATCCGAATATAGAGCCATGGCACAAGCAAGCACAGAAATGATGTGGGTTCGGGTGGTCTTGGAAGATTTAAATATAAATGTTTCTTTACCCATGCAGCTTCAATGTGACAACCAGGCAGCATTGTTCATTGCCAATAATCCAGCTTTTCGTGAAAGAACAAAGCACATCGAAGTAGATTGTCACTATACTAGAGACATGATCCAGAAGGGCTTGCTCTCCACTTCACACGTCAATTCAGAAGATCAGACTGCTGATATATTTACCAAGCCATTGCTCAGAGGACCCTTCCAGAGATGTTCTTCCAAGCTGAGCATGATTGATATCTATGCTCCATCTTGAGGGGGAGTGTAGAGGCTTATGTAGAGGATCACGTTATGTTATGATGTACCGTTACGTATTTCCTATTTATCTCATGTACGTCTATGTAATTTACCCAAGGGTTTTCTCTCTATATAAGAGACCCTAGGGCTCTATTGAATAACACAACAGAGCATTATCGACTCTAACATTCCCTTTTGGGCTGTCAGTTTTTTATCTATTCTAATATTTATTGATATATTAAATCTAGCTTTCTCTGACTAATATAAAGTGATGTGACTTTTTCCCTTTTGTTTTTCCTCTACTATGTTATTTTGTGAAGAAAGGCCTCGATGTTTTTGTTGCCGTCCAACCAGTATTATTGAAAAAACTTAAGGACACGAATGTACAAACTCTATAAAGATATCAATACCATTTTTCAGATTTATTTATATGTTATATCGGTCTAACTCGGTTCGACCATATTGAACCACACTAACCAAACCAACAATATAACATATTTTTTTGAGTTTTATGAACGGTTGACGTCATCATTAATTCGACCGGTCGATCCTAGTGGTCCAACTATAAAAATAAAAAAATAATACATGCCCGGTTTAATGTCTGGTTGGGTTTTTAATCTACGATCTTTGCGAGGTAAACGTGAATGTCAAAAAAATTGCAAAGGTGGATTGACTTTGTAAAGAGGATGAATGACGTTGAATTTAATTACACGTTAAACTTTAAAAAAAAAGACAAATGTGAAAGGCAGGGGGAGACTTAAAAAAGGAAACCGGCTCTGAAGTCCGTACTTTGTGAAAAAATATCAAACGATTGGGGGTAGATTTGGAATTTTAATAAAACGGACCTGAAACCCTTTTAGGATTTGATGTTCCTGGAAGAAAAAAGAGGGCGGCGGGTCTTCTTTGTGAAAAGTATGCCGCACACGGCTGCACGTCGACGAAGGCTGTCAAGGAAGAGCGAGTCGATCTTTAAAATATTTCTTGTAAAAGCATCTCGATCTTTAGTTTTTTAAATATTTCTATAGAGATTATTTCTTTGTAATTGAATTCATGCTTACACACTAAATGTATACTCATGTTGCAAACAGCCAACTCTTGTGTCATTAGGTATGGTAAGTTAAATATTATCCTCCTACTTTTATCCATGTTCATTCAAGTTTCAAACTTTAATTAAATTTTGTTGTGAAGTGATTTAGGTATATGTTAGGATCCACATAAAATATGATAGAATCTAATTTTAAGAGTTGTTTACGGTAAGAGATCATTTACATGTTTTTATTTGTGAATATATGATCTAGATGCCTTTCAAACTTTCAAACTATATGAATATGTATTATTGTGTGTGATGCCTCTATTCCATATGCTATAATGGTTACATCAACAAATATTGCAAAAGAGGATACATGCACGTTGAAACTTCAAACTATTAATTTAATTTTATTGTGAATCGATTAGGTACATTGTATGATCTATTTAAAATATGACAGGAAGAAGATAAGGAGGATGCACTTTACTAAGTAGACAAGTTTGTGCATGCGATACTTTTCTCTATTGTATCATCATTCATACTTTGTCTTCATGTATTACTTTCATGATTTGCAAGATGATTAATTAAGTACCTACATATTTGGATGTGTATTTTTTATTGTTGAAAAGTATATTCACTTTCAGTTTCTTCAGAATTATGGGGATTCAGATCCATATAAATGAACATGATCGTGAGTATAAACGTCATTATGAGGATGCAGAAGGCCAACCTTGACATGATTCAGTATGCTTAATTGAATTTTATAATCATGCTTTGGTACATGTTTATTCTAAGTTTCAAACTAATAATTTAATTTTATTTTGAGTATACTAAATATAAGGTATGATTTGCATAAAATATGATAGGAAGAAGATAATGAGGATGCATGCCACAAATTAGATGAAGTTAGTACAGGTGTGTCTATGTATGTGCTAGAGTGTTGACATGTGTATGCCAGTGTATGTATGTGTCTATGTATTACATTGTGTTAGCACGTTCTATAATTTGTTTGTTTTATATTGTGAAAGAGAGGATGTGTTTTATGTGTGTGTTTTTATTAGGTTCATGTGCGTTTGAGTGTGCTTATGTCTATGCTAGTGCATGTGCATATATGTGTGTGGATGTGGGTGCGTGAATGCAGTGTTAGTATGGTGTTATGTTGTTAGTGTGTATATTTGTGCACCATAGTAAGCGTATGGATATGTATATGTTATGCATGAGTGCGTGTATTCAATGAGGACGGGATCTCAAACATGGTATTTAATAGAAGGGAAGAACTCCAACTTGAGATTTAATGTGCTTGCATATGATAATAATAGATGGCACGTGTTCTACGGGATTTTAAAACCCCGTAGAACCTATATATATTTTTTCCGATTTTCCAAAGTTGGCAAGCACAAGTCCTAGCTAAGTGCAAGCTAAGATAGGACTTGGAAAGCACTTGGCTAACACTATTTTCCAGCACATGAGTTTACCCATTCTGTTGGCGAGCACTTGGAGAGCACATGCGCTCGCCGATATATGCTAGCGAGTGGAGTAATAACGAGCACAATATTAGCTAGAACATGTGCTTGTCAAGTAGTTTGGCGAGCATTTAGAGAGCACTTGGAGAGCACTTATAGAGGACATTTGTGCTAGCCAAATGCACTTTTTCTTGTAGTGTATATTGTTTGATGTTTTTGCTTGTTTTACGGAGTATTCTCATCTATCCATTATTTGCGATATCAATTATTCACTCCCCTCTGGTAATATCCTGATCCCATATATATCCACACACTCCATGTGGTCTAAGTGATAGAACAAAGGGAGTGGCATAGATCCAAATACTTTGTGGATCCTTTGGAGTAGCCTGTGCAAATAGTAAGCATCTACATTATCTTCACCTCGGTCCTTGGAAACCATCATAGATGAATTCTTCTATCCTTCCACCTTGTGTTTTTTTAATCAATGAGGTACCCTTCTTTCCTTCTTTATTTTTATCTTCAATTTCCTCTTTCCTTCTTTCATTATTTCTAATTTTTGAACATGCCCAATTCTAGATGTATGCATTGTTTATCTTTTACATTCATCCCCTTTGTTTCGAGCACCCAATACTCACCCAATACTCTCTTGTCGTTCATCGTCGTTCAACCCCATCCATCTCATCATGCGGGGGCCATCCTCCTATTCCATTAGCACTCTTATGAGGGAACTACTTTCACTAGTCACTCCCATTTGACGACATCGTCCAAGAGGGTCTATCATCTCTATTTGACCTTTACCTTTTCAAATCCCCACACAAGGATATTCAATTAAAAGAGCTCTTATGGAATCATATGAGCATGGAATGTTGACATGGGATCCAACAAGGCAGGCTATGCCTAAATCTTTTAGATTCGATTATCCCGATTTCATTAAATGATAGTTACATCTAGGTAGCTCATATCACAATGATTTAAGCTAATTATGAGGCGAGTATGATGCTGCTAGTGGACTTTTATGCTCGAAGATACTAAGTACGTAGAAGGAAGCCCATGTTGACGTGCTACTTGAGTGTCTAAAGACATGGTTCCATGTTCGTCACTACCCTTTACATGTAGAAAATCCTATACAAGACTTGATCCTTCAATTGAACTTTAAGACAAGAAGCAACCATCACTTATGAGATCCTCGTCGAGCTGAACAATTTCTTCTGGCCATATGAAGAAGAGAGAGGAAGAGGGAGCTCTCCAATGCTTTACCGAAGGTCCACTTTAAAGTCGCTACTTGCATATATCC
Source organism: Ottelia alismoides (assembly GCA_037367405.1). Classification (NCBI taxonomy): domain Eukaryota; kingdom Viridiplantae; phylum Streptophyta; class Magnoliopsida; order Alismatales; family Hydrocharitaceae; genus Ottelia; species Ottelia alismoides. The sequence goes on along the minus strand of JAZKJV010005107.1, from coordinate 144,912 downwards.
TTCTTCAGAGAAGGAGAAGCCATGTACTATCACTTGGGACCCTAATAGCTTACTGCCAACCATAATAATTTGATCCATTTATCTTGATGGTAGGGGTACATTCGTTAATGGAGAGGCTTTTAAGGGTTGATGTGTAACCGCAAACTAGGTGATGGCACATGTCCACAAGGTCACAAGTGTAAAAAATCCTTTAGCATACATTTCATCTTCATTAGTAAAAGTCATAAAAAATAGTGCAAAATAAATGATTTTTTCCAAATAATTCATAATCAAATAAATCACAACTAAATAAACACACGTCAAGATTTTTACATGCTGATCCCAAGCTTAGGTAAATGAGGAGTGTTGCGTTAGATAGCTAACATCTAGTGTAAAATAGTCAGAGAGAAATTCCTAATTAGTGTTTGAGAACACTATTTAGGATTTTGCCCCAGGACAGTCAGATCTTTTTGAATACGGATTTATGCAAATATTTGGATTTCTTTGGAGTGTTCCACCAGCAACACGTTACATCACCTAAGCTCGGGGATGACCCAATATAGATCTGATGGAGGCAAAGAATCCATGAAGCCGACCCTATTTAATGTGATAAAAGGCTTTGTTGTTGTTGCATAAAGATTTTGCAGTTAAAGAAAGTGTATAATTCAATACAATAGTTTCAAATATGGGTGCCTAGTTCAAATCAAAGCATGAGATGTCGAAAAGGGGTGGCATGCCTCATTCAACCCCACGACTAATTTCAGGTGGTTCCCACACCCACAATTACATTTTCTCCATGTGTTATTTGACAAGTTCGTTTTATTGATATGCTATTGAGGATTTGTAATGTACATGTATGAATGTGTATTTGCGCGTGTGAGAGAGAGAGAGAGAGAAAGAGAGCATATATGTGTGTGAAGAGCCTATGCTTGTGTGTACAATATTTCGTTGTGTGTGAGCACATCCGCTTGCTGCGTGCAAGGAATGAAACTTTTTTAGTAAATATTATATTGGACAAGTAGTTTCATTTTTGTGTGCACATGTGGGCATGTGTGCGCACTCGTTTTTGCTAATGAATATCTAGCTGATAATCAAATGCACTCACGTATCTATCCTTATACAACAGAAGGGGTTTATCGTTCATGCCATGTCTAATAATTAGAGGTCATGTATATTTCAATAACTAGAATCTAATAGTAGATATTTTTTTAACAACACATGCATTTCAAAGCAAACATACTATTACGGTTCCTATATTTACGAGAATAAATGCACGATATAATCTACATAAACGGTAGAAAAAATCTAAACAAAAATGTTATTGCGATTTTATTTTTTTTGAAGGATTCTATGTAATTTTATTTATTTTATGGGCTTTTTATGTTATCTATTCAATGATTCTCAAATATTCAAGAAAATCACATATTTCTTATGATGTATTAAGCTATGAGAAAATGATTGTATGTTCAATCAAAATAATTATCATACTAAGATCTAATCATCAATTCCATACTTCTATAATATTCTCATAAAATCAAATTTGTCCATTGAATTATAGTAATAAAAATATCCATTAAAATATTATTGATACATTATTAATGCAATAATATGTATACCTTTATGTTTTAGTTTTTGAATATATAACATTGCAAATTGTATTGTTGTCATACTATTGATAATTTTGTATAAATTTCTTATAAATTGAAAATTTCAGAGATGTATATATATGAGGAAAGGGAGCCTACTTTGTGAAGTAGGTAACCTTACCTACTTCACATTTTATTTTTGACATTTTTTTTATTTTTTTTTTGAAAAATATCACCGTGGATTTTCATAACTATATCCCTCTGATAAGTCATTCAAATTTCGTGACAAACAGAGACTCCTACGACCTCCATCCAGAACAGGTAAAATACATCAAATCTGTGACCATTAAAAAATGATTGTCTGGATGGAGGCCGCAAGAGTCTCTATTTCTGACGAAATTTGAATGACATATTAGAGGGATGTAGTTATGAAAATCCACGGTGGTATTTTTCAAAAAAATAAAAAAATTATCAAAAATAGAATGTGAAGTAGGTAAGGTTACCTACTTCGCAAAGTAGGCTCCCTTTCTCTCTCTCTCTCTCTATATATATATATGCTTAGAATGACTTTTCTTCAATGTTAAACATCTACAAATAAATTACTCTATAATAACATATCTTATAGCATATGAAAAGTTGTAATTCATAGTGAATAGATGAAATGTAAAATGAATCAAATCAACTTTTTTGTGTTTTTCCTCTCGATCCCGCAATAATTAGAATGTAATATTCATATAATAAAATTCTTATATTTGACATAATCTAACTTATGAATGTATCTTATAAATATCTTTTGCTATTAATTATAATATTTAAGTCAGTTAATGAGCTAAAAAATATCCACAAAAAATTCAAGTCAAATTCTTACAGGAATAATTTTTCATTAATTAAAAGAACTCGAACCTTAGCAATTTTAACACTTCAAATGTAGTCCCATATCCAATAGTCGTAAAACGTGAGAATTAATTATAACTGATGGGGATTACTACTGAACAACTTAATCTTAAACGTTTTGTGATTGTCAGCGAGTTCAACCGAGTCAAAGCTCAATAAGTTGGTATACTAGTCATCCTCGATAACATCTCATTATGCTCGAGATGTTACAACAATGGTAACTCGTTTCAATATGGTATCAATACACGATACCCGATGTCATAATTTAAACCCTTATTTGAACATGGGTTAACCCAAAGTATCACAGTGCAAAAAGATAGTGAATTTGCACTGCAGGTCAGGGTATAATATTAAAGTGAAGTTTAAAATTGATTATAATATAATATTTGCATCGGTATTCTTGCATCATTGTCCTTGTCCTTTTCCCATTCCTCCAGCTATTTTCTCGTGCTTTTTTGTTTTGCATCTTATTCTCATCGGTCTTGACGCCATGCATGTTCCTAAATACCACAACCACATGCAGGGCAAGAACACCACTTGCACTGAGGCAAAAGAGACTCAATGGATACTCCAATGCCTGAGAGCAGAAGTCTACTGTAAATTGGGACTATGCTAGAGCCATTGGATCAAGATCGAAAGGTTCATACGGTAAAGGCTAAAAAAATCTGAATTACGTGTGAACTGCTCGATCTTAAGTTAACACGAACATGATCCCAATTTACAACAGACCTCTACGGTGGATTTTATCTATGATCTTTTGCCACTCATCGGTACAGGTGGGTCGTATCTGAGGTCTCTTGTTTCCTCCTCCAGAACAAAATAGGTACGAGTTAAAAGTTGCGTCGGGTACCCATGAACTACTCTAGAGATCACGGGAATCTCACTCAGGCCTAACTCGTGCTGTTGGAATTATTAGTTTACGGTCAAAACCATGCCCAAGATCGACTGCTTGGAATGGAATCATTTGAATCTACTCCATCAAATATCGTGATACGCACCCCACCTATCGTTTTACGAATCTGTCGCTGCATGCTGAGCGCTTTCCTTTTCTCTCTTTCTTCCCGTGCTCTTGCTTTTGCTTTAAAATTTTGGCGTTTCTTCTTTCTGTTGCCCCATAAATAAGCAACAAATAAACTGAAGGAGCAGAGACTAGAACTGAGCGAAATGCCTGCAGCAATGTCATGGAGTGAGAGCGAAAATATGGCGAGATTTAGCAGTCCAATGTCCTATCTACAAGGGCCGGGAAAGACGTCATCCTTCACCACCAACTACACATGTAGAGATCAGGTCTACCGGAGTTTTCACGCATCAGGAACATACAGGAATAGGAAGAGTAGCAACAGTAGCCAAAGCATGAGCTTCTCCACTGGGAGGTGCTTCAAGTGTTGCAGGGATCTATTGAGCAGAGCACTTGGCTTCTTGGGATGCATCAACAGCAAGAGAGCACGGAGGAAGATCAGGAGCAATGTGACCACCATTAGAGTCTCAGCATCACCATATTCCTATGATTCCTACAGCTCACAAGCCATTGAGGACTGCATCGAGTTCATCAACTCCTTCTATAAAAACGCAGACCTGTCGTCTCCTCCTCGTTACTCATCACGCCGTGCTGCGTAGAGAGTGCGTCTGATGTGCGTTTTCGGTTTGTAGTATTTCTTCCGTCTGGACATAGGTGGCCTCAAGGATGCTGTTATGCACGGTTGTCCAGTACTTCATTGTTTATAATGTTATCGTAATGAAACTTTCGTAATTACAAAAGTTTGCACTGCCTGTTATAATGAAAAAATCACTTATGTATGGTGATTGTTGCAACCGAGATGGAGATAAGGATTTACGTGGAAAATCTTACGGAGAGAGAAAAGCTACGGTGATCGATACACACAAATTCTAATCTCCTTCACAAGAGAATATGTCTCTATTCACTTAGATAATTTATAAGAGGGAGGATGAGAACAATTTATATGTGTGGGGATAAATTGTCCCTCATTTCAAGATCTGTTTACCCCAAGGTGGAGTCAGAACATTTTTAAAGATGAGGTACAAGTCGAAGAAAAAGTATCTATCAATTACGATATTATCATGATAGTTATATAACAATAGTACGTGTTGTGAAGGCACTACAATAAAATAGGCATATGAAAATAAAATAAATAAGTTGAAAATTCTCCATGCATATGATGTCAAATATTAACAATAAATATCGTTCATTATATAACCATTTTTTTGCTCTTGCAATTTGCATTTAATATCATATTCGTTGTGAAAGTTCCATATAACAATGATTACTCGTGATTTTTCGTTAAGAATGCAATCATTGCTAATTTAACTATATGTTTTATTGCTGACAATAGATAATCAATGGATAATTGTTGTTAATGATTTATTGCTGACAATATAACAATAAATATGGTATCGATTGGAAATTTATAGAATTAAGCAACAAATAATATTGATTATTATATATCTAACTGTGACATCTATGACAACCAATTAAGTTATTCATTATCACAAGTTAAATTCGTTATATTGAGGATACATTATATAAACTATTTTTTTGCAAAATTATATTGGAACATTTCAAACTTAGTTTTTAAAATCTCAAACTTATGGATTTGATTCAATTTTACGCAATTTGATACCACATATGTTCCATGGTAATTGGATTTTTTCATAAATTAAATTTCTATCTTTTTTTTACAAATTGCTCGTGTTGTGATATTTTTGACTTCTTTTTTTAGAGTCCAATCTCTTAGATTGATTTCTCGCACCTAAGGTATATGGTGATCAGGAAATTGCATGTTTTTATTTAATAGAAATAATGTGAACAAAGTGAATGTCATTTGATGAACGCCAAATTTGCCTCTTTGATAACGTGGAATTGCCGTAGTATAGGAGGCAAATTTGGTTGATCAAAAATCACAATCTTTGGATATTGTGGAGTATTTATACTTGGCAAGTTTACCAAGGTCGAACACAAGGACACGAGCCTCTTTAATATATTCATCTAATAAAGGTCTATTAAATCTATGTGTGAATAGATTCTCATTTATAGATCTTCATGCAGATGTGCACACTAAAATACAGAACAATGCAATTATATGATGCATGTAATTTTTTGTTCAATGCAATTGTAAGATATGCACAAACATTTATTTTATGGCAAGGCATTTGAGCGAGAGATACTATATAACATTAAAAATTCATCACATTTAAATTAGTGTTAGATGAGAAAATTAACTATGCCATTAGATAGATGATGACATAAAGAACAAAATGACATTGAAATCATACAATTTGGACTTACGATGCTCAAGTTATAGAAGAAACAATGCAGGGGCATAAATGCAATAAAAATGCAAGAAAATAAAGAATAAATAATTATAAATAGTTCCCTGAAGGGACCTATTTGCAATTTTGCAAAACCGATTGGGCCCTTCGTAAATTTCCTAATGCACGCAGGGCCATATCTGTAATTTATGAAACTTGTGAGGGCCTCCCTGTAAAAAAACCTAAACACACACGTAAGGCACGACCTGGGGACCAAAGTGTAATAACTAAAACTTCCAAGGTCTTTCTTGCAAATTACCCATCCCCACGTGCCATGTACGCGAGGGGGCCAAGCTCGGGAGGCGTCGTAGGCTCGAGCACACGTGGCGTCTGGTGGTGGCTCTCGGTGAGGCTCGGTATGCCCGAACCTGTAGGCTCAGTATGAGGTTCGTAAGGACCACGTGCCGTCTTCTGGACCGTCCGATCCAGATGAGGATGGTAACTGCTCCTCGTCTTCCGCTGCATGCCGCTAGAGGAGGCAGGGATCCGACGGGCTCCGGCTTGCTCAACTGTGCTCTAGACGCGCGCCTAGGGTTCAGAGAATATGGAGGAGGCTCTCATGAGGGAGTTGGAGGTATGTCGAAGTTCCAGAGGTGATCAGATCGGCTGGTCGATGAAGCTTCGTCGATGGCAGAGCAGCAGATCGGAGCATGCGTGGAGACTCCGGCCATTGACGAAGCGTGTACCTGCATGCATTAGAGGAATGACTGAAGCATGCTCTTGATGTGCATGAGTGAAGTGAGGTGAGATGGTGGCCTAATCGGGCGAGGGAGGCGAAGGCCAGGGGCTTCTTCTCCGGCGGAGCACGGAAGAAGGGGTGGGGGTGACGGAGGTTCTGGAGAAGGGAAGCGACGAGCGGGGTGGTTGTTGTGAATGGTCGACGGTTGGTGAATCTCATGACATGGTCAGGAGGCGGTGGAGGTGAATGAAGGTGTCTGGATAATTCAGAGAAAATGAAAGAGAAATGAGGCAGTAGAGTACCTCGTCGGAGGGGTAGCTTGTGGAGGCGGTGGCCTGGGCTGAGCTCGCTTGGAGCTCGGGGGTCATCGCCCGGCGTGCTCGGCCATGCATGGAGCTTGAGCTACCTCCGGTGGTGGCGAAGCTTACATGGCAGAGAAGCTATGGATCGCACTTGGAAGCAAGGTCGTCTTCACCTCAACACCGCCCTCCGTTGTCATCGGAGGGCGGAGGAAGCTGAGCCTAAGCTATGTGGATGGTGGATGAAGGTTACAGGTGGCGGAGCGGAGTCCTTTATAGGAGGGGGTGGAGGTCCGTTATGATGGTGGCGAGGATTTGCAACGACGATGCTGAGATCAACGAGTAATAGGAAGGGTGTTTATGAGGTGCACGGAGATGGTGGAGGAACGTGCGTCGTGGGGGAGGCATTATGAAGCAGTGAGATAGCCAGAGGTGAAGGCTAAAAATAGAAGGGGGCGGCAGCACGTAAGACGTAATGCCTGGGAAGGGAGCCAACGAGAAGTAGGAGATGAGCGCTTATCCGTTGGATCTTTGATCCAATGGATAGGATGGAAGCGTGGGCGAGGGGTAGATATCAGATCATAGGATCCGATCGTACGACCGAGGAATATGCGCTAAAGGGCGACCACGATGAAGAGATGGGCTCGATCCAAGGGTGATGGGAGGATGGGCGACGTGGAGCACAGGCGGTCGTAGGATAGGAAGTGGATTGGGTGGATAAGATTGAGGCGAATGGGGGCGGTGGGGATCTGATTTGAGATCAGATTAGACGGTGTAGATGGAGTGAGCGATGAGCGGCTATGATGGAGGCGGGTTTGTGGAGATCCAGAGACCAGGAGGAGCGTCGGTGGAGAGGAGAGAAGCGGGCCACGTGGGTGGCCCAGAGGGCACCACGTGGCCTAATAGAAAATCAGAAAATAAGAAAATAAGAAAAATAAAAATAAATAGCTAGAGGCAAAATTAGGAAAAAGTCAAAACATGAAAGTTGTAGATCTCGATGAGATCTACAAGTTTCATGTTGGACAAAAAGCCAAAAGAGGCCATTTGTACAAAAGTATATTTTGGGGGGTACTTTTAAAGGGTTTAAAAACACCGATTTTTAGGTTTGAGATTTTTTTTTGTATTTTTTAGTTGTTTTAAAAGTTAGTACCATTATAGACAATTACTTAATTTAATTTTTATAGGTTTTTAATAAGAAGATAATAAAGAAGAAAAAGGAGTTATAAATATAATAAATATAATTATAATATATGCAAATATACATAAATTATATATAATATAATACAAGATGATAATGAGGAGTTATTAGTGAATTCTATTGAATTATTTAAGTCAGGAGTTTATATATGTCGCTTTTAATATGATTGAATACGAGATTCATCATCGTTGTAACCCATAACTTCCCAAAACAATCAACACATATTTATCCAACAAAAGAAACAAGGTGGATTTGCTATTTATTAACATGTTATAACTCCCATGGTCAAACTCAAGGAGGCAACAATTTTTACGAGGGCTATTAATTTCAACATTAATGAAGGACTCTTTTTCTTCTCTTTTGCTCTTTTTTTCTTTTTATCTTTTTATGCTATTTATTTTTTCTGTATTTTTAATAATTTCTAATTTTGCATATTTTTATATTTTTAAATTTTTAAAAGGAAACAAAATAAGAAAAATATAAACTAATGAATACAAGACTTTTTTGTATTGTTCAAATAAATAAAAAATACTCAAAAATTCAGAATAAAGATATTTTTGCTTTTTATGAAATTTTATACTATTTTGTGATTTTTGTGGGTTTTTTTGGATTTTTAGGATTTTTAAAAGGAATAAAAACTGGAAAAAAATTACAAAACAAATTAAGCTACTATTTTTAGGATTTTTAAATATAAAATAAAGTCAACAATACTAAAAACAATTTTAATAGAAAGCAAAATTTTCAAGCTTTAAAACATAGTGTTTTATATATTTGTCTGATTTTCAATAATTTTTTATTAATTTTATGGGTTTCTTAATTTTTCAATTTTTAGGGTTTTCTGATGGAATTTTCAAACCAAATGTTATAGAAATTAAAACAATTAAAACACACCATCATTGATATTTTGGAATTTTGAAAATATTTTTCATTTTTTAAGAATTTTTTAGTTCAACCGGAGCAATTTTTTAGTGTTTTGATTTCTTAAACAATAAAACTCATTAATATTCAAAATAAAAACCATAGATAATAAAATTAACTAGAAAGAGCTTGTACTTTTTTATAGATTTTTTAGAATTAATTTGTTAAGTATTACAAACAATTAAAAAGCAAGCAATTAAACAATTGAACAAGGATCAAAATGCAATTATTTTTATGTTGACTAAATTAATAACAAATATAGAAACTAAAGGGCTAGATGTCCAAATTTTCAACAAAAGTGCATGCTAGCTCACGTAAGATGTGCTGAATAAGATTGATTTGCAAGTAATTTATTTTTAAGACTAATCAATAACACATAACCACAATCCACTTATTGGAAATATCCTAAAAGATCACGTACTGACGCACATGGCTCAGTTCAAACAGGACTTAAATGCAAATCAGAATACATACAAGGGAAATACTATAAATATTGAAATAATATCAATATGATACATTTCCAAATCAGAGTTATTTACAAATAAACAAAAGGTAGGGGTGCATGCATAATTACCCCAGGGAGCACGTGCCTCGCACGTGGATCAACAAAAGAAGCGAATGGTTAGGATCTTAAGCTCAGATCTGATCGAATGGCTCATAATTGGGTGCCAAAGGATGAACATGATCAAATCGGGATGGACATCTTCTTGATCTGTCGGTGTATGGGCTATCTCGAACAACTACGTAGAAGGTGACTCCACGCGGGCTTCAAATCGATTGCTCACTGGGGAGACCTCGAATCGATGATATGATGGGATTGCTAGTTTCCTGATGTGATTCCAAGTTAGAGGGCAACTATAAAACGCTCAAGATCTCGATGGGGAGAGATCTGGGACTCCTCTTGTACGTGCTGCAATAGGATATCCAGATCTCAATTGTGATTCGAGTATCTGCTCTCAGATGTCCTACAAGCGTTTATTGACGATGCTCGACATTCCGAGAACCTCGACCGGCCATTATTAGGTGAGAAATCACAAGAAAATGAGGTTGAATGGGTCAGATATTGATGGTGAGGGAGTTGAATCCAAAACTTCAAATCCGATCCGATGATCATATCTGATGAATAGATCATGATGAGGAGCGGAGAAGTGCATAGATCAGAGTGAGGTGGATAAAATCAGTGATATTCGACAAGATGAAGTCCTTCGATCAGCTAATCAGAGGTCATGTGAAAACCACGACTGTAGATCTAGAATTTTGAAATAATCGACACAAAATGATGATCTAATAATACATGATGATGCAGATTGAATCGATGATGGATCAGCGAGGGTCTTAGCCTCAAATCTAGTTGCGTAAGGCTGGAGAGGCTCCATGCGGGGGCAAAGCTCCGCCCGACGTGTATCTCGCTTGAAATGCATCGAATTACTCTCCTGATCGAAGCATAAGTCCCCTGCCGCGATCTTAGTGCTACTGGTGATCAAAGGAAGAAGAATTCAACGTCTAACATGGATCAAAAGAAAGAAGATCCGAAGCTTTAAATAGATGAAGAAATGAATGGATTTGAAAATTTGGAGAGCGTGTGAATCGAGACGAAAATGGGCGAAATAATACCCGGGTGTGGATCTAAATCCATGGGGTGCTAATCAGGCGGAGAAATCACAATTATTGGATAAAAGACTTGGGTTGAACAATTGGAGAAAATAGTCGGTCAACCATTTTATTCAGGTCAAGAGGTACTTCGAGGAGTTGACCTGAGTCAACGGACCCAGGTCTGACCAAGGGCAAGCCAGGATCCGCTAAAAAACATAGAGAAAAGGACAAAGAAGTTAATAAATTAAAGAAAATAGTGAATTAAATAATAAATATCTTTAAAGTAAAAAAATAAAAAAATAAATAATGTTAATAAATAAACAAACTTATTTTTGTGAATTTTAATAAATTAAATAAGTTAAATAAATAGGTTAAAATAAATAAAAACCTTTATTCATAGGTAAAAATACCTATATATAACAAGTTAATTTTTTAATTAATTCATTTTTATAGATAAATAAATAATTAAATTTTTTTAATTTACAGAATAATTTAGGATTTAAATATATTTTTATTTTATTTTTATGAATTAATTTAATAGGTTAAATAAACAGGGATATATGCAATATAGGTACATTATACCTATACAATAAATACATTATTTGATTTTTTATTTTTAGTTTTGTTATTTTTATTTACATTTTATATAAATTAAGTGCAATTTATAAAGAATTATAAAAAAACATTATAAGCACGAGTACAAAGAAAATAAATAAAGAATAAATAATACAATGTACATTATAGACAAATTATACCATAACACTCCAAAATGCCAACTTTCACATCTTAACTCTGATTTTTATGAGACCACTGTCATTTTAAAGCTTATTTAATTTTGAACACAATGAAAGTGAGTTTGATTTATTTTGAATTTTTATGGAGAATGTACTGATTTAACAAGTTTAGCGTTGCAGCTTTTTTAGAGTATTATTCTTATTCAGTACAAGGATTCTTCTTACAATTATTTGTATTATTTACAACTTATTTTTTGTACAAGTTCCAAGAAGACAATATTTTTATTTGAGGTTATTTTGGTGATAAATAAAATAGTAGAAGGTATATACAATATGTGTAATGATAAATATACAGTTGGGAATTGATTTTCTTGAATTTTCTGGATAAAGACTCTATCTCCCCTACTTTATTCCTTGGCGAACATTCCAAGGCTTGGTCTAGTCTCAAGGTTCGGGTCAGTATGCATTTATTTCATATATACAATCTTCTCTTCTCTTCTTTTTTTCTGCTTTATTATTTTATTTTGGTGTAAATAAGTGATAAATATACACTATTAACAAATGAGGTTAGATTATTGTTTAATTGGAATTAGTTATTATTTACAGGTGTTTTGGTAAGGATTTTCAGCTAAAATAAAGAATAAAGATGCTGAATCATGGATTAATCATTCCTCTAAGCAAAAACTTGTTCTAAGAATAATTGAAAAACAAAAACAATAAAAGTAAAAGGAAAGAACTTAGAACAATTTCGAATTTTAAACTTATCTTCATAAAATCAAAGTATGGAGCTCGACCAGACATTTGGATTATTAGTTTGGAGGAACCTTATTGGGTATAGGATTTAAGACTCAACATCCTTTAAGTTACACAAGTCTCTATTCAGTTCGCCCCGACAGTCAGGTCAGAACAAGTCTTCATACATAAATTCTGATTACTATGAATCTTACTTGTACTGTGTAAGTGAAATATAGCTCCCCACGTCTAAAATGATAAAGAACAACCTTCTCTTAGCAAGGTGACCCTAATTCCCCAGTCAAGCCATTCTTTCCTCGAGGAGCGGGGTATTTAATTCTTAGGTCAGGTACGTGTTGTGTCCATAATTGAAGTAGAGGGGAGAAGATAGAAGAATAAGAAGAGAAGTGGAGTATGGCCAGTAGGAATGCAAACGGTTACAGATATATCCATATCTGATGCGTCACCATATCTGTTTTGTACAGCTTTTGACATCCGTATCCATATTCATTTTAAAATGGATACAGATATCATTTTGATATCTGCAAACAACTGTATCCATATTCATATATATGTTTTCATATATAAATATAATCATAGATTTATTTTTAACTCTATATAACATAATTCTATACCTTCTTTTGCCATATTTGTAAAATTTTTATGATGCGAACACATTTATTAAATTTATATCATGTATTTTCCATCCAATTAATATATATTTAAGTCGATTCTATAGAGTATTCAAAAGCGGATAAGGATATGGTAAGATAATTTTAATATCTGTTGATATCTGTATCTACGTCTGTATTCATATTCAAAAGCGGATAAGCATACAATAATACATATATCCGTATCCATATCCGTCCGTTTGCATCCCTAGTGGCCAGTATAACCACATCTCCTTGTAAAGCCAGTCGGTGTAGCCTAGTATCCACTAAGATATGTAGGTTCTTTGAATCTTGGACCATTGTGGTCATTTTTGGTATTTGTATTTGGTGTATTTTTGGCATATTTTTGGTAGAAAGTATTGTTGCATTGCATTGATCTTTTGTGCCCCGATAGATATATAATCTTTTTTCCCACCCATGTTTTGGGGTATTAGAAAAAAATTATGCCAGCAGACCATCCCTCATCTGAAGTTTTATTTCAACCCACAACTCCCGTCTTTAGACATCCATGCCACTAGACTAGGTTGGGATGCATTGGCCACTCGAAGTTATGTTTCCATTCGCATGCATATCTTGCAGAGGATTCTACCCCTCACCACCTCATCTATGATGAGCTACGTGCAAGGCATTTGTCCAAGTTAGGCCGCTGTCTAAAAGAATCGTGCATGTGTATGGAATATTCTATTTAGACCAATCAAGATGACATGTGAACAGAACTTATGGACCCAAAGAATTACATCGATATGACATGAAAAAACTCACCTCTAGTTCTTACAAGGTTCATCTGAAATTAAGCATTAATTTCATTATGAAAAATACGAATACAAAAGCAAGAAAAATGATTTTATGAAGTAGATTTTTTTATTTAAACTTTCTATGTAATTTTTAGAGAAAATTTTACAAATTTTTATGAATTTTATACCTTTTAATTTTTTATGTATTTTTGAAAAAGAGTTAACGAATTGAATATATTTATAAGAATTCATAAGGATTTTATACACATTTTACAAGAATTTTATACAAGATTTAATACAAAAGTTATTAAGGTTTTAGACAAAAAGAATTCTATTTACAAGTTTTATGTAAAAAAAATTACAATAGGATTTTATCTAAAAAATTTATACACAACATTTATTAAAGGAATTTATATATAAATTTTAATTGCAACTTTTATACAAAAATTTTATTTACAACATAATTTAGCTTACATAAGTTAGAAATAATTACGACTTCTATACACACGTGAATTTTAAACAAACATATACATCCCATAATTTATCCTCATAATTTATGTACAAGGTTGGAAAATAACTTTACAAATAAGTTTACAGATTTTTTTCAAAAGATTTTATAAACCTTTACAAATCATTTTACAAAAGCTTTTACAAACACTTTTATAAAACTTTCTACAAAAAAATTAAAAGTCCTTTTTACAAATATTTTACAAAAGCTTTCCGAAATCATTTTACAATCTTTCATGAACCAATTGTACAAACATCTGTAAAATATAAATAATTTTGATACAAAATAATTTAGAAACATTTTACACAAAAGAACTTTTACAACATATTTTATAGAATAATTTTACAAAGATTTTTACAAATATTTTATAAAGTATTTTGCAAACATTTTACAAACAGTTTACAAAATAATTTGCACACATTTTTGCCAAACATTTTTACAAAACAATTTTTACAACACATTTTTACACAAATAATTTTACAAAGGTTTTTACAAGATTTTACAAAGAATTTTTATAATTATTTTACAGAGCATTTTACAAACATTTTACTAATGGTTTACAAAATAATTTACACGCATTTTTGCCAAACATTTTTATGAAAAAATTAAAAATAATTTTTACAAATTATTTTTATTCAAATTTTATTAGCCATATTATTAAACAAGCAAAAGTATGAGTTACAACTAAATTATATATACAATATATATGACACCCCCTATACTTAGTTTGAATTATGTCCTCATTGTGACCAAGAAGCGACAAAGGAAGACATAACTCGTGCTAAGTATAGAAAAGTGAAAAGAATCCTATATTAAAATGACTCAAAGAATAATGAAAGTAAATGAATAGAAGTCGGTCATCTCCCAATCCTAAATATAGAAGACTGTATAAGCATGGAAAACTGAGGAAGAGAATGTACACGAAATCAACGACTCGACCTGTCCTCCCTATACTTAGGGTAAAATATCCCTAAGTAAAGGAAAGAATATCAATAGTTAAGGGACAAGCGAGAGTACAATCAAAGAAAGAAAAATCGATATTACCTCCCCTATACTTAGGGTCAAATGTCCCTAAATATAGGCAACAAAACAGAGGTAATAGAACAAAAAGAAATATGAACAACACTTGTATAGCAACGCCATATACTTAGGATAAAGTGCATCGTAAGTATAGCAAAAATCCTATGCGAGACCTGGGGTGATAAACAAAAACAGAAGAAAGAATGAAATAAATGAAAACACAGATAACATAGAGGTGAATCGAAAGAATAAATCATGTATGAGATGCAACATATGAGAATCAAATCTCATACAAAATGGATCAGTGCAACATCAAAGGTCAACGAGTCATGATCAAGAAAGGGCTTCAGGTGCTAACCGTTGACCGAAAGGTGGACTCAGAAGACAACTCAAATATATCAATGCTACTGTTGTCATACACCTTTCTTGCTATGAACGATACTTTCCACTTGCTATTTAATTTCAATAGAAATAACTTCGGTCTCGCATTGAATAGAAAATGAATAGAAGTCCATACTCTTTGATTCAGCTCAAACTGCTTATGCCTAATATGTGCATCATTGATGAATCTCCATTTCATAACCTTTATTCTTTCATTTTGGCCTTTAAACCCTAGTTAAATGCATATAAATAACATTATTTTATACAATTTAACATCCATAATTTATTGTATAATTATTGTATAAATTACACTGTTTAAAGCTAAAATAAAAGAATAAAGAAAGAAAAGGAAAAAAGAAATAAAATTCCAAAGGTATTTTATGACCCTAAACCCCGAGACCAAGTCAAGAATTGATGTACTCGACAAGAAATAAAGTAGGGGGAGATAGTGGCCAAAAAGACAATAAAAATCTCATTCTTTTGTTCATCAATAATTAATTTTTAGGGCACATTTTATTCTATATTATGTATTAATGAAATCAATAAACTTTGTACATGAAAGTTGTAGATAAAAATGTGTAGAAAAATACAAAATCTAGTTTACACAAAAATAATACATAATGTACATTTTATACTCATAATAATAAGCCAATACCCAAACTTATCGGGCCCATATATTCTCAATTAAAACTCGAAATGCATCAAAATCACTTTTAATTGTATATAATATTTTATAAGCTATTTAATGAAGGTCGTTTCACTTAATTTAGAGTTAAGATGTGAAAGTTAGGTTTTGGACCCCTATTGTATAAAATACCTGAATAAAATATTCATTTTATTTATTCTTTAATTTTTTTATAATTGTATTATTTTATAATTTTGTAAATCTTATTTATAATACATGTACACATTTATAATAAAATTAAACCATAAATAAAATACTAAAATAAATTAGTCTATAGAAATACATTGATAAAATACATATACTTATACCTATATAATACACCCCTGTTTATTTAAGTGTACAAAAGGCCTCAAAAAATACAAACATATATTTGTTTATCTAAAAATAAGTTAAATATATAAAATATGGAAATAAAATAATAAAATCAAAAATACAAAATAAAAATAAAATATACAAAACATTGGTCAATATACCTATAAATACACTTGTAAAAAGTAGCTTGTAATAAATTAGCTCATAAAAATAAGTAAAAAATATATTAAAATACAACATAAAATATAACCAAAATTTAATAAAATTACTATTTTTAATTCATTATTTTTTAATAAGGCTTATATTTTGTCCTATCATGGTCGATGTGGGCCAATGGGGTGCTGGCTTATGTTGATCGCAGATCAACTAGCCCTTTGGCGTCTTGCTTCGTCAGAGATGTCTTCTCCCCGATTTTGCTCCCTTTTTCCCAAGTATCTAACAACTCCCATCAATCCGATTTTTCATGAAAATCAACCCCCGATCATTCCTAATACATGCCACCACCCTAAATCTTGTGTACATAATCTTGATTCATTACGAAACCTCGATCAATAAGGACCCATACCCATGCTTATAAATAAGACCTCCTGCCTCCACGCTAGATTTTGATCCCTCTCTGAGCTCTGTAGTGTCTCCAATCATTTGCGTGAGAGTTCATCGGTGAGAGAGGTACTTTCCTTGAGGCTCAAAGCATCACAAGAGGAGGAGAGGAGGTCCAAGAAGCGCTCTGGTGGCATCCTGCTCCTTGGCTTCTCAGCCAGGTAAGAGCCACACCTTTTCATTTCTTTGGTAGATTTCCTTTCTGCAATTTCAATTCTGCCTTTAGTTTAGTAATTAGGACTTTAGCGTAACGCAGATATCGATTATTCCATTCGCTGGAGTCGTTAAGCTTCTAGCCATTTCACTGTGATCAACTCTTCGTTCAACATGCCAATCATCCCATTTACATCCTCTTCCATTTCTCCATCGAACGGATCCATTCAGAGCCCCTGATCTTGCGTAGATCAGTTCCTCGGTGCGCCTTCCCCCGCCGAACGTCAGAGCATCTTCGTTCCCCTTCAAATCTATGCGAACCTCGTCAATATTGCTCCAGACCTGCTCACCTCCATGTCGCGTAGCTTTCCATCCTCTTTGCAGGTCTGGAAGACCCCGACTGAGGGGTCTTTGAAGTCAAGAATGGAGCTCCAGGTGCCCGATGCTCCAGGCCCCCTCCGATGGGGCCTAGAATCTTTTGATACATCCTTTAGCTGCGGAACATTGAGGCAAACCCGTAGAGCATCTCAAAAACCCAGGAGGAGCTCGGAGCAGAGAGGAGGAGTAGATCAAAGCCATGTAGAGCACTGTTCTTGGAGTGTTCTTTGAAGACATTCTAGGATCGTCCGATCAAGAGTCCCACTCCAGATGCAGCATATGATGTCCAATCAAGAGAGCCTCAACCATCAGATCTCCGCCTGAGGTCTAATCTCAGTCGTCATCACCGAACCATCATCGTGCGCTGTGGAGCTGCTACTTGTCCAAGTGAAGAAATCTAAGCTATCGGCCCGTGTGCAAATAGCGGTAATTTACACTAAACCCCCACCGACTTTTATTATTTCTTTTTAGTATTTAAAATATAGTATGGAGTGTAAAAATTGTAAAATTTATAATGAACCCCCTATTATTCCCAGATATTGCATTCATGTCCATGCCAGCTCAGCTTACGTGGCTTGCCACGTGAGTTGGATATTTTGTAGGCATAACCCCCTGATTTTATATATTTATTTTTAATCCATAAAAATGTATATTTAGTGTTAATTTTTTGGAAAAATTGTACATGGGACCTGGAACTTTTGTATATTTGCATAAATGCCCTTCCAGGCATTTCTAATTTATTTATTTTACGTAAAATTGCATGTATGCCCTTAGGTTTGTGAAGTGGTTCTGAAATGCATGTATAGTTTGTTTTAATTGTAAATAGGTCCCTACCAGAATATTAAATGTTATTACTTGTTTATTTTTTTGTTAAAAATGCCTACTGTTTGTATTTAATTTTGGAAAAATATACGTAAATGCCTAGAGTGACATATTTTCATGCTTTGATTTTTAATTTGCATTTTAGGCATTTATCTATTTATTTAAATTCAAATTATAGCATTAATTCCTTGTTTATCCATAAAAATGCTAAAAAATATTAAAATGCCTCTAAAAATTACAAAAAAATTACATGTTGTTTATTATGACCTATATTAACTTCAGACCAATAATCCATAAAAATAGAAAAAGAAAATGATAAAAATATAAAAAGCTCTATATCCGATAAAAAATAGGAAAAATCTCCCAAAAAATTCCAAAAATGTTTATTTTCCCCTAAATTTTCTCTATACTATTATTTATATATTAAACTTAATTTGATGAATTTTTGACACTTATTGCTATTTTTATCCTTTAAATCACTGCAGCCTAGTTATTTAATCCTTATTTTTGGATTTTTTAATTATAAAAATACCTAAAAATATGTGAACTTCCAAAAAAATCACAAAAACATTAGAAAACACATAAAAACCTAAAAATACTTTTCCTTGATTTTTGGACTATTTATAGATATATATTATATATTATCTCTCTATATACATTATCTATATACTTATATTGTGTACTAATATATTCTATATAATACATTTTTATTTTATATTTAAAAATAAAAAAGAAATTAAAAATTAGCAAAATTAAGAACAAAAAAGGAAAAAATAATTTAAAAAAAATAAAAAACCCACATAAATAACTTAAAGATAAGTATTTACATAATACACATTACTTAGCAATAATTATAGGCTACCTAGCTTGTTCTCTGTGGTTTGACCTCTACATACTTACATGACATTATTGTTTGTAGAGTATAATAAATTACTCCTCACATTTTTGGCCATTCGTTGCTTATTTTTACGTTGTGGGTACTTGTTGATTGAACATGGGTTCTCTTCACCTCAACAACACTCTATCTTCACACTCCATAAGGATACATTTTAGACCCGCATAGTAGAAAACCCTGTTCAAAAAATGGTGCAGTTTCCAGGGAGCAACTGTGTAGCCGAGTTGTCTTTTTTATTCATTCATTCATTTGTTTGTACAAAGTTTTCTATCTTCTTTTTACTTCTATATATCTCATTCCTTATTTTGTTTAAACACATTATTTGATTAATTGTGCTAATACACCTCTTTTGTTGTATTTGTTGCGAGGGCCTGCGACGCAAGGATGACTTCTTAGGAGGTAGTTGCAACTGAGAAAGGTGGAGTCTGGCCTTCACCACAAAACCAGTTGGAGAGGCAACATGCATAGAAAGGAGACTAATTAGCATGCATTTTAGTTGGAATTATATTTTGGCGAGAGAGATATTCGGTTGTTCATTATTAATTTGTAATAAATATGGACTTGGACACTACTCTTCACAACGAGGTCCATTGCCCAGGTGTTTTCTCACCTGGGGGCCTCGTCACGGTTTTCCAACTTTTCCTCTCCTTCTACCTTTATTTATCCCTATTTAAACCTGTATTTTTATTTGTTTCTTGATATTTTGAGTCTTCCACCTTTCTTTTCATTTATTTTGTATGCATGGAGCTCCTAGACTTTCAATTTGCTTGTGTAGGTAATTAGGTCCAAACACTGTCAAGAATTATTTACCTATAGTCTCTTACATTTGGATCTAGTCAAATTAATAAATGTTGGTTATTTGGACTTAAATCCACACGTCAAGAGAGGCATCATACAACACTAGCAGGACCCATTATGCCCAACATCAAGATGTCTCCAAGACCAGACCCTGTGGTTTATTTTTGAATAATTAACATATGGTTCTTCACGACTAATAACAGCTACTGTTTAGAACGATTTTGTCGATTGTACACCTCCATGTAAATAAGTTTAAATGTTCTATTTTGTATACCATATTAAGAGTTGGAAGCACTGTAAGCCCTCTAACTCTGCATGCATCATTAGAATTAATGATGAGATTTCCACCATCGAATCAACTTGCGTGACTTTTTTTGCTATCTCCCTCTGATTTTGCATACCTAGGACTTAAATGAAAATCTACAAAATTGTAAGGTGCTTGTATGCAAAATATCAAAAAAGGTGAAAACCTAAAAATCTAAAACAAGGGATCTGCCAAATAAACTTTGACCTTAATTAAAACCTGTAATGGACCTCATTGCTTTGGGTTCATAAAGCCCTAAATGTTTTCAGGAACCTTAGGCGGGGACCAAAACCCATCCGATGAGGGAGGCATGACCCGCTAAGGATTAGAGCCCAAAACTCAATCTCTAACTACCTTGTGTATCGCCTGCATTTTTGAAGTATTGGCACTTCTATCGTACATGACCGAGTAGGGCCTATCAGCGATGGTGTTCCCACCTCGTGTGGAACATCGACTTGGTTCGAAGTACTGAGCTTAGGCCTCACCTTCACGGGGGTATCTGTTTCATCGGTTTGCGTCCGAGTAGGTCCTTGCATGTTCATGGGTGATCCAGTTGCAAGCGAGGTCCGAAATAGTGGTTTCGCCTATCAGCTTCCTCCCTCTTATTCTTTGGTTGAGTAGGGATCCTAGAAGGGTTACAAGGACCTCAAAAAGTGTAGATGACATGTTAAAAGGAGGAGGACAAGTACATGATACTTTTCTGTCAGTACTCTCCATCCTATATGGTTAGCATGCTAAGGACTTGTTAAAAGATATGCCTAAAATAAGAACTCTAAAAATAAAAAGATAAAAATAACCGATCCTTTATGGCTTCACATTGTGTTGAGTTGGTGAATCCAATTCTTTATTGTGTTTGTATGGATCTAGATTAAGGTTTAAAGATCAAGTCCCGCACATTTGCACAAATTTTGTTATATGTATCTCCTCTTTGACCACCTGATCGTTTCGAGCCTTTCTACTATTTTACACTCCTTTTTATTCCTTGTTGACTATCATATCCTTCTTCCCGCAACGATCCTCTTTTGCTCCATGATGTCGATCCATGGATGGTTTAGTAGGGACTCCGTCGATACCTACATCGATTCCATGGGCTCGACATCATCAATAATTCGAGACGATTCCTGAGAACCCGATTCGGACCTTGCGAACCAATCTCCGGATTCCTCATCTTCTTTCTACTCTACTTTATATAAATCGAGACCAACTTTTGTCTCACTTTTGCCTATTGGGTGGCCATTGCTCACAGAATGTTCCTCCGCTTGCATGATGCCCACTATAGCGCCACCGCTCACACGGTGGCCATTGCTCGCAAATCTCTCCTCTGCTTGCTCGACGTCCATCGTAGCGCCACCACTCACATGGTGGCCATCGCTCGCAGATTGCTCCTCCAACACCTCCAACCATAGTGGCACCAGTCTTTTCCCTATCATCAACGTCGTACCCTGTGGAGATGCCAACTTGTTTCCTCGAATCAGGAATCTTTTACTCCATTCACAACCATCTGATATTGACCCTAATATCAGATTTATCACTGATGTTGGCATTCAAATTCAAGTGGTTTGATTGGGATTCTCTTATATTGCAGATAGAAGCCGGTTTCAATCCTGGATCTCAATCCAGAATTCATCTCTTCAGACTTAGACCCAGAAATGGCTCCTCAGGGAAAGGGCAAGGGACAACAACTACCCCAACTAGAGCAAGATTCCATGCCAGATCAGAATCAAGTGAATGCTCAGTTGTTGGCTTCCATCCAAGCCATTATGCAGCAACTGACTGAGCAGGTACTCGTACAGAATGCATTTCAAGATATACTGAATGATATGAAGAATATACCGACAGGAGGAGAAGGAGATGACAAAAGACCCCCTGATGATCCAGATCAGGAAGAAGAGGGGGAAAGGAATGAGAAACCCAAACTGACACTGGAAGAACTTATAATCCTAAGGACAGTCAGATGATCGAGTGGATCCGCATCCCACCGGTTCCTTGCTCTTCTACCTACTTTTCATGGGAATACATACGAGGAGCCATACATTTACCTGCAACAGTCCTCTCGCATCTGCAGAACTACCCACTACACTAACATTCCGTTAGATGTAGTGAAGATGATTGTCTTTCCCTTCACCCTCTAGGACAAGACGCTATACTGGGTCAATCATTTGGGAAAAGTCGTGACGACTTGGGAGGACTTAAATATGCATTCCTTCACAAGTTCTACCCTCTCGGTCGACTCAACCAGATGCGAGCCAGTATTAGTAATTTTTCTTAGATAGCCCACGAGTCCATACATGAAGCATGGGAATAATTTATGGATCAACAGTAGAAGTTCCCCCACCATGACATACCGAGGACTAGATTGTTCCAACACTTTTCCGGGGTCCATAATGTAGAGAGACAAAGATTAGTTGACGCTGCCTGTGGGGGGATCCCACTTCAATAAGGATGAAGATGTAGTCTGGCAAATCTTTGGAGAAATGACTGAAATAAAGGCCACCCTCTCTTCATCCCATGCTTATCAGAAATAGCCTCAGGTCCTCCACAAGCCAGTCCGCATGGCAGTGTCCCGTGAGGTAGAAAGAGATGAGAGCTCCAACCTCATCATTATTGGGGGACATCTCTTGAAGGTTTACATTATCGAGACGCGGTCACAGGATCTTGAGAAGCTCACTCTGATCGAACAGAGAACACAACACTTGGATAAGCTAGACCAAATCACCAAGCAGTTGGAGCTGTTGATGAGAACCATCAGTTCATGTCATCCGATGACACCATTGTCATCGACTCATGCTATGAAGAAAGATGAACCATCACCTCCACAACAACCTCAGCCGAGTCAGCAGCAACCGACGATCCAACACGTGTACTACGTGCAGGAACCCGAGCAGGCCCCATCGCAGCAACATATGGTGGTTTAACAACCATATTACCTATCATCTTCTAATCCAGCATTCCCACCACCACCTCTGATCCAAGAAGTCAACGGTGTCTAGAGAAATGATACACAATTGGCCCGTCTTGATGGGTAACCCTAGGGCCAGACACCAGCCAAACGATCATAGCACCAACCTCAAGATGGTCGCTTTGCACAGACCGTTCAACCTCAGCCTCAGTATCAACATCACCAGTCTCCACAGTACCATAATAATTGGAGACAGTCCAACAGAACAATCGTACTGTCAACAATAGACGTACCATCAATACACAACTGGACCTCGATAGAAGTGCTCTCCTCCTTTATACCAGCAATATCGACTTCCTCCTCCTCAGCAACAATATCAACAGTCTCAGCCTCAGCCTCCCAACCAACAACCATAGTGTGTCAGCACGCTGAACCTTCCGAGGCGGTTCCTGTGAACCAGAGCCTAGATTTCTTGGCCCAATTGGTTAAAGGCCTAGCAGAGATGAAAAGGAAGCCAGACAACCTGAAGGCCACCAGAACTCCTATCCCGACCCAGGTCAAAGCTAATCCCAATAATTACAAGAGAAAAGGGCAGGTAGAATGTGATGTCCCATCTGTGCATGTAGAGTCAGATGATTGTAATTTTGCTTTGTCTAATGTTGTTGTTCTTAGGAGCGGTAGAACCTTGCCTCCATTTTCCACAATCAAAGGGAAGAATAAAACTTCATCGGGTGAATCGTCGTCTTCTCATCAGTTGTGCCGACTACATGTTTGGGTGAGGAAGAAGAAGAAGGAGGAGGAGCCATGCTAGTTGTCATCCACTGCCACCTCCATCAGCAAAAAGAAAAAAAAATCAAAAAAATCAAAAGACCAAAGAGAAGATCACAGTCAATGTGAAGCCGTGTCAACAATGAGAAAACAAGCCACAACAGCTACTCAGAGCCAACCGACAGAGCGGAGACCACACTTTTTGCATGTCCACCAGTAGTCGCACCATCATCTCCAGAATGTACACATTTTTGCAGTCTGGATGTACATAATATTGTGAAAAGAATTATATTTTAAATAATAACAATGCTTTTGATTTCACTTTTGTATTCCTTTTCCTGATGCAATACAAAAATTCAAAAAAATGGCAAAAAGAAAAAGTGCATTGTCTGATCTATGAGTTGTGGATATTCTTAAAAATTTGACTGCTGAATTGCTGTTAATGCAAGCGATGGAATAAATACCCGCCGTGAAGAAGGGCTTAAAGGAAGAATGTACAAACAAGTGTCAGTCAAATCACAACAACAAACACTAGCAAGTTGAGAAGCACGTCCTCACCATGGCTACAGATGTAGCCATCAGCAACCTCCTTCAGAAGAAGCAAGACAAAGGAGAACCTTTGATCCGATGCAAAATTTTTGATCGTCTTAAAGCAAACCCACTTGATAACGGATCTTCCTTTAACCTCTTGACCTCATCGTTACTACAAGAATTCGAGCTGGGTCCATCGAAGCAGACGAACATGATCTTTCAGTTCGCTGATCGATCCATAAAACATCCCGGAGTTCTGTTGGAAGATATTGCCATGAAGGTGCAGGACATGTAGTTTCATGTTATATCGCAGTCCTTGATATGGACTCTTATGCACCACTACTTCTGACTCCAATTATCCTTGGATGACCATTCTTGCGCATTGTAGAGGTCGTGGTTGACTATGGGTCTGGGAATATCACGTTCAGCTCGACAAATCACAGAGTTACCATAGACATGGTCAGTGAGCCGAAAGTTGTATCTGATGAAAGTCATGCAGCACTGCTTGAATCAAACTATGACTTTATTGCAGAAATCATAGATACATAACTCTTGCTGAATGACACATGGATCCTATAAATCATCTTTCTTTAGGAGAACCTGGAAAGCACAGTCGACACTAGCTCCGATATCACTTAGGAGACAATATCTAATTTGTTGATGCATCTCTTTGATTCAGAAGATTCAGGCCGGTACGAACATGATGACTCATTGCAGATTTGTGCGGCACATTATCAGTTCAACCACAAGCCACTGAGGTGAGCAACACCTCCAAATTCTCGACAGATCATCCACCCACCAGCATAATTTCCGAAGTAACCGAGAAGCAGGCCAGATCAGAGCCCTAATTAAAGCCACTTCCAGCAAGTCTTAAGTATGCCTTCCTTGCAGGTGCAACAAATGTGTATCCTGTCATCATCAGCAACAGACTGGCCCCGGATCAAGAATCTTGGCTTCTTACGGTTCTAGAGAAAAATCGCAAGGCAATTGGTTTGCGTGTATGAGACCTCCGCAGGATAAATACCGCTCTATACTCACACCATATCTATTTGGAAGAAGACGCTAAGCCATTCTGAGAGTTTTAAAGAAGATCGAACTCAAATTTGCAGGACGTCGTCATGAAAGAGATCGCAAAATGGTGTAACACATGCTTCATTTATCCCATCTCCGATTAAAAATGGGTAAGCCCTCTGCATGTAGTTCTAAAGAAATCATGGCTTACCATGGTTACAAACGAAAAAGTAGAGGAGATTTCTACTCGAGTACCGACATCCTAACACATATGTGTTGACTATCGCTGCCTCAATGCAACAACCAAGAAGGGCCACTTTCAATTGCCATTCTTTGATCAAGTTCTGAAGAGACTAGCTAGCAAGGAGTTCTTTTGCTTTCTGGATGGGTATTCTAGGTACAACTAAGTGGAAATCACCCTGGAGGACCAAGAGAAGACTATCTTCACTTGCCCGTTCTGCACATACGCTTTGAGGAGAATGCCCTTTGGTCTATGCAATGCCCCTGCCACATTCTAAAGATGCATGCTTGCAGTCTTCGTCGAGATGGTTGGCAGTTTTCTTGAGGTGTTTATGGATGACTTCTCTGTCTATGATGATAGTTTCGATTCCTGTCTTGAGCACCTAGACAGAGTACTTCAGAAATGCTGTGAAGTAAATCTAGTTCTATCTTGAGAAAAGAGACACTTCATGATCACAAAAGGGATTATCGTTGTTTCCAAAAATGGCATTGAAGTCAACCCGACAAAGGTGGATGTGATCGCCAATCTAGAGCCACCTCAGACTGTCAGGAATGTTAGGTCATTCTTGGGACAAGTGGGTTTCTACAGGAGATTCAACAAAGATTTCAGTTGCATCGCCGGACCTCTCACTAAATTGTTGTGCAAGGAGACCTAGTTTCATGTTGATTAGTAGGTTCTCCTTGCGTTCAGTCAATTAGAAGAGATAATCATCCAAGCTCTAGTCCTACAGCTATCAGATTGGTCTCTACCATTTGATATCATGACAAATGCGTCAGACTTTGCAGTTAGGGTTATTCTATGACAAAGGAAAGACAAGGAGCCTTATGCCATTCACTATGCCATCAAAACACTAGATGAGGCTCAGAGAAATTGCACTGTCATAGAGAAAGAATTGCCGACTGTGGTGTTCGCCCTTGAGAAGTTCAGATCATATCTACTTGGATCTAAAGTCACATCTATACTGACATGTAATATCCCTAAGACCTAGAGATTAACTAAGTCTAAGTGATGGATCAATTGTGAGAGCTTGTTGGCCATGAAGATGGTAAGAGTTGAAATGTCTTTGTGGCTAAGTAAGATTAGAGACTAAGTAAGGATTAGTAGTCAATTATGGATTACTATTCATGGGTGGGCCTTCGTTGCAAATAAGAGGAGTTGGTGGGGTTTATGATGCAAAATTCACAAGAGTATAAGCACCCTTGGGCGTCACCCCTAACCCCCACTCACCATCTTCTTCATCTTCTTCTTCCCTTAGCCATGGCCAACCACCCTTCTCCCTCCATCTTCTCTCTTTGATTCCCACCTCATTTCTCCACCAAATTTGAAGCTCAATAGCTCAAATCAAAGCTGTGGAAGAGAGGAATGTGGACCAAGTATTGCATGTAAGATCAAAGGCCAAAGAAGAGGAGAAATCAAGCCTTGAAGCTCAAGGTGTAGACAACCCAACATTGTTCTTGGAGAGTTCTTCTTCAAGCTTTTGAAGCTTGATTTGAGGTACAAATTAAACCTTCCTCTTGCTGCCATTTGTAGAGATTTTACCACCTATATTCCAGATCTAAGATCAAGTGTTTGTTTTGGGGATTGTGGTTGTAAAAATTTGAGAAAATGGGACTTATAGTGGGCGATTTTACTTGGTGTCCAGATCTGGTTGTTTTCTTTTTAATCCAAGTTAGACATGTATTTCTTGATCTTTCTTGGGTTCTCTTGGGTAGAATCATATATTGATTAATACTCCATTAAGTTAGACTTAAATCCACGGGTTAGATACGAAATTGCATGTGATTATAACATCTTAAAGAGACTATATCTATTGATGGGTAACCTAAGGTCCTCAGGATGACGGGTGTTACAGGTTTGGTATCAGAGCAAGGTTACCATGATACACGCATTCGCACAATTAAATAGCTTGAATTTTGAGTAACGAGAGTCTTATGACGTCTCGTGAAATCGAACGGGGAAAATTTTTGACATTCATAAGATTTATGTAACGACAAGTCACCAGAACATTTCATTCATATAAGTATCCCAAGAGGAGAAACAGTACAACTGATTATTTCTTAAAAGTGTGCTTAACTATGCTATGATCCGATACAGGGAGGATTAGCATGGAAACACGAGTAGCTCGTGATCAGCCAGGAGAGATGGCGCAGGTGTTAGCCGAACTCGCTGATCTGCGACAGAGACAGGATCAGATACTTGCCCAACAGACTGAGTTGGCAGAGCGACAGACTGGGATGGAGCTGAGGATGGAGGAGCAGTCTGACTCCTCATACCACCCATCCAGGGATGAGTCCGCTAGAGCCGAGCATCTATTCTCTGAGGAGATTCACCAGCATTCTGAGGTAGAAATTCCGAGGGAGTTAGGAGCCAACAGAGCTGAGGTAGGCCAAGGGTCTGTAGCAGGAGTAGAGGTCACAGGGTTTGTTCTTCCTATTGCACCGAGACACCATGATGTCTTCACATACTACCAGAGAGCTGGAGTACCCAGGTTCCAGGGCACAGGTACGTGTGAAGAGGCTGAGCAGTGGCTCAGGACGGTGACAAAGGTGTTCAGGATAATTCAGGCACCACCAGAGTCATGGTTACCCTTTGTTGAGTTCTCCCTTACTGGGTTTGCAGAGCGCTGGTGTGAGGCTACTGTGTTTGAGATGGGGCGTGTGCCGACTTGGACAGACTTTGAGACCCACTTCAGAGCCCACTTAATCTCATGGAAGTGTAGAGAGACACAATGTAGGTTGTTTGCAGAGCTGAGACAGGGCAGGATGACAGCGCGAGAGTACTTTGTGCGCTTCACAGAGTTGTCACGCCACACATCTTCTGCAGCTGCTTTTCCAGATGAGAATCTGGAGAAGTTTGTTCGTGGCATGAGGGAGGACGTTCAGGAGAAGTTGGTAGGGCTGAGACTGACTACCATTGCTGAGGTGACTGACGCAACAAAGCGGATTGAGGACGTCCACGAGAGACATTTTGGGAGTACTTTTAGACCGCCACCGGTACCACAGAGGTCGTCTGGACCTATTCGACGGTAGTTCCGACCACAACGGTCAGCACGACACTTTCGTCCGACCGGGATGACTTCTTCTGGCAGTGTTTGCTCGACCCCCACGACTACTTTGGGAGGAGCACTGGTCAGTAGAGGTTTTGAGGCAGCACATCCATCAGGGTCGCAGAAGTTTGGAGCACAGAGCGCAAGACCCGTAGAGAGTGCCGGTCCATCTTCTACGTCGAGCAGGACGATCAGGTGCTACCAATGCCAGCAGGTGGGACATGTCAGGTCCCAGTGCCCACAGCTACAGACTCCACCACCTCCACCTCCACCACGTTCGAGAGCTACCGGGAGAAGCTCCCAGTACAGAGGTCCGCAAAGACCAGCTCAGAGCGCAGCAAGATCCAGTGCTGGATCTATACATCAGGGACAAATTCACGCAGTTACAACTGAACAGGCACGGTCCGCGGCCACGATCGTGAAAGGTATGATTTCAGTTTCGAGCCACCCTTTTCACAAGTTGTTTGATTCTGGTGCTACCCATTCGTTTCTTGCTGTGAGGCTTCTATCCACTTTGGGTAGAGTCACGGAGGACGTAGATCCTCCATTTCACATCCGAGGGCCAGGCGGACAGTTGTTCATGATTTCAGAGATAGTTAGAGGGCTACCAGTGTCCATAGGGGTCACAAGATGACTGCAGACTGCCTTCTACTACATCTTGATGAGTTCGACATGATTTTGGGCATGGATTGGTTGTCTACACATCATGCCTTAGTCGACTGTTACAGGAAGAGTGTTGTCTTCAGGATCCTCAGCTTGACAGAGTTCACTTTTGAGGGGACATTGCAGGACTCCAAGATGGAGTACATTTCAGTGCTGAGAGCACATCGACTGGTTGATCAGGGATGTGACATTTTTTTGGCCTTTGTTTAGGAGGTTACAGACAGAGAGCCGATGGCTCATGACATTAGAGTTGTGTCGGAGTATCCCGACGTGTTTCCTGAGGAGCTACCAGGACTACCTCCAGTTAGAAATCGAGTTCGAGATCTCGTTGCTTCCCGATACGCAACCGATCTCCATGGCTCCGTATTGCATGGCACCCGTAGAGCTGAGAGAGCTGAAGGTGCAGTTACAGGAGTTGCTTGACTTGGGCTTTGTGAGGCCAAGCACTTCACCTTGGGGCGCTCCTGTACTTTTTGTTCGGAAAAAGGATGGAACCATGCGGTTGTGCATTGACTACAGGCAGCTGAACAAGAGGACGGTGAAGAACTGTTATCCTCTACCATACATTGATGATCTATTTGATCAGCTACAGGGATCTTCGGTGTTCTCGAAGATCGACCTCCGCTCAGGTTACCATCAGTTGAGGACTCGGGAGACAAACATCCCGAAGACAGCCTTTCGGACATGGTATGGCCACTACGAGTTTGTGGTTATGCCATTCGGACTGACGAATGCCCCCGCGGCATTCATGGACATGATGAACCGAGTGTTCCATCCTTAATTGGACAAGTTTGTTGTGGTATTCATAGACGACATGCTGGTTTACTCGAGGAATGAATGGGACCATAAGAGCAACTTGAGAGCAGTACTTGGTACCTTGAGAGAGCATAGACTGTATGCCAAGTTGAGTAAGTGTGAGTTTTGGCTACCTCAGGTCTCATTTTTGGGACACGTCATCTCAGAAGCAGGAGTCGTAGTGGACCCTACGAAGATAGATGCAGTGATGTCTTGGGAGCAGCCCAAGACAGTGACACAGATCCGTAGTTTTCTTGGTTTGGCAGGCTATTACAGACGCTTTGTCAGCAACTTTTCAGGGATCGTACTACCCTTGATGCGTTTGACGTAGAAGGGAGTACCTTTTGTTTGGGATAGTTCGTGCGAGCAGGTCTTCAGGACACTGAAGGAGAGACTTACTACAGCTCCGATTCTTGCTCTACCGTCAGGTACACAGGACTACGCGGTTTACACAGACGCGTCAGGTAATGGTTTGGGAGTAGTGCTGATGCAGAGGGGGCATGTGTGCCTATGCTTCGAGACAGTTGAGACCGCATGAGCGGAATTACCCCACGCACGATCTTGAGTTGGCGGCAGTGGTCTTCGCTATGAAGACCTGGCGCCACTACTTGTACGAGGTTAACTTTGAGATCTTCACAGACCACAAGAGTCTGAAGTACATATTTGATCAGAAGGAGCTGAACATGAGACAGTACAGATGGTTAGAGCTGCTGAAGGACTACGATTGCACGATCTCTTACCGTTCCAGTAAGGGAAACGTGGTTGCTGACGCCCTCAGCAGGAGAGCGCACATGGAGGGTACGATGAACTGGCTATACACTTGGGACTTACTTGCAGCACTGACGGATTGGCATCCGCAGGACAGTGCGTCTTCTCCCATTTCCTTACCTCCGAGGTACAACAGTCTTTGGGACCGTGTAGTGGCAGGTCAGCAGACAGACCCATGGATTCGCGACAGATACACGCGGGCAGTGAAGGATGAGTTTGACGACTTTGTTGTCTCATAGTCGATTCTGTGGAAGGCAGGTCGGGTAGTGGTTCCCAACGATGAGCAACTACGAAGAGACATACTTGACGAGGCGCATTGTTCGCATCTTTCCATTCATCCCGGCAGTACGAAGATGTACCATGATCTTTGCAGACATTTTTGGTGGGACGGGATGAAGAGGGACATAGCTGGGCATGTTTGCAGGTGTTTGACTTGCCAGATGGTGAAGACGGAGCATAGACGACCACCTGGTTTACTGCAGCCTCTCCCCATTCCTGAGTGGAAGTGGGAGAGCATTTCGATGGACTTTGTTACGGGGTTGCCAAGGGCACCGGGAGGCCACGATTCCATTTGGGTCATTGTTGATAGGTTGACGAAGTCAACCCATTTTATACCTGTTAGCATGACTTATACACCTTCTCAGTTGGCCAGGTTGTACATACAGCACATTGTGAGGTTACATGGCATACCCCACGAGGTAGTGTCTGACAGAGACTCAAGGTTCACTTCCCATTACTGGCAGCAGTTCATGTCTGCATTACAGATCGAGCTGAAGATGAGTTCAGCGTACCACCCTCAGACGGACGGACAGAGCGAGCGTACGATACAGACCTTGGAGGATCTTTTACGCGCATGTTCTCTAGATTGGAAGGGATCCTGGAAGGATCATTTACCTCTTGTTGAGTTCACTTACAACAACATCCATCATTCGAGCATCGGCATGGCACCATTCGAGGCTCTTTACGGGCGGAGATGCCTTACACCAATCAGTTGGCGTGAGTAGGCGATCATCCGTTGTGGATCTCTTGGAGGAGACTGCGAGGGTTGTTGACTTGGTGAGGGGGAAGCTTTTGACGACACAGAGTCGCCAGAAGAGCTATGCAGATCAACGACGCCGACACTTGGAGTTTCAGGTTGGAGACTTTGTTTTCCTACGTGTATCGCCCATGAAGGGGATACAACGATTTGGAGTTTGTGGCAAGCTGGCGCCACGCTTTGTTGGGCCATTCGATATACTTTCACGTGTTGGGAAAGTTGCATACAGACTGCCACTTCCCCCACGTTTGGCGGCTATACACGACATATTCCATGTGTCGAACTTGAGGAAGTACGTGCACGATCCTCGGCACATCATCAGCTATGAGAGCCTTGACATAGAGCCAGAGTTGACGTACGAGGAGGAGCCAGTGCAGATACTTGATTTTGCGGTCAGGAGGCTTCGGAACAAGGAGATTCCCTTGGTCAAGATCCTATGACACCGACAGGGTGTTCAGGAGGCGACATGGGAGACCGAAGCAGCTATGCGCGAGATACCTGCGACTCTTCTCAGGTACTTCCGCAGTTTAGTTTATCAGTTCTCTGTTTGGCAAATCATTTCACTTTCTGGGTAAAAACCTTCTTTGAGGTTTTTATGGGTTAAAAACCTTTTGAGGTTTTTATGGCAGACCGACAAACCCAACTTAGAAGTGGTCTCGAGGACGAGACTCTCTTTGAGGTTTTTATGATTGTAATATCCCTAAAACCTAAAGACTAACTAAGTCTAAGTGATGGATCAATTGTGTGAGCTTGTTGGCCATGAAGATGGTAAGAGTTGAAATGTCTTTGTGACTAAGTAAGATTAGAGACTAAGGATTAGTAGTCAAATATGGATTACTATTCATGGGTGGGCCTTGGTTACAAATAAGAGGAGTTGGTGGGGTTTATGATGCAAAATTTCCAAGAGTATAAGCACCCTTGGGCGTCACCCCTAACCCCCACTCACCATCTTCTTCATCTTCTTCTTCCCTTAGCCATGGCCAACCACCCTTCTCCCTCCATCTTCTCTCTTTAATTCCCACCTCATTTCTCCACCAAATTTGAAGCTCAATAGTTCAAATCAAAGCTGTGGAAGAGAGGAATACAGATTAAGTGTTGCATGTAAGATCAAAGGCCAAAGAAGAGGAGAATCAAGCCTTGAAACTCAAGGTGTAGACAACCCAACATTGTTCTTGGAGAGTTCTTCTTCAAGCTTTTGAAGCTTGATTTGAGGTACAAATTAAACCTTCCTCTTGCTGCCATTTGTAGAGTTTTACCACCTATATTCCAGATCTAAGATCAAGTGTTTGTTTTGGGGATTTTGGTTGTAAAAATTTGAGAAAATGGGACTTAGAGTGGACGGTTTTACTTGGTGTCCATATCTGGTGGTTTTCTTTTTAATCCAAGCTAGACATGTATTTCTTGATCTTTCTTGGGTTCTCTTGGGTAGAATCATATATTTATTAATACTCCATTAAGTTATACTTAAATCCATGGGTTAGATACGAAATTGCATGTGATTATAACATCTTAAAGAGACTATATCTATTGACGGGTAACCCAAGGTCCTCGGGAGGACGGGTGTTACATGACCACTTTGCTATACGGTACTTACAACAGAAGAAGGATGTCAAGCCTAGACTGACCAGGTGGATCCTTCTCCTCCAGGAGTTCGATTTGGAGATCAAAGACAAACATGGGGTTCAGAATGTGGTAGAAAATCACCCCTCTAGAATTGTACAGCAAGAGCCTCCACTGAACAGTATACACCCATCACAGACACCTTTCCTGACGAGTTGATTTTGGCTATGGATTCACTTCCTTGGTATGCCAATATTATGAACTACCCCATTTCTGGTGTAGTCCCACAAGATTGGACGAAGATCAAGAAGGACAAGGTCCTGTCCCAAATCCATTTCTACCAACGGGAAGACCTATTTCTATTCATGGAAGGAGCAGATTGCATTTGGCGACGGTGCATCCCTCAAGAGGAGCATCATAGTATCCTCGAACATTATCACTCATTCAAATATGTTGGACACCACTCTGGAGACAAAAGAACAACAAAAGTATTGGAGTGTGGCCTCTGGTGTCCTATACTATTTAAGGATGCTGCAACATTTGTGAAGCACTACACTTACTGAAGGGATTGGGAGGCACCCTTACAGTTAAAGATTCCATGCCCATGAAGTTCATTCAGATTTCAGATATATTCGATGCTTGGGGCGTCAATTTCATGGGATCCTTTCCCAACAGTCAGGGATATGAGCACATCCTTCTTGACATTGACTATGCGAGTCATTGGGTTGAAGTTATTCCCGTCCGAACCGCAGACAACCGTACAATTTGTCGGTTTTTGAGAGAGGACATCATTTCACGATTTGTAATACCAAAGATCCTAATATCATATGGGGGCAGTCACTTCATTAACAAAGAGGTCAGAAAATTAATGAAGGAGTACGACATCGAGCACGTAGTCTCTTCTCCTTATCATCTTCATACCAATGGCATGACCAAGCTATCAAATAGAGAAATCAAGACGATCATGTAGAAGCCAGTGAAGCCAGAAAGAATCGGTCTCAACTCTTGGACTCCGTTCTTTGGGCGTGCAGAACCGCTTACAAGTCTCCCTAGGTCATGTCTCCCTACCATCTTGTATAGGGAAACCCGTGTCATCTACCTATGAAGTTGATTCACAAATCATTGTGGGAAATCAACATTTGCAATAGGGACTCATAAAAAGGTGGTCAGCAAAGGAAAGAGGACATGAGCAAGCTCCTGGAATTCCAAGAATATGCTTATGATAACACATTAATGTACACAGAGAAGGTTAAATGTTGGCATGACCGACACATCAGCGAAAGACCTTCAAGACTGGACATAAAGTGTGGCTATTAGACGCAAAGTTGAAGATATTCTCGGGCAAATTAAAGAGTAAATGGACATGGTCATTCAGAGTGAAAGAAGTGCGTGACAATGGAAGCATCTCCATATCAGATTTGTCAGTTGACGCACAACCATTCATCATCAATAGTCAGTTACTGAAGTTGGACCTTGAGCATGCTACTTTCTTGGCCATTGTCGACTCAGTTCAAGTGACATGCAATGAAGAAGCCTCCACAACCTCAGCAACATCGAAAGATTCAGATAATGTTCCTCAAAAAAATTTCCTCTAGTTTTCTTCTTTTCTTCTTTTCTGAAGTATTTTCTATTTTCTGCTCTGTTTTCTGCATTCATTGGCTATATACTTAGGATATGCTTCATCCTAAGTATAGGGAGGATGAGTGACTTCATGTTCATTCCTTGTCTCACCACATGTCTCCTCTCTTGTTGATATTCATATATATACTTAGGGATATCTTACCCTAAGTACAGGGGAAGATAGGTGAAGAACCATAAAATACCCTTGTTAATTTTTTGAAATTAATGTTTGATTTGGTCGTTGCGGTCGGTCAAATTAGGATTGATAAAAAACCACCTCTTAATTAATGTGCCAATTAAAGCGAGCGGTCAACTTTTTTTTACTTAAGTCCAAGGTTGAACTCAGGGAGGCAACTATCTCCTTAGGTTGGTTTTTAGTCGATCTCAAGGTTTAAGTTTCAAAGAAATATATTTTTTATATTTTTAAGTGCAAACAATAAATGAAATGAAGTTGTGGCGAAGTTTAGGGATTAAAATGTAAATTAAGTTCAAACAGTGTTATAAAAATCTCAAACTTGGTTAGAATGTGAAATTTGATGAAATGAGGCTACTATAATATTTTTGGAATTTTTGGGTGCAAAATAAATAAATAATGAATTTATGAATGCAAGAAGTGTGATTTTCAATAATTGAATATAATAAATACTAAATCTATTTTGTTTTCAAGAAATCAAATTTTCTAAAGATATATCACTAGGTAATGTATCTCAGAAAAATCTTAAACTCAAAAAATGTTGAAGTTAATACCTATTAAAAATTAATTAATAGAACACACAAAATGATTTTTATAGAGAGAAATATGCATGCAAATCAATTCTTTTTAGGCGCAATGTCGATTTTTTTTTGAGCAACGGTTCATTTAATATGAAATTCAAAGCACAGAGTGAGCAAAGTATGCAATATTCCACAACAACAACAATAATTAATTAACCATAGAGAATAAAAATATCATTAGCATGCCACAATGAAAATAATTAATTAAGCACAATTTTTTAAATAATACATTGATGCCAAAATGAGGTTCAAATGATTGAATAAAACTAGGGTTCTGGTTGCAATTTACAATGATAAAATAAAATAAAATCAATGTAGTGAACATGGACTAGGATGCCAATACCTATACCCATGAGGGTATGCATGCAATTTTTCCAGTGGTGGCGTGCGCCTCACGTGACCTTTGAGTGGTTGGACCTGGAGGCAAATGAGTGCTTCTAGTGGGGTCTTTCAGAAAAATTTCAATCCGTCACGTGCTATGCATGTGACCCTTGAGCGAGGGTATGACTCTAGATATGCCGACCTTCAGGGGCTTCCTCGCAAGTGTTCCCAAGCATCACGTGAGGAGCATGTGAGCGCCTTGGGAACTTGTTCCCGGAGTGGCAGAGGTGGCTCGCGGAGAAGGGTGAGGTCGATGGCGATCGGTTGTAGTGGGCTCGATGGCGGGAAGAGCTGGCGATGTAGCAAAGGGCTTTTGGAGAAGGAACATAGCAGCGAGGCGAGGCTCCTCCCTCCTGGATCCGTTGACGATGAAGGTGCTTGCTGGTCGCTGGAGTCTAACGACAGGGGTACAAGAGGGTTACGAGTTGGCGGTGGTTGAGCGTGTCATGAAGGTTGAGTGCATTACGGTAGGCTGGGCAACCTGAGCGTGATGGTGAAGATGGAGCGGGGGAACTGTGTTGAGTGGAGCAGGGCAGCAGCTCTACTGCGTACGGGTGGTGGTAGACGATGTATTCGAGGTGCAAGCTACTGGCGATTCTTCTGGAGGAGCAGAGGAAGGTCGATGGAGTGAGGTCGGTGGTGAAAAGCAGAGCGGAAGCCTAGCTGCGCAAAGATGGAAAGTGGTGCAGTAGCAAGGAGATCGAGAAAGATGCAGGGAACAGAGGAATTGATGGAAAACAGAGAAAAGAAAATAGGGTAGTAGTCGATGGGGGGATAGAGCGGCGGAGACCAGCTCCTTTGGTGATCGCCTTGACTCCACGGTAGAGGAGGAGTCTAGGATGATCTCTCCTTGGAAGAGGGTGCTCGCCGACGGGCGTGGGGCTGTCACCACCCACGATGTGGCTCCTTCTGCAACTGGATATGGCGGATGCCAATGGAGGTTGACGAAGAGGGATTAAATAGGGACCGGTGAGAGGATAATGGGGATTAGGTGGTTGCGGTGGTTGAGCAATGAGGGGATGAGGAGCAGAACCCCAGGGGTTACGGGTCGTACGCGAGGATGCAAAGGCGGAGGTTGCATAGATTATGCGCGACGACTCGGATAGGGAGAGGGAGAGCAGCACGTGCTGGGATCGTACGAAGGGGGGCACATGACCAGCACTTACCATGGTTTAAATATTTTTTTATAAAATGAAATAAATAAGGTCAAAAAACGAGTAACACGTGGCAGCTCCAGGAACTGCGACGTGTCAACTCCAGAAAAATCAAAAAAATAAACGAGAAGACAAATGAGACAGAAATAGTAAACCAAAAAATTTCTCCACGAAAGTTGATCGTCTCGTTGAGATCAACTTTCATGAAGGGATCAAGAGCAAAAGAGGCCATCTGCAAAAAAAATGATATTTTTGGGGTGCTCTATGTACATAGAATACCTTGATTTTTGGGTTTTGCAATTATTTTATGATTTTTAATTGAGAGAAAAAAATAGAAAATTATAATAAAATACAAGATAAATATTTACATATTAACCTATTTTTTTTATTTCTAGTAAATAAGAAAATAAAATAAAGTGAAAGAAGTGAGATAATTGTACAGACTTACAAGGGACACTCAGACTTGGTCAGTTTCTTTGATTTCAGTCTCATTTTGAATTTGGATTTTTGTGCATTTTATTAAAACTTTCATTAAAGAATATAAATGAAAAAGAAATAAAAGGAAAAGGGTTATGCACATAAAATAATAGGTCAAAATCAGGTAAAACACAAATTGCGCAAAAGAGACCCAAAACCCAACTTTCGCATATGAGCTCCGATTTTTATGAAATTGGTCTTGTTTTGAAGGTATTTGAACATATATTACTTTAAAAGCAAGTATACTAAAATCGGACACTATATGTGGAAGATATGCTTGTTTTAGTTTGCCTATTCTGAAATTGGAGTTTTGTCTCACGGGTCAATTATTTGAGTTAGTAATTTTTTTGGTATTCTTCCTTTAATATTGTTAGTAATATGTACACAATGGAGGTGGTTTGAGGTCAATAGGAGTTAGCATGAATTAGTAAAAAATGCATAAAATTAGGTGGAAATGTGAAGATGATTATGAATGCAATTATGTGTGTTAAAATGCAGATATTAATTCTAAGTGCATGAATGGTAAAATTGCAGAATAAATGATGAAATGCAACTAATTACTCAAGAACGAAGCTCCATTTTCATCTTTTAGTATGATGAATCACAAATTCATCACCCCCTATGCTTAAACTTTGCTCTTCCCCGAGCAACTGAAATGAAATGCAAAAGTGAAATGATTTTGGATCCCATACCAAAGTCATGAACAATAGGTGAAAATGGAGATAGACCCGATCTTTGGATTAATAGTGTGGCGGAACTTCTGTGAGAATTAATGTTTTAAAATCAACAACCCTCGAGTTCTACATATCATTGTAACAGTTCCATCTCAGAAGTCATCTTAGATCAATCCTTCTCCCAAAGCATATCCCATGAACATTGAACATTTGTCTCATGTGTGTGAAAGGTTTAAGATCTTCCCATCAAGAATGTTGGACTATCATGCAAACCTCTCCCCCAATAACTCGTCCTCGGGGAGTCAGGTATTTCCTTCTAAGGCCTGTCGTGATGTGTTCACATTCGAAAAGAGGGAGAAATAAGAAGAAGGGGAAAAGAACTTGAGGGTGACCAGTGTAGTTACTCTCCTTGTGGAGCTGGCCAGTTTAGCCAAGTCCCCACCAAGATCTGC
The DNA here is from genome assembly GCA_037367405.1 of Ottelia alismoides. NCBI lineage: Eukaryota > Viridiplantae > Streptophyta > Magnoliopsida > Alismatales > Hydrocharitaceae > Ottelia > Ottelia alismoides. The sequence continues at coordinate 105,862 of JAZKJV010005107.1, read as the reverse complement.
AGGTTTTCTTGAAGATTGGATCTTTTTGATCAAATATATATTTGGTAGTTTGGCTTATTTTTGTATGGATTTTTGGTAACTCTGCATAGATCTTTTGCTCCCCTATGGATTGGAATCTTTTTTCCGTACATGTTTTGGGGTCATAGAAAAAAAATGTGCCCAGCCATCCATCCCTTATCTGAAGCTTTATTTCAACCCATACTCCGGTCTTTAGATGTCCATGCTACCAGAACCAACAAAGTGTTCCAACACCCCGTCTGAGTTGAGCTAAGTGCATAGTACGAGAGAACAGATTAATTCCCTACTTAGAAGTTATACTCAGAATTAGGTGACCAAGTTAGATACTAAGAATCAAAGGTTTCACATTGTCATGTGGAACTCGAGGAATTAAGTCAAAAGACCCGAGTTTCTAAAATCCTCTTTCTCGATGAAGTTCCTTTGGAAATTAGGTAGATTAAAGGCCAAATCAAGACCACTCTCTACTTCTATTCATAACTCAGTTCGGGACCAAATAACTTTCCACTTTGCATATGCTCGACATGCAAATGAAATGCAGATGTTATGCATATGAGGTGCAAGATGAAACTTTTTTGTTTGTGTATGAATGCAATGATGATACACAAGAGATTTTTCATCATTTTTTATTTTTTATTTTTTATTTTTACCCATCCCGTAATTATATATACGAAAATACATGAAAGTACGAGCCATGGGTAAAGTATATATGTAATATATACACGCCCCCTATACTTAGCGTGTGCTATATCCTCAGAGCACAAGAAGAGACGAAAATACATTGCTCGTGCTAAGTGTAGGAGGGAAAAACAATAACAATAAAAAGGAGTATAGAAGTCAACCACCCCCTATACTGAAGCTCTAGTCAGCCTAAGTATAGAAGGAGATCGAAAAGCGGAGCGATCGAGGTCAAGAGGAAAATTGGATGAATATATACAGGATGGGCATCGGTCCTCCCTATACTTAGGCTTTGGTCAGCCTAAGTATAGGACAAGAGTGAGTATGAGAACCAATGAGATCTGGAGGATATATAGAGCGAATAGGGAGCGGGGAATAGAAAATACAAATGGCGTCGTTCACCCTGATACTTAGTCCTTGGCCTAAGTATCAGAAGAAAATATACAAGGGAATCGATGGGGTCGAGGGAAAGGGTGGCCGTTGATAAAGGAGGTTTACGATCGATCTTTTTCGAGAAATGTTATGGAAGGGAATATTGATTGAAAGAACATGAATCAGAAGATTTCCAGCCACCGTCGGAACTGTCATTAGAAGAATAATAATTAAAGGTCATGTCACTCCAACTATTCTTATTTTTGAGATGCTTTTTCATAGTTCGCTCAGTTTTCATGTCAATCTATTCTTCATCTGAATATTCAGATCAACAAGTATCAGTCTGGTCATAACTAATTGTTCATGTGTATTGAATGGGACCAGGGGAGTCGACCTTAGAAAATAATAGAGAGGGACGGGGAAAGTCCAATGTGGGTTGACGTATGACTGCTTGTTTTGATCAGGCTCCATATTCTTTGAACTGAGCTCTCTTATACTGCTCATGTCCTCCGAACCTAGTGAGGAATCCTCAGAAGATTCGTTTTCTGAATTGTTGCAGGTGATATTCTTAGTCAGTTCAGGAGGCATTCTTTGTGAGATGTTGACCATAGGTTCCTTGTCAGATGAGTCTCCATATAAATTGTGATATTATTGTGAGGTCAGCACACATCCTGAATATTTTCTCTCTTGTGGCTTTGCGTGTGTGGACTCAAGGAGATCTGAAATAACCTTGTACAGGTGTGGTGAATCGGATGTATCTCGGTTGATTTTATTCACATTTGTAGCCTCGTCAACCGTTTCATGTTTGTGTGTGTCTGCGATAAGTGGAGAGGTCTGGGCATATGAGGATTCTTCTACGTCACGACTGCCAGTTTCTTGTTCGGTTGTCTCTGTGTTTGGTGTGTCCTCGATAATTTGATCGATTGGGTTTGGGTTCGGGAATATAATGTCTTGAGTCTCACAATCAATAGTCGCTCTAGCAGAGGTCAGAAACGACTTTCCCAAAATAATGGGAGACTCAGATAAATCTCCTCGGTGTTCAATGTCCAGGACAACGATGTCCGCTCTATGTACAACACCTTGGAAAGTAATTATGGTATAAAAAATTCCTCTCAATCTTTTTGTAGATCGGTCGAGAAATTAAACGATCACTCGTATCTTTCTGAGCAGTTCGAGTTCGGGTCGGTCAAGCACAGACTTCAGGAGGATATTCAGGGTAGAATTGTCATCAATCCGAACATTATTAAACTCAATATTCTCATTTTCATAGGTCACCTTGGTCAATCGTTTGGCTTTCCAGACATTGCTTATTTGGGTCAGCACCATTGAACTGGCCATAGTAATTAAATGATATTGAGTTCGAGATCTTTTCTTTCCCATCTTCTTAGGTGATAATCGACTCTTCACAAATCTCTGAAGATTGGGTACATACTCTATGGCCTTGATTAATGGAAGCTCTACGATCAGACTTTTGCAAAACACTTATATATCAATGTTGTCTGATTTTTTTAACTTTTTTCTGGTTTTTAATTTTTTTTAGAATTTTCAGTAGAGTCAGTAGGATGGTCAGTGGTATGTGGTGTCTATGTGTGGGAGTTAGGCACATTATGTTCTGAGTTTGCTCCGTGATCTTCTCGATTATTCTTGGTTGATTATCATGTCTTTTGCAATTCGGATGACATTATCAAATTGTTCTGTCAAAACCTCGGTCCTCTTGTTGATCCGAGCTATGTCATCCACTATCGTCTCATTACACGGAGATGAGTGAATATGCTCGGTATACCGTGACATTGGCATTTTCTCTTGAACCGAGATGTAGTCAGTCTCTGGGATCAGGGTCTGGTCATGAGTCATATTTCCTTGACTTTGGGTGTCATACGTGTGATCAAAGGAAAAGTGATCATGCTTGGGCCGTGAATCATCCCAAGTATAGGATGGTTCAAACAGTGAATTATCACATGTAACCGGGAATCGTGTTCCTCTATCAATGTCGGTTACACTTATATTCATCCTCGAATTTGCTTGCTCCATTGTGTATTCATAGAACATGTTCGATTCTGTGAGCGGTTCGTATCTCAAATTTTCATCCAAGGATGGGTGGGTGGGTGAAGAGAATGATGTCTGGGGAGAAACTACCTTAAAGAGAGGGTTCCTCTGAAAAGAAAATGGAAAAGAAGATTGGGAATTCACCATGTGAGCGCAACCTACAGAATCTAGGTATGAATGCCAATATTCCGATATCTTCGAATGGAATGGTAAAAATTTATTCGTGAAACCTCGATCTGGTTGTGCAAGTTCACTGTCACACAATTTAATACACAAATGCAAACCCCAAATTCACCAACTCAACTCAGTGAAGGCTGTAAAGGTTCGACTGAATTATCTTGTCTATTTTATTGGGTCATAATTGCAAAATTTTGAAAGTGTTAACGAGCTATTAGTTGCCTATATTTCCCTAAAGACTGTTCTGACTCTTATGATTAGTTGCACCCACTTTCAGCCAGTATGGGAGTAAGTGTGGATCGTATAAACACAACTACCCGTTTACTTGAGGACGGAGCCTTACACAGTGTCCTCTAAACCTCCCACTATGCTAAGGAAATCCAGACCATTTACCGACTACCTGTAGATCCTCATTGATAAGTAGCTAATTGTTTTTGTAGAACCAATAGTCAATCTGAAAAATCTTGGCTTGGCTCTATCCTAGTGTTTGTCCCTTTCTCACTTGCAGCAAAATCAAACAATGATGGGGTTGCTCTCCCACAAACAATGATATTCAAATTTATCAGATTTTAGTTAATCAATAATGCTAGCACTTCCCTTGTTTTTAGTTTTGTTATCACTATGAATTTGAGTGGGGATCAATATACATCTACATGGATATTCCAATTTCCTTTATTCCTATGTGAATGAAAGCCGAGGGAGAATCGAAAAAGCCCTACAGTGGGAAACACAATGATGAATGCTGAGTCAAAGATACTTACAATACTTCCTCACAATATTCGTGCAATATGCTAAATAGAATTGAAATTTCCCTAAAAAATAAATCTAATGCATGCACGGGAAATCGCAGCTAGAGTAGAAACATCTCTTAGCGAGTGAGAGAACAATTTAATTTGGCTAATGAAAATCGATCTAGTGCGTATAATTAAGTGCAGTGTGGTCCTAGTTCTATGAGCACAATAAAAAATTCTAGTAGCTCTAATAGTCGCGATGCAATCCTAGGACTACGAACCACTCAAGTCGGGCCCCACCCTCACCGGAGAGTGAAACAGGTCTGGCATACCACAAAGAGTCCAATCTCTTTACACATGCGAGAATCCGATCGAGAACCACTGGAAATAAGCAATTAATTACAAATTAGATAAACACACACACACACTCAAAAAAAATTCTTCGTGTGTCCAGTCACTTCGAGTTGCGTCGGCTTCCAAAAAAGCTGCTCCAAGTCCACCAAGTACCTCACACGAAAAAGATCAAATATTAGAGGTATTCACAGAAAATATACAAAATAAAAGAAATAAAGAAAAAATGCCGAGAAAATAAATAGAGAAATAAATACAAGAAAATTGAGGGTCAGACTTCCCGAGGGTGGAAAACCTACCCGGCAACGACACCATTTGAAGAACTCTGGATACCCTTGTTAATTTGTTGAAATTAAGTATGATTTGATCATTGCAGTCGGGCAAATTAGAATTGAACAAAAACCACTTCTTAATTAATGTGTCAATTAAAGCGAGCGATCAACTTTTTTTACTTGGTAAGAGGTCAAACTCAGGGAGGCAATTGTCTCCTTAAGTTGCTTTTTAGTCGATCTCGAGGTTAGATTTTCAAAGAATTTTTTTATATTTTTAAATGCAAATAATAAATGAAATGTAATTATAGCAAAGTTAGGATTAAAATGCAAAATACATTTAAATAGTGTCCAAAAAATCTCAAACTGGACCAAAATGTGAAATATGATGAAGTCAAGCTTTTGTAACTGTTTTGGAATTTTTGGATGCAAAATAAATAAATAATGAACTTATGGATGCAAGCAATGTGATTTTCAATAACTAATTATAATAAATATTAAATCTATATTTTCAGGAAATAAAATATATAAGATATATCACTAGGTAGTATATCTTAGAAAAATCTTAAACCCTAAAAATGTTGAATTTAATACCTATAAAAAATTAATTAATGGAATACACAAAATGATTTTTATAGAGAGAAATATACGTGTAAATGCAATTCTTTTTGGGCACAATGTCAAATACAATCAATTCTACTATCGACGAATTTTTGGCAATTCTTCGAGTAATGGTTACTTTAATATGAAATTCTAAGCACATAGTGGGCAAAGTATGTAATATATCATAACGATAATAATTAATTAACCATAGAGAATAAAAATATCACTAGCATGACACAATGCAAAGAATTAATTGTATAATTAAGTGCAATTTTTTAAATAATAAAATGATACCAAATTGAGGTTCAAATGATGGAATAAAGAAAGGGTTCTATTTACAATTTACAACGATAAAATAAATAAAATAAAATCAATGTTGTGAATAGGGACTAGGTTGCCAATACCTTACCCACGAGGGTATGTATGAAATTTTTCTAGGGGCCACGTATGCCTCACGTGACCTTCGAGTGACTGGACCTGGAGGCGAATGGACGCTTCTGTAGGGGTCTTTCAGCGAAATTTCAAGCTGTCACATGCTATGCACATGACCCTTGAGCAGGGGTATGACTGTAGATATGTAGACCTTTGGGAGCTTCTTCACAAGTGTTCCCAAGCATCACGTGAGGAGTACGTGACCACCTTGGGAACTTGAACCCGAAGCGGTGGAGGCAGCATGGCGAGGCAGCTCACGGAGAAGGGCGAGGTCGATGGCGATCGGTTGCAGTGGGCTCGATAGCGGGCAGAGTTGGCGATGTAGCGAAGGGCTTTTGGAGAAGGAACGGAGCAGCGAGGTGAGTCTCCTACCTCCTAGAGTCGTCGATGATGAAGATGCTTGCTGGTCGTTGGAGTCGAGTGGCAGGGGTGTGGGAGGGCTGCAAGTCGACGGCAGTTGAGCGCATTACAGAGGTTGAGAGCGATATGACGGGCTAGGCAACTTGAGAGTAATGGTGAATATGGAGCGAGGGAACTGTGTTGAGTGAAGCAGGGCAACAGCCTTGCGGCGTACGTGTGGCGGTAGACGATGTGCTTGAGGTGCAAGATGTTGGTGATTCTTCTAGAGGAGCGGAGGAAGGCCGATGGAGTGAGATCGCTGGTGAAAAGCAGGGCGGAAGCCCAGCTGTGTGAAGGCGGAAGGTGGTGTAGTAGCAAGGAGTTCGAGAAAGATGCATGGAATAAGGGAATTGATGAAAAATAGAGAAAAGGGTAGTAGTCGCCTGGGAGATAGAGCGGTGGAGGCCGACTCCTTTGATGATCGCCTCAACTCCACGACAGAGGAGGAGGCTAGGACGATCTCGCCTTGGAAGAGGGTGCTCGCCGACATGCATGGGGCTGTCACTACCCACGACACGGCTCCTCCTGCAACTGGATATGGTGGATGCCAAATGGAAGTTGAAGAGGAGGAATTAAATAGGGATCAGTGAGAGGATAATGGGGATGAGGTGAGGTGGTTGCGGTGGTTGCGCAATGAGGGGATGAGGAGCAGAACCCCGATGGTTGTGGGTTGCACGTGAGGACGCGGAGGTGGAGGATGCGTAGATTGCGCGTGACGACTGGGATAGGGATACAGAGAGCAACACATGCTGAGCATGTGCGGAGGGGGGCACGTGACCAGCACGTGTCGTGGTTTAATTAAATTTTTTTATAAAACAAAATAAATAAGGTCAAACAACAAGTTGCACGTGGCAGCTCTAGGAGCTGCCACGTGACAACTCCAGAAAAATCAAAAAATAAAATGAGAAGACAAACATGAAAGAAATAGCAAATGACCTCGGATCGAAAAATTTTCTTCATGAAAGCTTCTCTTCTCAATGAGATCTACAACTTTTATGAAGGGACCAAGAGAACATCTGCAAAAAATTTTATTTTTGGGGTGCACTATGTACATAGAGTACCTTGATTTTTGGGTTTTGTATTTTTTTATGATTTTTAATTAAGAGAAAAAAATAGAAAAATATAATAAAATAAAATATAAATATTTACATATTAATATATATTTTTGGATTTTTATAAGAAAATAGGAAAATGAAATAAAGTAAAAAGTGAGATAATTATACATACTTACAAGGGACACTCAGACTTAGTCAGTTTCTTTGATTTTAGTCTCATTTTGAATTTATATTTTTACATATTTTATTAAATCTTTCATCAAAAAAATAAATGAAAATGAAATAAAAGAATAAATGGTTAAGTATGTACATAAAATAATAGGCCAAAATCAGGTAAAACACAAAATGCACAAAAGAGGTCCAAAACCCAACTTTCACATATGAGCTCTGATTTTTATGAAATTGGTCTTATTTTGAAGATTTTTGAATGTATATTACTTTAAAAGTGAGTAGACCTAAATCAGATACTGTATGAGGATGATATGCGTGTTTTATTCTATATATGTTAAAATTGGAGTTTTATCTCACGGGCCAATTATTTGAGTTAGTATTTTTTTGTATTTTTCCTTTAATTTTGTTAGTAATATGCACACAATGGAGGTGGTTTGAGGTCAATAGGAGTTAGCATGAATTAGCTAAAAATGCATTAAATTAAGTAGAAATGTGAAGACGATTATGAATGCAATTATGTATGTTAAAATGCAGATATTAATTCTAAGTGCATGAATGGAAAAAATGCAGAATAAATGATGAAATGCAACTAATTACTCAAGAACGAAGCTCTATTTTCATCTTTTAGTATGATGAATCACCGATTCATCAATAGGACAAATCGTTGAGTTGCTCATTCCCACCCTCGACACTCCCTGTATGTAGATACAATCTGTTATACTTAGGGTTATTTGATCCTAAGTATAGGGGGGATGGCCGACTTCTCATTCTTCTGATTCTTTCGTTCATTATTCTTTAGTCGTTGTAGTATAGGCTTTTCTATACTCGGTGCGAGTTAAGACTTCTCATTTTCTCTTCGATCTATGAGGACATAGCTCAAGCTAAGTATAAGGGGGTCATATATACATTGTATATACTTTAACCATAACCCATACTTTCATATTTTAAAATAAATATGGCTAAAATACTATATATACATATACAATTTATTAAATCAACCAAAAAAAGATGTATATTATTCATCAAATTCTTTTTGTGTATACAGATTAACAATTGAGGTAAAAATGTTTTGTAAAATATTCAAAAAATAGTTTGAAAATCTATTTGAAAAAATCTTTTGAAAACTGTTTCAGAAATATTTTGCAAAATGATTTCAACCTTTGTAAAAATGTTTGGTTTGTAAAATTTCTTTTCTTTGTGTGAAATAAAATGTTTTGAAAATCTATTTGCAAATGTTTTGAAAATGGTTGCAAAAATATTTTGAAAAACCTATATATATTATTTGAAAAATCTTTACAAAATGGTTTTCAAATGTCTGTAAAATTATTTGCAAAAATTATTTTGAACTAAGTTTTTAGAATTGTTTGAAAAATCATTTTCAAATAATTTGAAGAATATACACATAATTTTAATAAATAAAAAATTTCACCAACTTATATATATAAAACAACTAACTCGTGTGTAAAACCTTTAAACCTCAATTCTTGTAAATTATTAAGATGCACTCCCGTGTAAATATTTGTACCTATCTTTTATTGCAAAAATCTTTTTGTTTTGAAAAATCCTTAAAAAATTGCAAAACCAAAAATCATAAAACATTTGAAAATCCTTTGAAAAACTGCATACAAAATTGCAAAACCTTTTTAAAAAACTCATAAAAAGTTGACAATGAGAATATTGCATCACAAAAGTATTTTTCTTGCATTGTGCACAACAATTATATTTTTCATAATAATATAGACAATTGAATAAGTCCAAATAAAATCTGAAGATTGGAGCTTGGAATAGACCTTAATACACTTAATTTCAGAGGAACCCATAGAGGACTGGAAGTGGAGGCATTTCAGGTCACCTTGAGTTAATTCTTTAGGTTTCATAAGACTATGTTCATGAATCAATTCAATGTACTTAAATAGAATCCTTCATATCATCTGTTAACTCTTGAGACAATGACTTGACTGGAAACCTCGCACCTAGCACTTTGCTCAACTCAGATGGACTATTGAAAAATCTTGGGGTCTAAGTCGGGACGACGCAAGGCCGCTTCATTAAGGGTGGTTCAGGAACCATTCTTGGGGATTGCCAACACCAGTACTCTAACTCACTTCTTTTGGTTATAATGATATCTAAAGATTGGGGATGGATTGAGATAATGCTTCAGATGAGGAATGGTCTACCGGCACTGCTTTTCCAAGACCCCCCAAAAAGTGGGTGGAACAAAAGATGCTATATCCACCGGGGTACAAGAAAGAATGCAGAAGATGTACAAAGTCAAAGAAAATATCCAAAGAAGCATATATGGAAAATTCCACAAAAATTTGATCTTAAAAAAAAGCCTGCTTCTCAGTGAAGAATCAGTTACACTGACTGACTTTACAAGGGAATGAAGACTACACTGGTCCATTCCCACTTCTTTTCCCCTTCTTCTAACTTCTCCCCATTCGGTTGTAAAGATCAAGAGCACATGACCTTAGACGAGAATATCTATCTCCATGAGGATGAGTTACTAGAAGAGCAGGCGCCTTGATGGTTCACCTTTTTTGTTTGGGGAGAGCTGAACAAATTCACACACATGGTTCTATCACTTCAAGGTAGCAAGAGTATGTGACTGGGAGGATGGTTCTGATCTTCTTGTGAATTAGACTAGATAATAGGAGTATGGAATCTAAGGGTTGTTATGTCACACTTCCCGACTTCCATGTGGTTCCCAACACATCATTAATCCAAAGACCTTCTCTGAGCTCCAAACTTTGACTTTATTATGACAAATTTAAAACTCGACAATTATTTCAAGTTATTTCTTTTTCTTTTCTTTATTTTTATTTTTTTGCACTCATTGCATAAGTGTTTGCTAGGGACTAGCAAAGGTAAGTATAAGAGGGTGATAAATCTCCATTTCATCACCTTTATTCCTTCATTTTGGCCTTTAAACCCTAGCTAAATGCATGTATATATTATTATTTTGCATAAATTAACATTAATTATTTATTGTATACATATTGTATAATATACATTATTTAAAGCCAAAAAAAGAATAAAAAAAGAAAAATAAATATAATTTCAAAGATATTTTACAACCCCAAACTCCTAGACCTAGGCATTGTGATGGCCAGGTCGACAAAGAATAAAGTAGGGGAAGATAAGGGCCAATAAATAAAAGAAACCCTAATTCATAAATGCATAATAATCCACTTTTAGAACACATTTTATTCTTTATTATTTATACCTCAAATAAAGAAAATTTATCCATGAAATTTTAGATAAAAATACATAGAAAAATATAAAATTTACTTTACACAAAAATAATACAAATTGCACATTCGATACACAAAATAAAAATCCAAAACCCCTAATTCCCAGACCCGTATCTTCTCCATGTGAACTCGAAAGGCATCAAAATCACTTTAATTGTATATAACTTTTTATTAGATATTTAATGAAAGTGGTTTCATTCATTTTAGCATTGAGATACAAAATCAGGTTTTGGACCCCTATTGTACTATAAACCTAAATAAAATATTCATTTTATTTATTATTTATAATTTTTATAACTTTATATTTTTATATTTTTATAAATATTATTTATAGTGTATGCACATATTTAGAATACAATAAAATCATAAAATATACACTCAAACAAAATAATATACAAAAATACATAGTTGAATTACATATACTTATACCTATGTAATAAATACCCTTATTTGTTTATGTGTGCATATTGTATCATAAAAATACAACAAAAATTTATTTATATGTATTTAAATAATTTATAATTATATAAATTATGTATATAAATACTAAAATAAAAAACAAAATAAAAATAAAATACCCACTATATAGGCAAAGATACATACAAATGAACCTCTAAAAAGCATCCTATAATAAATTAACTTCTAAAAATAAATAAAAATCGCAATAAAATACTACATAAAATAATAAATATTTTTTATGTTTTAACCAAAAAATAATAAAATCATTTATCATTTTATTTTGAATTAATAAACCCTTTATTTATTGTTTTCTCATGTAGTGAGTCGACGTGGACCAATCAGGGCGACCCTGATTGACCCAAGTCAACTCTTCTTCTTCTTTTCCTCCCCGCCTATTAGAGCTCAGACCTTCTATTTACCCAAATTTCTATGCCCAATGTAGTCGTTATTCTAGAACAATTCCTTCTTATTTTTTATCCTCGATCGAAACACTTTCACGCCCCTTTGTTTTTTTGATCAACGGATCATCACCTCGGGCATGCTCCTCCGTCAAAGAGCTCCCTATATACAACATCTCTTCCATCTTCCTTCGCTTCTTTATCCCGCCAACTAAACCCTAAACATAGCCCTATATTGAGTTCCTGGTGACAGTAAGATCCACTCCGACCGTTCAGCAGTGAAGAAAGCATCGTATCTGAGGTTGATCTGAGCTTCTCTGGCCAACTCCATCGCAAGCTATGCTCCCAGCTCCTCCATGTAGGTGAGCCTTTATTCCTTTTCATCTTCAATTTCTAGGCATAGCGGTAGGATATATTAGGTTTTGCTTTCAGTTAAATTAGCTCGTATCTTGTTAAAAATCTGATTCAAAGCTGACGAACATCCTTGTTGTGATCCGATCGTCCCCTCGCCCGCTAACCACCTTCACCTCATTGCCCATCGCTGCTCTATGCACGAAGCATGTTCATTCCCCTTGATCTTACCCAGATCAGGAGATCTGCTCTCCTCGTCTGATGCGTGGCTGGAGAGCACCGCTTGACCCCATTACCGTTCATTCCGACCTAGCCAGCCCCAAAGACCTCCATTTTTGTGGGCATAACCTTCCTACAGGTTTTGGAGGGCCACCCCTCATGGGTCGATTTTGATCCAGAACCAGGGACCTGGAGACCCTCTTCTCGAGCTCCACCATTGAGCTTAGGAGCTTCTTGAGACCACCAACAGACACGGGGCACGTCCAGGCGACTTTTGAGTAGTGTGCGGGACTTCCAGGTGCGTGAAGGTGGTCGACAGGGCTGATCGAAGCTCGCAGGCAGCGAGCTTCTTCCCAGTTCTTTTGGTCCATCCCTGAATCGTTCGATCACGCTCGTTTTCCATATTGAACTACAAATGTTGGATCAACATCATCGACAAACATAGGATCCTCTCTTAAGATCAAATCTCAACCACTGAGGCTGTAGCATCATCGCGCATCTAGAGCCTACCACATGTCAAGTGAAGCCACCATCGTCGTTGGATCACATGCCCTGGAGGTATTTTTCATACTTTACCTCCCATTTTTTGTATTTTATTTTTAATACGGAAACATTTATCTGTAGTGTAAATTATTTTGTATATTTTATATTTCAGCTCCTATATTTTTATATCTGTGTTAAGGTCCATTCCACATCACCTCACGTGCCTGTGCACATGAGGGGAGGGGGTAGATTATTGGATATTTTTGGGAAACTTGCTTGTTTGCCCCCTGTACTTTCACGTTGTGTTCCAAAACCTAGAAACTTTAAATATTTGCATAAATACCCCTACTAGTGTGTATTTTCCTTTTGTAGATCTTATTTTGTTAAAAATAGCTTCCAACCTCTAAACATTTGTACAAAATTGCTGTAAATATCTAACATATACATACATCACATATATTTTTGGTTTGGTATTTTAAGATTATTTTATATTTATTAGAAATAAAAAACCGATCTTTTTGTCCTTGTTTACAATAAAAAACCCATAAAAATATAAAAAATAAAAATTTCAAAAAATTAGATTTTTTATTATAGTATTTTATAACTACGAACCAAGAACCACTAAAAATATAAAAAGAAAAAGACTAAAAATTAAAAAACTCCAAAATCCTTATAAAAATTATAAAAACTCTTCAAAAAATCCAAAAATATTAGTTTCTATTTTGTAATTTTGTGTGCATTATTATCTATATATTAAAATTGATTTTAAGAGTTTTGAGGCTTTTGGCTATTTTTAAATCTCAAATCAATTCATCTTAGTTAATTAATCCCTGTTTTGAGATACTTTGGACTTTATAAATACCAAAAAATAGAAAAAATAATTAAAAATTCACAAAAAAAAGTAGAAAAATACAAAAATACAAAAATATTTTATTCTGTAATTTTTAATTATTTTTAGTTATATTTATATATTTATTAGTCCATATTATATATTAGTACTTATTTCTTTATTTTATCTTTTATAAAATAAAAAGAAATTTAAAATCAAAAAATATAAAAAGAAAATACAAATTATAAAATTTTACAAACAAAAAAATATAAAAACAAAAATCCATAAAAATACATAATTAAAAACCTATAAAATTCAAAAAACCTTAAAAAATCAAAAATGATTTATTATATTCTTTTTACCAATTTTGATTGTCTATTCCCCATTGTTCCCTAGTTCGACCCCTATTGTACTTGTCCACTATACATCTTTTTGTAGGGTAAAATACTTTTTGACCTCTTGCTTGATTGATTTATTTCTTGTGTGCGTTAATTGTTGATTGACCTCATGATTTTGTGAGCGGTGGCCTCAGCATCATTTTATCTTCGCTTCTCAATGAGGATATTATTTAGACCCTCGCAAAATCCGTGTCATCACCAGTCTTTCAACTATCTGATCGATGAAGGGAAGTGCCGAGCGGTTCTTCTTAGTGGCAAGATTCATGCACTTGTAGTCTACACAAACACGCCAGGAAGTTGGTACTTTGGTCGGAATCTCCTCTCCTTTTTCATTTGTCACAATAGTGATCGCAGATTTCTTCGACACTACATGCAAGGGACTCACCCACTTTGAGTCAGAGATGGGATAGATAAATCCCGCTTCACACCATTTGATAATTTCTTTCATCACAATCTTCTGGAGGTTAGGGTTCAGTTTGTGCTGGAATTCTCGGGAGGGTTTGCTGCATTCTTCAAGGTAGATGTGATGCGATGAGAGTGAAGGGTCTGTCCCATGGAGATCCATTATATTCCAGCTTATTGCCTTGCAGTTTCTTTCAATAACCTCAAGCAGGTAATATTCTTGTTCTTCAACAAGATGAGAATTGATAATGACTAGGTACATATCTGGTTTACCATCAAGGAAGGCATACTTCATGTTTGAGGACAGAGGCTTGAGCTCAGGTGGGGTTGGAGTCAATTAGGTGGCATCTTCAGCAATTGTAATAGGTATCGGATCTTTCATCTATTCACTGTCCACCATTGAATATTCAGAATCTGAATTCAAAACATCGCATAGATCTATAGGGAATTCTTCATACTCAAACAAGGATGGTTGTTCAATCATTTCAGCATATCCATTAGCAAAGATCTCATTATCCAAAATGTCAATGAGATCGGCTAAACTTTCCAGTCCTTCAGGAAGTCATGTATTTCTTTATCATCCAAGAACAAATTTCTATATATGATCTCAACCAAAAAGTCACAGTCTTCTTGCTTATGTGGTCCAAGCTCTCTCAACACAGATACCGCTTATGCCAGTTTCGATTCTGGAACCGTCTCTATCTGCACTTTATCACTATTGGAGCGGAAGGTGATCTCTTAGTGATGCAATCCACTATTGCTTTGGCTGTTCATAGGATTGGCAAATCAAGGATAATCAGGGTGTGGAGAAGAGGTATGCAGGTGTCCATGTCCATGACAATAAAATCAATTGGGAGTGGCATCCCTTAAACAGTGACGATTACATCCTCCAACATGCCCCTGGGTTGCTTAACCAATATCTTTCTGCGAATTACAGAATCATCTTGGTTGGCTTGAGTGGTCCTAACCCAAATTCAATGAGCAGGGAAGAAGTAAACAAATTAATAGACAATCCACCGTCGAGCAATGTGCGCTCGAACTCTTAATTGAAGATTTGGCATCTGACTAGAGAGGCTCCCTTGTCTTTCTTTTTGTTTGGGAGATTGCTGATGGCATTCACTGTGGCCATGGTGAGAATGTGCTTCTCAGGTTTTCGACGTATGGTTTTACGAGGCTGATGCTTCGTTGTACATGCTTTTTCAGTCCCTTTTTCACCATAGTGATGTACTCCATGGCCTTGAGCAATGGCATTTAAAGCATAATGTTTTGCAAAGTTTCCACAATGCCAGGATCGGATAAAGCAATTTTCAATTTTATTACTCTGTTTGATTTAATTACTTTGGGAAAAGGAATATTTACATCAGAAAAAATTTCATTATGTAAATTTATGTCCATTTCATAGTGTATAGGTAGATGGCAAAAAATGTGTAACGTCATCTACATCAGGTGGACCAAAATGAGCTGGAGACTCGGCTCCATCGATCGGTGCTAGTTCGACTGCAGGTGCTTGCTTCTCCATTGCTGGCACAACTCCGCCTTGGCTGCTTCTTTCTTTTTGTATTTTCTGGTTTTCTTCATTTTTTTGTATTTTTGAATTTAGTGCTGCATCCTCAAAAAGTTCTTTGACCCTATCTACTGACATGGCTAATGACTCACCATTAGATGCTTTGTTCTTCTCCTTCACTATCGCTGTCGCATGGAGTGTCCTAATGTTCCTGAGAGTTACATAATTAGGCAAAGCAATATTATTTTCACCTAAATCAGGTGGGGCAATACAAGTTACCTGCTCCTTATGGAGGAAGTTGTACGGATTTGCCTTAACCTGAGCTGGGATGACAGTCTTGACAGCCGTCAGGTCGTCAATCTTCTGACTCATATCGGTCATGTTTTTGATGAGCTGGGCAAAGCTATCAAGATCCGAGTTGATCAGCACGATCTTAGATGATTCGGCCTAGTGTGGCCTCTGGCTTTGCTGATACATGGGAAGTTGTTGTTGATAACCTTGAGAAATATGAGACTAAGGAGGAGAAGAGTATTGCCGGTACTGAGAAGAGGAATACTGATGGTGGAAGTGAGCGGTCGACTGCTGGTGATACTACTGTCTGTACCCCGTTTGCTGGTAGTTCTGGTAATTCTGTCCAAGTGTATCCATGTTGTGGAGGCTGTTGGTGATGAGACTAGTTGGGCTGGAAGTTCCTCCCTCCTTACTGCAGGTGATATGGCCAGATGGTTGTGTTCTAACCTTGGGGTTGTCCCTGAGGATGGGTCAGTTGCCGATCATTGTTCCATATGCCATTCACATCCTAGATGTGTGGTGGAGGTGGAAAACACTTCTCTATGTGCTGGGGTTGTGGTTTAGGTTGATAAACCACCATCTATGATTACGACTGCGGAAACGGTTTCTCGGGTGCCTGCACGTAGGATACGTGTTGGACCTGAGGCTAATTGGGGCTCTATTGAGGCTGATGTTGCATGGTGGGATCCTTCTGCTCAACAGGAGTGTCTAGGGCAGCTGCCACATAGTTGTAGGTACTGATGGTATTCACCAACAGCTCCAGCTGCTTGGTGATTGTGTCCATCTTGTCCAAGCCCTTCATTTTTTCCTCGATGACAACTAGTTTCTCTAGATCCTGTGATCTCTTCTTGATAATGTCTACCTTGGATAGATGACTACTAATGATGCTGAGATCTGAATTCTCGTACCCGTCCACTTCACGAGTGTCCGCAATATTGACAGATTTGTTGAGGATCTGTGGTTGCACTTGAAAATAATGAGAATAAGAAAGTACAGCTTCTCCCTCAATCATCTCCTCGAAGATTTGCCAGACTGCATCCTTATCCTTATTGAAATGTGAAACTCCGGAGGCAGAGTCAACCAAACATTGAATATTCTCAATAAGTCTCCCAAAGAAATGCTGGACCAAAGTGGTCTTCAAAATATCATGATGGGGGTACTTCTCAATCAAATCACTGAATCTCTCCCAGGTGTCATCAATTGACTCTTGTGGTCCTTGGGAGATGCTGGCTATCTTGGACCGCATCAGATTGAGATGATCAAGTGGGTAGTATTTGTGCAGAAACAAGGATTTCAACTCTTCCCACATCATCACTATTGGACATGCGAGCCCACGATGATCCATTATGCAATAAATGTTATTGCAATTCACTCCTTAATCTGAAATAAAGAGTACATAGTTTGCATAATAGGTCCCTTAGTACAATTAGGGTTATGTACCATGGCCATCTTAATGATCATACAGCTGTTGATTCAATTATTGAATCATAGAGGCTGGTGCTTAGATGAATATCTAATGAGTTAGATTGAGGACTCATCAAGCACCGTCAAATGATTATTAAGAGATGATCTCCAGCCTGAGTAGGAGATGGCAATCCTTTCTCAGTTAGGCTGATATCTAACCGACTTCTTGATGCAGGTCCTCTCCATAGGAATAGAGATTCGGAGGTGTCAGATTAGTTAGGTCAAAGAGTTGACTTAACGAGATCGAGATAACCAAAGTCCTATATCATATGCTGTCATGATATAGGCACACATCCTCTGACCGGAGACAGATGTGTTACTATATGTCTGAGTATGTACATTTGGCAGACCAATAGGTTGATGGCCTAATCAAGGTCTATACACCGGCGCGCTGGTGTGCATATAAGGGCATATGAGTAATACGATCTCTCAAAGGGATCATACAGGTTCACTACTGAACCGGAAGACATGAGCTCACTCATGAGATATTGGGAAGAATCAAATTCCGTGCGCACGGTCGTCTCGCTTTGGAAGCTTGACTGAATTTGTTAGTTTGATATATACTTTTGGAAAGTATATGATCAAGACCTAGGTATGATATATGCTTTTGGAAAGTATATGATCAATACCGACTCCCAATGATCGAATGAGAAACTTACTGATAAAACCATGAAGTAGACAGTATAAAGTTGATCCAATACTTCAGGTTTAATCTGGGTCTTCCAGTATGCAGGATGTACAGGTATTGGGAATGCCTGAGGATGATGTGATCATAAACGGTTGTATAACCATGACGCTTCCATTCCTAGGGAGTGATGAAACGAGTCTGGATTTTAGTGACTCCTCTCAGTAGAGAAGTAATCTGATCTTAGTCCAAATGTTGCACATTAATCTGAATGTGATTCAGATTCAATGAGAAGATTAGATTTGCGGTCTTGATTTAATCAAGCATCTATGGGAGGCCCGCGATCTGGATTTGAGATATGATCTCAATATCCATGTCACTATACGTGGAACAATACAATCGCCATGTCCTTATCTCCAAGTATTCACGGAGAAAGCGCATTGTCCTTGAAAGAGTTCATGGATAATTCTATTGTTGATATATGTATCCGAGCATTGAGAAAATGGATAATTAAATGTGATTTAATTATCAAAGATGTGAATAATGTGAATGTGATTCATATTATTTTGAACACATGAGATAAAGAGATCCAAGATGATTAAATATGATTTAATTATCAAGGATAAGAATAATGTGGATAGTAATATCCAATTATTCATAATATATTATAAATGTGATTTATAATGTATTAGAGAGAGTTAAATATAATTTATATAAGTAGATTAATTATTAATGTGTATTGGATACACATTGTTTAATTAATTGAAAATGTAAATTACATTTTGTTTTGGGTTGTGAATTTTATTCACAATAATTCAATGTCAAGATTGTAATATTCCCAAAAATTAATTGAGAATTATTTTGGTGAATTAAAATACCAACAAATTGTTGTTGGAAATTGGATGGAGAGAAAATCAAGGAGATTGCCCCCCCTTTTTGGAAAGGAGGGGGCGGCACCAATTCCTTGAGGGAATTGGTGGTCGTCCCCCCCTTCCAAAGAGGAAGGTGTATCTCCCTTATTTTCTCTCTCTCTATTTGTGTGGTTTAATTTGGTATTAAATTTATTTGATTTATAAAATATATTTAATCAAAATTAAATCACAAGTTGTTGGCTTTTACCAACAACAATCTTGACCATTGGATTGTCATAAATCAATCTCATCCATTGATTTTATATGACACATGGATTGAGATCCATGGATCCCAAAACCCTATAAATAGAGAGGCATTCTTGGCTCTCTCTTTACACATGCTATTGTAGCAAAACTCTCTCTCTCTCTCTTTCTTTCTAGAGGTCAGCCATCTCTCTCTCCCTCTCATGGCCGTCCACCATGGATGCCATGGAGAGGTTCTCCATCGCCGCGGCATCGTCGTTATGCTGCCCGTTCTTCTGCTCGTGGATCTCCGTCTCCTTCGGTGTGCCTCGCTCGTGAAGAAGACGTCGGATCTCGTGTGTCGAGATCAGGAGATCCGCTGCTTGGATCATCAACATGGATTGCGAGAAGCACGCGGTTCATCCTCGCGCTCGCAAGCGTCTCCTCCGTCGGATCGGACTTGAGACAGGAGGTCTCTTCGTTTAGAGACTTGATCGCAACCACGCTTCAAGAGGTAATCCTATTACTTGTTTGTGGTTTAGACGAAACGATCCGAGAAGTGTTCTTGGATCATGTGGTTTCGTCGTATAAAATTTTTTAAATTCCACTGCATCGAGGAAATAGTCCGGCTAGTCGCTCCTTGTCGTATTCGATACGATGCACACGCTTCCGTGATGCGCTTGAGGATCAAACCATATCCTTCAAGTGGTATCAGAGCCTTAGGTCGACGGTTTCGAATAGTGATTCGCTAACCGAGGACGACTTGGGTTCGTTAAGGTCGCGAAAGTTTTCATCGCATTTGATTTCGCAGATCTGTTTAGTGTAATTTTTCGGCCATGTTTAAATTGTTTAAACACGAAAATAGCACTTGGATTTTGTTCCCCATTAAATAAGGAAACCATAGGATCTGAGTTTGCGTAAATCGGATTTCGTATGCTCGAGATATGGTCGTTTTAATGAACATGTATGCACTGTTGCGGGAACTGTGAATCTGAACGTGATTAAAATGTTAATTACTGTTTAGACTTGCCTCGAAATGCGTGAAACATCACTTAGGTTCTGTCCTAAATCAAATTAGCAAACTTTAGAAATTGACTTTGCTTAATTTGGATTTAATATGATTGAGATATGCCAATTTTAGTAAGTAGGGGTCACTGCTGAAATTGCTTTCCTAATCAAGAACCATGTGATTGTCAATTAATGAAATTAATTGTTAATTTCGAGAAATAATTATGAAAAATATTTGTGAAATATTAGAAAATGATTATTTCCTTAATTGACTTGGCCCCAACCAATTAGTTGATTAGATTTGATCTAAACCATAATTGGAATTACAATCATCAAACTTCTTGCTTGAATAGGACTTGGGAATTTGCCTAGCGAATTTCCTTAAAATCAAAATTGTTTTGATTACTATATGGTATAATTTCGATTGAAGAACCGATGATCATCTCAAGTACAAAATAATCAATTTGGCATTATCCTTTCCCGAGGCGGATATGGTGTCTAGTCGGGGATCGCTGGTCAGCGGGTTGCAACGTATGTGGTCCGCCCCACTCCCGTCGGTACTGGCCATGACAGCGGGTAGGGCCGGGATAATGTCCGAGGGATTATGATGTATTTTTCTAATTATTAAAATTCGAATTAATACTTACTTTGAGAATTATATCATATATGTATATTCAAGCATAAAACTAAGTTTGATTGATTAAATTGGATTGATAATTAATTTAATATGATTAAGTTAATTATATCCAATTAAGAACACTCTATTATGAATAGAGTTATTATTTCCCTTGGAAGAATTAATCGTAATGAATGTGATTCATAATGATTAATTATAATTTGAATACGATATGGAGGATCACATAAGTGACATCCATGGTCTCCCATCAAGGCGAAGGGTTTCGTCGCCAGATATTATATGTGGGAGACGCATGTCCGAAGTGACAGCTCCTGCATATGATCCATTTGGATCGGGATCGTCGCTTCTCGAAAGAGTAAGGACGTATGCGCAGTGACCCCAATATCGGGTCCTCATATTATTGGGGCGATATTGGATTGCGCATAGCGAGTTGTATTCCTGTTGACGGTTGGTTCAATTAATGACGGGTCAACATCACCTTAGGGGTGGTGGGCCCGGGTATTAAAGACCGAATTGGGAGATGCAAGTTGGACTTGCAAGGCGGAATGTGTTCCCGCTTCTTTTTATCCGAGTTGTAGGTTCTCATATTATTGGGATGCAACAAAGATAAGGAAGGAGATCCCAGATCTTGCTGAGATATAATGGTAAGTATATCTCTTACATTGAACGTGATTAAGGGAATGAACTTTCATTGTTGACATGGCAAGACAACTTTGATATAAAAATTCCTAAATCAAAGTAAATTATATATTTATATATGTTTATGCAAATTTCTTATTTTAGATAATCCTTCATTAAATCCACTCTTTATTATACTCAATAATAACCAGTAGAATATCATGGATTGGACCCTTGATCCAGATATTGTACTTGCAATTGAACACATAATGTATGTGGTTGCAATGTGCAAGTTTCCTCATAATAATGAGAAGTGATAATTAAATAAGACAATAGGACTAAAACCCTAGGGTTTGCATGTCTCTATAAGTCTTGATCTCATCGAATGTACTTTTGAAGTGACATGTCGATAATGATCGTAATTGTCAAATTAATCCTTATAAAATCAATAAAGATATTCTGGCATACATATGTGCTCTCAACATTTAATCATGAATGATGTGGTTCTCTGCATCATACAGAATGGTGGCTCCATAAGAGATGATGTATTCAAAACATTTGAATACCTACTGATGAATACCCATTCATCACTCTTTATTCTTATATTTTAGCTACAAAAAGCTTTGCAAATGCATGTAGATATATGTAAATACAAATAATTACCAAAAGCATGCATTGTGTAAAAACTTATAATTAGCATGTTTTTGTGCAAAAATAAAAGAATAAAGATTAAAAAAAAGAAAAAGAAAAAGAGGGAAATATTTATAATAAATATTGAGCAACCTAACCCAAGGGAGGGCTCAGCATGGGCCTGACCGCATAAAAGTCAAAGTAGAGGGAGATAGGAGCTCTGGTGTAAATATTTATGTAGATAAATAAAAGTATTTTCCTCACCAAAAATATGCTTGTAAATACTTGTAAAATATTAAAAACAAAACAAAAAGCTAAAAATCAAAAAGAATAAAAACACCCCTTTTCATCTTGTACATAAACCACACCTATGTATTTACTTAACCTTGTAAATAAATAAAATTATTTTCCAAACTTTTTGTAAATAGTCTATGTTATATATTGTATGATAAATAAAATAAAAACAATTAAAATCAAAATAAAATAAAAATAGAAAAATTAAAAATACAAAAAGACATTGTACATATACCATGTATATAGATGTACATATATATTTATTTGACCTATGTAAGTAAATAATAAAAATAAAATAAAAACATCCTTTTACTCCTTATTTTATACAATAAATAAATAAAATATAAAATAAGGATAAAATTGTATAAAAATAATAATTAAAAATCAAAAATCAAAACCCTATATATTGTATATATACCTATATCCAACCCTACTATGTAAATACTTTATTTTTACTTTAAAAAATTAATTAAAAATCACTAAAAAATAGAGAAAAATAAAATAAAAATATTTCATGTTTTAAGTTTTTGTTAATTCGGTCATTTTCTAGCCTAAAATAAATGAATAAAAAATCAATGCGTGGCGACTCCTGATTGGTCCACGGGGGTTTGTTGACCCCGGTCAACTTCCCCTGCGGACCCTTCTCTTTTGCGGATCTGGCGACCGACCTGTCTTCTCCAAATTCTACCCGCCAGACCCGACCACCATTGATCCAAACCCCGGGCTCCGATTAACCTCTGATCATCCAGGACCCTCGCCCGGGGTGGGTTTGCTGGATCCGAGCTCCGCGTTACTCGCCCGATCACCATCTTCTCGGACCCAGCACCATATATAATGTCGTCTCCGGCGACCTAATTCTTCCATCTTTGATCTTCCCCTCGGAGCCTGTGACCTCCTCCAGCGTCCCTGAGTGACAACCGTGGCCCTTGGAGTTGCAGCGAGGCCCGGGAAGCTGGGAGTCACTGATCCGGTGGTAAACGCCGCCGTGCGCCGCCGTGAGTGCGCTCAGCCTCGGGGACTCGACGGCCCCTTGCAGGCAATGACCGGGAGCTTCATCAGCTCCAGCCCAGTCGAATGCGCCCATCAGGTAGCTTCCGTAGTCTCTAGTTTAGCGTAGAATAGGCTTCTTCGATTCCCAGTAGCTTAGCTCCGCTGCCTTCACCTGCCGTCTCCGACTACTCACTTGACCATCCGACTCCGCCACCACCTTCGCCTGACTACTCTCCACCTTCTCCGCCCCTTCACTCCCCCTGGCTCGCCCCGGAGCGGGGTATCGGCTCTCACCCTCCGCCGTTCGCCGGAGAGCCATCGCACCGCCTCACCCTTCACCATCCGCCCGCTCTGACGGGTCGAGGCAGTTTGCCCTCGACCCAGCTTCTTTCCTATGCAGGTATCCAGGCCTATCGACCTCATCTGGAGATCGGAACTTCTGGGAACAGCAGCTCCAGTTCTTTCACGTCGTCGGAGCTCTCTGGAGCTCCTCGCCTCCATCGGAGCAGAGCACCGGGTGCGGGGCTTCACGGCGAAGCTTTCTCGCACCTCAGGAGCATCAGACGAGGACCACCGCGCGCATAGAGGGCCGGCGAAAGTCGCCGGCGACCAGTTCTTCCAGGATCCTCGCCGACCGTCAGATCGTCCTCATCGCCCCAGTTATCATCTGAGCCATCCATCCTAGGCGAGGTGTCACCGTCCGATCGTCCCGAGGGTCGATCTTGACCATCCGCGCGGAGAGAGAGAGAGAGGCACCAGCTAGCCTCATCCGTCAGATTCGCCACGTGCCCTCCTCCCCTCCGTCTGATACACGAGGGTTTCAACTCCAGAGAACCAGAGCCGTCCGATCGCCATGTGGAGCGCCCTCAGACGTCGATCAGTCCAACGTTCGCAAGGTCAAAGGCGCCGTCGTCCTCAGTCGTCAGATCCGCCACGCGTCACGCATCCGGCTGTCGGCGTAATAAAGGGGTAAATTGTACTTGGGCCCCTTCTCTTTTATGCATTTAGTTTTAGTCCTGTAAATACTTGGCGTAGTTCTTTTATGTTTGTGAGAATTGCACTGTGGACCTCTATGTTTATTTGAATTGCATTTATACCCCTGCCTGTTGTGGACACGTGCATCGACACGTAATTATTTGGTGTATTTGCATTTTTGACCCTGCACTTTCGCCCTGTTACGTTTCATACTCTTACAAATAGGAATTGCAATTTGGTCCTTCCAGGCCTGAGTCACGCGTATCGTGCGTGGCCTGGAGGGTAATTTGCACTCCTGTACCTATACTCTTCAGGGTTGTTGTTCCAGAGGTCCAGAACTTTGCTTTAATTGCAGAAAGGTCCCTGTGCACTGTTGCTTCTTTTTATTTTTGAATAAAATATCAAAACACCTCCAAATCCAATGAAAATTTGACACATGGCTCCTGGCTCCTGCCATGGTGTAGGATTTTTGTAGATTTTTTAGGACATTTTTGATCTTGTTTGATATTTTCAAAAATTCAAAAACCTATATTTTTGTCACTGTCTAGTTTGAAAAGTCACAAAAAATATAAAAACTCCCCTAAAAATTCCACAAAAATTGTCTATTGTTTAGTTTAGTGTGTTTGATTTTCTAGCCAATTTTGGCTATTTTTCATTGCTTAAAAACATTAAAAATTTAAAAACACTAAAAAACCCATAAAAAATTCTAGTAAATAAATTAAAAATCCAAAAATAATAAAATTGGTATCTGAATTTTCCTTGTTTTATCTACTTTATAGGAAAATTACCTCCAGGCCATTTTGAGGCCCTTAGATATTTTATCTAGGGACTTTTGGCTTGGCTGGACAGTACCACTGTTTTTAGCTATTGTTTGATTTTTAGAAAATAAAATAAACATCAGAAAATTATCAAAAATTCACCAAAAACACTAAAAAAAATAAAATACATAAAAATATTTTTGTTTTAATTTTTGGTTGATTTTTGATGCTTTGAATTATTTGTTGAAGTGTGCTTCTCCTTTGTTTTCTTATTTTCTTTATATATTAAAAATCCAAAAAAATATAAAATAATTAAAAACCACTAAAAATATTTTGTTCTTTTATTTTCTTTATTTTTACTACTTCGTAGGCCTCTCGACCAACCTGTGCTCCTTGAGTTCGACCCTGGGTGCTTTACCAGGTTAATCACATAGCAGGACCGCTTTTCGTATTTTGATCGATTCATCTATTTCGAGTGGTTCATTTTTCTTGATTTAGCGCATCTGAGCGACCAAGGTCGCAACGAACATTTTTGTACCTTTACCTTAGTCGTTCGGAGCGCTCATTAGAATGGCGCCGTTGCCGGGGAGCACAGCTTAGTAGTTTTTATTTTCTTGTCGTTTTTGTTTTCGCGGCTTTTTCGCGGCTTTTGTCCATATTTCATTTTGTTTTATTTTGTTTTATTTTCTTTTTCTTTTATTTTTGTTTTTGTTTTCTTTTGTGTGTTTATTTTATTTTGCATTTTTGCATATATACCCTCATTTTCTTTCATTTTATTTTTCTTATTATTTGCTTATTTTTATTGGTCTGACCACTCTGTTTTCTCTTGCGAGGGCCCGAGGACCGAGGCGGCTGATCTCGAGAAGCCGACGCAACCGCGGGATTTGGAGGCGGCTCCTTTCGTTGCGGAGCCGCAGGAGAGAGTGAGAGAGAGTTGAGTGGGCGAGGCTTTTTGTTTCATTTCTATTATTATTGTAATAATACAGAGACACTCTCAGAGACACTTGGACATTTGTGGACTTGCTTAGCGGGTCTGTTTCGCCGAGCACCGGTGTGCTCGGGGGACCCTTAAGATCTTTTGCGGTTTTTGGTTTTATTTTATTTTCTTTCTGCCTTTTCTGGTGTTTACGCGGTTTTTGCTCGAGCCTCTAGACTTAGGAATTTCTGGTGATTGTGCCGTAATTAGTAGGATCCCCACACCTAACTGCTTATCTGTTCCTATAGAACGATAATTGGACCTACTAAAAATCATTAATAAAAATAACCAACTCATTTATCTTCGTAGCCTACGTGCCGCAGCCCATCCTGTAAAACGCTTTCTCCTACCCCCGATTTGTCGGACAGAGGAGGGACGGGCCAAGACCGGACTCTTTGGCTTGGAGGTCAGTGATCGGTTAGACGGTTCTTCGCTAGAAATTGCTCATCTAGGACTCGGCTTTCCCGTTGCATCATTTAGATAGTTTCCTTTCTGTCTTTACATTTATGCACGGATCATATTGCATGTAGAGTGCTGGAGACAAGGTACGCATTTCTGACTTTGCATGCATCATTGATTTCATCGCGCATCGGCTTTTTCGTCTTCTCCCCCCTGTTTTGGACTAAATAACCAGGAGAACCGAAAAATTCGTTAGGCCATTTGTTTTGATTTGAAAAATATCTAAAAACAAAAACAATAAAATCGGGACTGCTAATCATACTTGACCTAAAAGACACTTCACTAAAAATCTGTCTTGGGGAGAGTAACCCCCTCCTTGTTTGGTTTGGATGAGCGAGAGAGTGATCCGCACATTAGGATAGAGCCTCCAATCTTTTCTTGACTGATTACCGGCTTTCAGTACGGGACAGTCGGTTGAGAAAGATCTGGATACCTATTGACCTCACGTAATCGCTCTGATAGACTGGATGATCACCTAAAATAAAATTGATAAGATAATTGACCGATCCCTTCGGTCTTCAGCTCTGTGTGCGTAGGTGAATTGGGGGTTTGCTTGTTCATCTTGTTTGATTGCCAGATCCCTTCGATCATTTCTCATCTCCCTCCCTCATCTCCCTTCATTTCTCTTTTCTTCTTCTCCTTAACCCCTGGATGATGGATTCCCCTCACTGTGAGCCGACTCTTGCGGCTTTTTCTTCGCTTTCTGACCATCACTCCAGTCCACCTTCTAGGGAGGTCGGATCTCCGACCAACCTCTCGCTCCCTCCCTCCCTTTCATCTCATCACTCTGGGCATGCTGTGCTAGACGTTCGAGGATACCAGCTAGAGCAGATGCGAGACCCAGACGATGTTGTTGCTGAGTTGAGAGCGCACTCCGTTGGGTACCAGAGAGAGCAGTGGAGATCAGTAGACATATCCTATTCCAGACGGATGGAGGAGCAGATAGCATATGGAGCTCAGTCAGCTTCTACACTTGGTCCATTCGTCTTGGATTTCGATTACATTCAGCGACTGCCGACATTTTCAGGAGAGGCGCACGAGGAGCCATATCTTCACCTGTCGGCCTTCGAGGAGTTTTGTAGAGCACAGAGATATTCATACATCACTGCAGAGGAGCTGATGAGCAGGACCTTCCCCTTCACGCTTCACGACAGAGCCATGAGATGGCACCGACGATTGGGGAGGACATTCGAGACGTGGAGAGAGCTACACCGAGAGTTCTTGCAGAGATACTTCCCTCCACGAAGAGCAGAGTTTATGCGGTCTTTGATTATGGATTTTTCAGTTGACCCCCAGGAGCCATTGCACGAGGCATGGCCGAGGTTTCTTGACCTCTTGAGGAGATTTCCTGAGCACGGACTTCCACTTACAGACTTGATAGAGATCTCCATGCAGGGGATGACCGCAGAACAGATAGCACTGGTGATTACCACATGTGGCGGTTCATACCGCAGTTCTGACATTCACCTACTGGATACCATCTCGAGGCTTCGTTCACAGAGTTTTTCTACACGAGATGCTTTGGTCAGGACAACACATGCGGACGATGCAGTACCAGTGCGGTGTGTCACTTTCCATGATGAGACTGTTTTTACACACCAGCCTGAGGACTTGGAGCTGACAGCACCACGGACAGAGGAGATGACTTCCTTAGCAGAGGTTCGGACCCAGAGTCTACTTGAGTTCCCGTTGGTTTTCCAGCCGGAATTCGAGGTTGCCCCAGAGTTTCCAGTCGACGAGTCTTGGATATCAGATCTGCTGATACTCCAGGAGCCGGAGGAGCCTCAGCTTTTGCAGCCATTGACTCAGCTACTTCAGTTTCCAGTCCCGGAGGAGTCAGTTTCCTTCCTGCAGAGACACTTCTTGGATGCAGACAGCCACCAGGACTCAGCCCAGCAGCCACAGCTTGAGGAGGGACAGCACTTTGAGAGTACAGACATAGAGAGTCCCGTCTTCGAGCCTTTTGTCCTCTACTCTGACGAGACAGATACATTTGCTGAGGACCGTCTGACATCCATCATAGCTGCAGAGCGAGGATCAGCCGCAGACACTTTGCCAGCTTCCGCGGTGTTGACTAGTACCTTCTCTTGTTTCAAGATTGCTGAGACTTACACTTTCGATGATGATGCAGCTTGGTGCACCGAGTGGTTACTTGATAGCAGCGCAGATGCCCATCTAGATCATGATCCTCCTCTAGTCATTTCTGATCTTGCATCTCTCCCCGAGGGTTATCTGCGGGAGGATGCCGCACTCGATGAGTACTCGGTTTCACCTACTGAGAGTGTTTCCGATCTGGCGGAACACAAAACTGAGTCTTTAGATCTTTCTGATTCTGATTCTTCTCACCTCGATGACCCTCGTGAGGATGAGCCTATCTTGGAGATATTCGATGATCTGCCTGATCCTCTTCTATTCTATTCATCGGATATCAGTCCTTTTCGAGAGTCTCCTGATTTTGATTATACACACCTGTTTGAGACATTAATTGACGTGGAGGATCCTATTACTGATCCATCTTTCTCCACGTTTGATTTCTTCGGCTCCACACTCTCGCTCCAGTATGATCCAGAGCCGATGATTTCTTTTGTGCTACCGGATCCCGATCACTTATTCTCATATCATTGGCCGGTAGTAGACACCCGCCTGATTGCATACCTGGGTGTCGTACTTTACACTATTGAGTTCGTCGTTGTTCTCACACCGAGACTGCGGCGACAGTACGGCATTCGACTTACCGATGTTGTCCTGAACCTTGATACTGCATTATCCTAGCCTTTGCGCCCAGCTAGGGGCGTAAAAACTAGCGCTCGTTGAGAGGCACCTCAACATTGTACTCTTTTGTATATACGTGTTTCGTCTTATTTTGATCCTTCCTTTCTTCCGTTCTTGTTTTCACCCCAGGTCTCGCTTAGGATTATCTTTGCTATACTTAGGATATTGCTCATCCTAAGTATAGGGGGGTGAAAACACCGGGTTGTTCTTCGTTCTGTTTCGTCACTTCTGTTGTTGCCTATACTTAAGGTTCTTCACCTTAAGTATAGGGGGAGTGATGCCCATCCTCCTTGTATATATTCGTTCAGTTTCTTCGTGTCTTGCTACCCCTGTTTTATTGCCTATACTTAGGGGTATTTTACCCTAAGTATAGGGGGGGTAGACCCTGTACATTCTCTGCTCGGTTTTTCCCTTAGTATACAGCCTGCTATACTTAGGGGTATTTTACCCTAAGTATAGGGGGAGGACCCGAGACTTCTTTTGACTTTTCTATTTCATTCTTCATCTTTGTATAGCCTTTCTTTTCACTTCCCTATACCTAGCACGAGTTATGTCTTCTTCATCGCTCTTGACTCTGAGGACATCGTTCGAGCTAAGTATAGGGGGGGTGTATATATTTCATATATACTTTAGCCATAACTCGTACTTTGTGTGAGTGTGTTAATAAATAAAATGGCTAAAAACCACAAAAATTAAAAAATTTCATGTACATAAACTTCTTTTATTTGCACATACATAGCTAGTGTACAAATTAGTTTTGTAAAAATGATTTCAAAAATCTGTTGTGTAAAGCTTGTGTAAATACTTTGGTATCACAATTATGTATATAGTACAAAATTTTTCCAAAATGTTTTGAAAATCAAAAAGTTTGCAAAAATCTTGTGTAAATGTGTGTAAATATCTTTTTGCAAAACTTGCACTTCATGCATCATCATTTCATGATTTCAAAACATTTTTCAAAAATTTTGCATGATTGTAAAATTTGTGTAAATAAGCATCTTTTGTACATTTGTATATAGTTTTTCTGGATGATAGTTGACATTTAAACTAACCTGGAATCAAATTGAGAAATGGAGCTTGATTAAGATCTTAATCCACCTAATTTCTAAGAGGAACCTTATAGGGCTTAGGTTTAAGGCTTTTCAGGTCCATGGTGACTTAATTCTTTGAGTCCACTAGGCTATGATCACATGTCATCTCAATGAGCCTAAGTAGAGCACTTAACAACAACACATGACTCATATAGATTATGGCTTTACTTGGACACCAGCACTATGCACCGAGCTCTCTACGGATGAGGTGGTGAGGAGGCAGTCTTCCTTGACTTGGGGTAGCATATGAGGGTAGTACTTCTAGGCGGAACCTCTCTTCTTCTTTTAGTGAAGGAAGTGCGTCTCAACTTGGTCTGGTTGCCATGAGGTCTAACGACGGGAGTTGTGGGTTGCAATAAAGCTTCAAAAGAGGGATAGTCTACTGGCTCAAGAGGAAAAACTCCTTGTATATATGCTGCACATGTATATGTTGTACAGATGCACTTGAAAAAAAAAAGAGAAAAGAACTCCAAAAAAGTGGTGGGTCTGATAGAAAATGATAATCCCACCGGAGTATGTATATAGAGTGCAATAAGCAAAGCTTGGTTTCATGATCCACCTGTTGTAGCTTGCAGCAGGGAGACTTGGCTACACTGGTCAAGCTCCCAAGGGTACTTGGCTACACTGGCCTTGACCCATTTTCTTCTTCCCCCTCTTCTTGAGCCGGTTGAACTTGAACTTAGAAGGGAATATCCCGCTCCTCGAGGAAAGAGTGGCCAGATTGAGGTCATAGAGTTACCTTGTTGGGGAGGGTTGTCAAGTTGCCATTTCTGAGGTGGAGAGCTTAGACTTCACATTCACAGGACAAGAAAAGATTCATGGTCTTCAGGGTTTGTGATTGATGACTTGTTCTGATCTGAGCATTGAGGAGTCTTGGTTATAGATTAGTGGAACTTAGAGGCTGTTAAGTTTTAAGCTTAAGTCTAAATAAGGTTCCGACACATTAATAATCCAAAGATCTGATCGAGCTCCATACCTCAATTTAATTAAGGCAAGTTTAATAATCAACCTTGATCCATGTACATCCTCTTTCTTTTTCTTTCTTTCTCTCTTTTTCACTTCTTTTTCAAATAAGTGTTTGCTAAAGGACTAGCAAAGTTAAGTATAGGGGGGTGATGAATACCCATTCATCACTCTTTATTCTTATATTTTAGCTACAAAAAACTTTTGCAAATGCATGTAGATATATGTAAATACAAATAATTACCAAAAGCATGCACTGTGTAAAAACTTATAATTAGCATGTTTTTGTGCAAAAATAAAAGAATAAAGATTAAAAAAGAAAAAGAAAAAGAGGGAAATATTTAGAATAAATATTGAGCAACCTAACCCAAGGGAGGGCTCAGCATGGGCCTGACCGCATAAAAGTCAAAGTAGAGGGAGATAGGAGCTCTGGTGTAAATATTTATGTAGATAAATAAAAAGTATTTTCCTCACCAAAAATATGCTTGTAAATACTTGTAAAATATTAAAAACAAAACAAAAAGCTAAAAATCAAAAAGAACAAAAACACCCTTTTTCATCTTGTACATAAACCACACCTATGTATTTACTTAACCTTGTAAATAAATAAAATTATTTTCCAAACTTTTTGTAAATAGTCTATGTTATATATTGTATGATAAATAAAACAAAAACAATTAAAATCAAAACAAAATAAAAATAGAAAAATTAAAAATACAAAAAGACATTGTACATATACCATGTATATAGATGTACATATATATTTATTTGACCTATGTAAGTAAATAATAAAAATAAAATAAAAACACCCTTTTACTCCTTATTTTATACAATAAATCAATAAAATATAAAATAAGGATAAAATTGTATAAAAATAATAATTAAAAATCAAAAATCAAAACCCTATATATTGTATATATACCTATATCCAACCCTACTATGTAAATACTTTATTTTTACTTTAAAAAATTAATTAAAAATCACTAAAAATAGAGAAAAATAAAATAAAAATATTTCATGTTTTAAGTTTTTGTTAATTCGGTCATTTTCTAGCCTAAAATAAATGAATAAAAAATCAATGCGTGGCGACTCCTGATTGGTCCACGGGGGTTTGTTGACCCCGGTCAACTTCCCCCGCGGACCCTTCTCTTTTGCGGATCTGGCGACCGACCCGTCTTCTCCAAATTCTACCCGCCAGACCCGACCACCATTGATCCAAACCCCGGGCTCCGATTAACCTCTGATCATCCAGGACCCTCGCCCGGGGTGGGTTTGCTGGATCCGAGCTCCGCGTTACTCGCCCGATCACCATCTTCTCGGACCCAGCACCATATATAATGTCGTCTCCGGCGACCTAATTCTTCCATCTTTGATCTTCCCCTCGGAGCCTGTGACCTCCTCCAGCGTCCCTGAGTGACAGACGTGGCCCTTGGAGTTGCAGCGAGGCCCGGGAAGCCGGGAGTCACTGATCCGGTGGTAAACGCCGCCGTGCGCCGCCGTGAGCGCGCTCAGCCTCGGGGACTCGACGGCCCCTTGCAGGCAATGACCGGGAGCTTCATCAGCTCCAGCCCAGTCGAATGCGCCCATCAGGTAGCTTCCGTAGTCTCTAG
Organism: Ottelia alismoides; assembly: GCA_037367405.1. NCBI lineage: Eukaryota > Viridiplantae > Streptophyta > Magnoliopsida > Alismatales > Hydrocharitaceae > Ottelia > Ottelia alismoides. The sequence continues at coordinate 73,011 of JAZKJV010005107.1, read as the reverse complement.
TTTAGCGTAGAATAGGCTTCTTCGATTCCCAGTAGCTTAGCTCCGCCGCCTTCACCTGCCGTCTCCGTCCACTCACTTGACCATCCGACTCCGCCACCACCTTCGCCTGACTACTCTCCACCTTCTCCGCCCCTTCACTCCCCCTGGCTCGCCCCGGAGCAGGGTATCGGCTCTCACCCTCCGCCGTTCGCCGGAGAGGCATCGCACCGCCTCACCCTTCACCATCCGCCCGCTCTGACGGGTCGAGGCAGTTTGCCCTCGACCCAGCTTCTTTCCTATGCAGGTATCCAGGCCTATCGACCTCATCTGGAGATCGGAACTTCTGGGCATAGCAGCTCCAGTTCTTTCACGTCGTCGAAGCTCTCTGGAGCTCCTCGCCTCCATCGGAGCAGAGCACCGGGTGCGGGGCTTCACGGCGAAGCTTTCCCGCACCTCAGGAGCATCAGACGAGGACCACCGCGCGCACAGAGGGCCGGCGAAAGTCGCCGGCGACCAGTTCTTCCAGGATCCTCGCCGACCGTCAGATCGTCCTCATCGCCCCAGTTATCATCTGAGCCATCCATCCTAGGCGAGGTGTCACCGTCCGATCGTCCTGAGGGTCGATCTTGACCATCCGCGCGGAGAGAGAGAGGCACCAGCTAGCCTCATCCGTCAGATTCGCCACGTGCCCTCCTCCCCTCCGTCTGATACACGAGGGTTTCGACTCCAGAGAACCAGAGCCGTCCGATCGCCACGTGGAGCGCCCTCAGACGTCGATCAGTCCAACGTTCGCAAGGTCAAAGGCGCCGTCGTCCTCAGTCGTCAGATCCGCCACGCGTCACGCATCCGGCTGTCGGCGTAATAAAAGGGGTAAATTGTACTTAGGCCCCTTCTCTTTTATGCATTTAGTTTTAGTCCTGTAAATACTTGGCGTAGTTCTTTTATGTTTGTGAGAATTGCACTGTGGACCTCTATGTTTATTTGAATTGCATTTATACCCCTGCCTGTTGTGGACACGTGCATCGACACGTGATTATTTGGTGTATTTGCATTTTTGACCCTGCACTTTCGCCCTGTTACGTTTCATACTTTTACAAATAGGAATTGCAATTTGGTCCTTCCAGGCCTGAGTCACGCGTATCGTGCGTGGCCTGGAGGGTAATTTGCACTCCTGTACCTATACTCTTCAGGGTTGTTGTTCCAGAGGTCCAGAACTTTGCTTTAATTGCAGAAAGGTCCCTATGCACTGTTGCTTCTTTTTATTTTTGAATAAAATATCAAAACACCTCCAAATCCAACGAAAATTTGACACATGGCTCCTGCCATGGTGTAGGATTTTTGTAGATTTTTTAGGACATTTTTGATCTTGTTTGATATTTTCAAAAATTCAAAAACCTATATTTTTGTCACTGTCTAGTTTGAAAAGTCACAAAAAAATATAAAAACTCCCCTAAAAATTCCACAAAAATTGTTTACTGTTTAGTTTAGTGTGTTTGATTTTCTAGCCAATTTTGGCTATTTTTCATTGCTTAAAAACACTAAAAACTTAAAAACACTAAAAAACCCATAAAAATTCTAGTAAATAAATTAAAAATCGAAAAATAATAAAATTGGTATCTGAATTTTCCTTGTTTTATCTACTTTATAGGAAAATTACCTCCAGGCCATTTTGAGGCCCTTAGATATTTTATCTAGGGACTTTTGGCTTGGCTGGATAGTACCACTGTTTTTAGCTACTATTTGATTTTTAGAAAAAAAAATAAAAATCAGAAAATTATCAAAAATTCACCAAAAACACTAAAAAATATAAAATACATAAAAACATTTTTGTTTTAATTTTTGGTTGATTTTTGATGCTTTGAATAATTTGTTGAAGTGTGCTTCTCCTTTGTTTTCTTATTTTCTTTATATATTAAAAATCCAAAAAAAAATATAAAAATAATTAAAAACCACTAAAAATATTTTGTTCTTTTATTTTCTTTATTTTTACTACTTCGTAGGCCTCTCGGTCAACCCGTGCTCCTTGAGTTCGACCGTGGGTGCTATACCAGGTTAATCACATAGCAGGACCGCTTTTCGTATTTTGATCGATTCATCTATTTCGAGTGGTTCATTTTTCTTGATTTAGTGCATCTGAGCGACCGAGGTCGCAACGACCATTTTTTTACCTTTACCTTAGTCGTTCGGAGCGCTCATCACCTACCTGAACCAATGTTTTAAGAGTTTAAATGGATGTAGGTGATGAGTGTCATCATTCTACTATCTTTACTCTAGTCACTCACGAAGCTTCATAATATTCATATTGTATGAATTTAATGAAGCATATATAAGTGTTGAAATACTCTTATTTTGAATTCTTTTGAATTTAACATGAGAGATCCTTTAGTCTTGAGCAATGGTTGCTTAGAGATAAAGGGAGCGCAGTGGAAGCATGGGTTGGACCCAAGCAAGAAGTATAATCAAAGAGTTGACTGTACTTCTGTAACTTCCATATGACATTCAAAGAGTTGAATGAATGCCAATACTGCAATAAGTTGATGTGTTGATAGTATGACTATCAAATCTATCTAGAATCCTTAGAAAAGGAATCGGATAGTACATCAGAAAAAACTACATATAATCATTGAAATTGACTTACTTATTTGATAAGATAAAGTCTAATAATTGTATCTCAATCTTCTAATGACACTTGCAATTGGTTGCATCTGTATTAGAATATTAGAAATTTGATCTTAAGGTTTATTAGTCATCCATGTTGAAAGTGATGCAAGTGTTGCAACAATTTCCATGAGATCAATAGACTTCATATTTTCAGTGGGAGCCCTTAGTCTTAGAGAATGTCTCTATGACCTAGATATTGGAATACACTCATTGTTTATTTCTAATTGTTGGATATAAACATAAATTCTGTAATAAATCTAACATAAAGAGTTATGATGGAGATATTTCAGATAGTAATCTAAAATCTAATGGACTCTATTAAATTAGAAAATTAATGAATGGTTCATTAAGTTTTTTTAATACTGAAAATTAAAAAGATCAATAGGAGGATAAAGATCATTTGATAATGGTCTGACATCAATTTTTGGACATATGTCTGTTGATGAGATCAATGGACTAGTAAGACATGAAACTTTAGATTGTCTAAAGCATCAAATCTAACATACTTGTGAATATTGTATTCAAATTAAAAATGTCCAATACACCCTTCCTTGGGAAAGATGTAAGGTGTCAAGGTATTAAGGATCTCATACATATTGATGTATGCAGATCATCTATATCATAGTAAACATTATGGATATGTGATATCTGTTAATGATTATGTATGATATGAGATTTCTTCTCTTCACCTAAGAAACCTTTGAAATATTCAAAGATTTCGCAATTCTGGTTTAGAACCAAAGTTTGAAGGAAGATGAAATGAATTTGATCTAACCAAGGTAGCCTGTACCTATTAGATGAATTCAAGGAATACCTTATGGAGATGTGAATATCATTCCTATCTTAATCCTCCTTATGAACCTTAACTCAATAGAGTTGTAGGGAGATACAATTGATCATGTGTGACATGATTTGATCAATGATTAATCATAGCATAATTATCTCTTAGTTTCCAGGTATATATATGTGGTAGAGACTATATTATATATCCTTAATAAGGTTCCATGTGATTAAGCTGGAATATGGCACTAGAGAGTGCTACTTCATTAGGAAAATAAAGGATGGTATTGGATACCTATTTTATGACCTTGAGATTCTTAAAAGATCTAATCTTTGAGAATATGATTCTTATAGGATGACTCTCTTGAGAATCAAGATGAAAATGAAGTAAAGGAACTCATTTAATCTTGAAAAGATAATGAGGCTCCTGAAATCGGAAACTAAAATAGCTAATTAAAGGTGAAACATTAACACCTCTTCAAATAAGTTTGAGGATGGATTCCATGTGTCAGTTAAATCTGAAAATGATCGGACTTCATGTGATGAAGCTCCTGAGGATCATGACATGGAAAGATGGATGTTAGCAATAAAAGTCTAATGTAGACTTCATATACAAGTGTTGTATATGGACCCTCGAGGATCCACCTATATGGGTCAGACCCATTAAGGTGTAAATGGATCTTCAAGAGAAAGAGGGAACCTGATGAGAAGGTATAGACCTTCAAAGCACGGTTCGTAGCCATGAGCTACACACCGAAAATAAGGCATCGCTTGCGATAAGACTTGTTCTCCAATGACCTTGTTTTAACCCATCAGAATATTGCTAACTATAGCTACACAACTTGTCTATGACATCTTCATGGTGTGAGTCAAGATTGCATTCCTCTATGAATACCTCTCTGAGGATGATCATATGGAGTAGCCCCAGGGCTTCATGGTTGAGGAAAGCAAGGTGTGCTAGCTGAAGAACTCCATCTTTGGACTCCAGTAAGTTTCTTGTAGTTGGAACATAAGATTTGATGAAATTATAAATGTTGTGATTTCAGATAAAATCTTGATGAACCATGTGAAGCATAGTGGGAGTGCCATTGTGTTCATCGTGCTAAATGTAGATATTATTCTAATCATTTAGAATGATATAAGAATAATAATAATTGTTTTATAATTTGGTTGTTCCATACCTTGAAATACGATTTCAAGGATACCTCTTAGATCTTAATTCTGAAGTCGTTCAGAAGCAAAGAGAAGAGGGTATTGGGACTGTCGCATTAGTAGTACACCTTGGACTTATTCCATTTTCTGGACAATTCCAAGAAAAGCTTCCTTCCCTTAAGATGTGGTAGTGACTTGTCTAAAGGGATAACACCTCAAAGAGTTGAGGAAGTGAATGCTAGAACTGCTTGCACTTGTGCATCAGTTATGAGAAGCTGAATGTATGCTAGATGTGTACAAGAACCAGATGTCTACCATGCAGTGGGAGTAGTAAACTGTTACTAATCCTACTATGGAGATAAAACACTTGATTGCAGTAATAACAATATCTTCAAAGATGATGAAACTTAGAGATAGTGATCTCAAAGTCTTATCTTCAAAGGTTTAAGACCTTGTAGATAGTGATCTATAAGGGTCTTAAGTGTAGATACCTTAGGAGATAGAGATCTCCAGGAATGAAGGTATTCTAATAAGGATTATGGGAATACTGGTTATAATAATTAATAAGATGTAGTGTCAAGGACACTATAACCAACAAAATTGAGTATCGGTTGCATAAGATGAAACATTCGCATTGGATGCGAGCACTGTTACTAGGAGATATGCAAGTGCCGTAAAAGGACTTGGCGTAGTCTCTTGGGAATGGAGTGACTGATCAGCTTACCTAGCTATTATCTAAATAGCCTATGATTGTTACATGAGTGTGGGTTTAAATGATTAGCCCATTAATGGCTCTTTGGGCTAGTGGGAGATTGTTGGACATGCGAGCCCACGGCGAGCCATTATGCAATAAATGTTATTGCAATTCACTCCTTAATCTGAAATAAAGAGTACATAGTTTGCATAATAGGTCCCTTAGTACAATTAGGGTTATGTACCATGGCCATCTTAATGATCATACAACTGTTGATTCAATTATTGAATCATAGAGGCTGGTGCTTAGATGAATATCTAATGAGTTAGATTGAGGACTCATCAAGCACCGTCAAATGATTATTAAGAGATGATCTCCAGCCTGAGTAGGAGATGGCAATCCTTTCTCAGTTAGGCTGATATCTAACCGACTTCTTGATGCAGGTCCTCTGCATAGGAATAGAGATTCGGAGGTATCAGATTAGTTAGGTCAAAGAGTTGACTTAACGAGATCGAGATAACCAAAGTCCTATATCATATGCTGTCATGATATAGGCACACATCCTCTGACCGGAGACAGATGTGTTACTATATGTCTGAGTATGTACATTTGGCAAACCAATAGGTTGATGGCCTAATCAAGGTCTATACACCGGCGCGCTGGTGTGCATATAAGGGCATATGAGTAATACGATCTCTCAAAGGGATCATACAGGTTCACTACTGAACCGGAAGACATGAGCTCACTCATGAGATATTGGGAAGAATCAAATTCCGTGCGCACGGTCATCTCGCTTTGGAAACTTGACTGAATTTGTTGGTTTGATATAAACTTTTGGAAAGTATATGATCAAGACCTAGGTATGATATATGCTTTTGGAAAGTATATGATCAATACCGACTCCCAATGATCGAATGAGAAACTTACTGATAAAACCATGAAGTAGACAGTATAAAGTTGATCCAATACTTCAGGTTTAATCTGGGTCTTCCAGTATGCAGGATGTACAAGTATTGGGAATGCCTGAGGATGATGTGATCATAAACGGTTGTATAACCATGACGCTTCCATTCCTAGGGAGTGATGAAACGGGTCTGGATTTTAGTGACTCCTCTCAGTAGAGAAGTAATCTGATCTTAGTCCAAATGTTGGACATTAATCTGAATGTGATTCAGATTCAATGAGAACATTAGATTTGCGGTCTTGATTTAATCAAGCATCTATGGGAGGCCCGCGATCTGGATTTGAGATATGATCTCAATGTCCATGTCACTATACGTGGATCAATACAATCGCCCTGTCCTTATCTCCAAGTATTCACGGAGAAAGCGCATTGTCCTTGAAAGAGTTCATGGATAATTCTATTGTTGATATATGTATCCGAGCATTGAGAAAATGGATAATTAAATGTGATTTAATTATCATGAATAAATATGAATTTGATTCATATTATAAGGAGAGTTATCTTAGATAATTAAATGTGATTTAATTATCAAAGATGTGAATAATGTGAATGTGATTCATATTATTTTGAACACATGAGATAAAGAGATCCAAGATGATTAAATATGATTTAATTATCAAGGATAAGAATAATGTGGATAGTAATATCCAATTATTCATAATATATTGTAAATGTGATTTATAATGTATTAGAGAGAGTTAAATATAATTTATATAAGTAGATTAATTATTAATGTGTATTGGATACACATTGTTTAATTAATTGAAAATATAAATTACATTTTGTTTTGGGTTGTGAATTGATTCACAATAATTCAATGTCAAGATTGCAATATTCCCAAAAATTAATTGAGAATTATTTTGGTGAATTAAAATACCAACAAATTGTTGTTGGAAATTGGATGGAGAGAAAATCAAGGAGATTGCCCTCCCCTTTTGGAAAGGAGGGGGCGGCACCAATTCCTTGAGGGAATTGGTGGCCGTCCCCCCCTTCCAAAGAGGAAGGTGTATCTCCCTTATTTTCTCTCTCTCTATTTGTGTGGTTTAATTTGGTATTATATTTATTTGATTTATCAAATATATTTAATCAAAATTAAATCACAAGTTGTTGGCTTTTACCAACAACAATCTTGACCATTGGATTTTCATAAATCAATCTCATCCATTGATTTTATATGACACATGGATTGAGATCCATGGATCCCAAAACCCTATAAATAGAGAGGCATTCTTGGCTCTCTCTTTACACATGCTATTGTAGCAAAACTCTCTCTCTCTTTCTTTCTAGAGATCAGCCCTCTCTCTCTCCCTCTCATGGCCGTCCACCATGGATACCATGGAGAGGTTCTCCATCGCCGCGGCATCGTCGTTATGCTGCCCGTTCTTCTGCTCGTGGATCTCCGTCTCCTTCGGTGCACCTCGCTCGTGAAGAAGACGTCGGATCTCGTGTGTCGAGATCAGGAGATCCATCGCTTGGATCATCAACATGGATTGCGAGAAGCACGCGGTTCATCCCCGCGCTCGCAAGCGTCTCCTCCGTCGGATCGGACTTGAGACAGGAGGTCTCTTCATTTAGAGACTTGATCGCAACCACGCTTCAAGAGGTAATCCTATTACTTGTTTGTGGTTTAGACGAAACGATCCGAGGAGTGTTCTTGGATCATGTGGTTTCGTCGTATAAAATTTTTTAAATTCCGCTGCATCGAGCAACTAGTCTGGCTAGTCGCTCCTTGTCGTATTCGATACGACGCACACGCTTCCGTGATGCGCTTGAGGATCAACCCATATCCTTCAATCACAACTTTCCCCAAATGGTTGATCCTGTAGAGTACCTTGCCTTTAAGGCTGAAAGGGAAAGCAGTCATCTTGACTATGCCCAAGAGGATGTTGGGGTAGTGCGTTGTGCTGCAAATGCATCCAAATTTTTTAGGTGGATGTACGATTCTTCATTGGGGTTCTCGTGGAAAGTGGTTAGGGGATAAAGGAGTTGCGATTTGAGCTCGAATTGTCCGTGGATTGGGGGAATCTGGATTTACTTAGTAATCTGACCTGATAGGTCTACTTCAGTATGGGTTTGGGCCGCCCTCTCGTTCCCTCTCCCTCGCTTCCGCGGGGTGCATCTACAGAGTGGTTATCATCATCATCACCATGTAAATCATCATCCCTTCCTCATGTCTATCTCTCTTCTGACCTCCTCCTTAGATCATTAAGCATTTCCTGAAAGGTGACCTAGGTTAAATCTTGATCAGTCAACTGCTACTAGATGGCCTGGATAGAAGCTAAAAGCTGACTGTTCACTTCATTTTGATTCGTGCCATGCTCTATATTCTGTTCAGTGCTAGAAAGATACGGTCTATTTCCTCTTCATGTACGAGCCATCTCAAAATCTAACTACGAATGCTCGAGCTCCAGATCGGGGTCCTGATTTGCAATAGGGAAAATGCCACGATCAGTCTGCATGCAAGCACTAAATGTAGAGAATAATTCAGAACTGGGGTCAATTCTAAATTTTATTAATGATGGAAAAGTGTAAAGAGTGAAATCAATCTCCATCCAAAAAGGATAGAACTCAAGAAGAGAGTTTTCCTGGTCTGTGGGAGGTACAAGAAGCGGGGAACCTTGATGATGGTTCGTAAAGACAAAACGAATCACTTGGGGATTGCCTCAAATTATTGGAGATGTTGAACCCGTGGAATCGATGTGAGTATCGGCGGAGTCCCGACTAAGCCATCCAAGAGTCGATATCTTGGAAACAAAATGAAGATTGAGGAAGTATGAAAGATACAATGATGAACAAGGAATAAAAGGAGTGTAAAATAGTAGAAGGCTCAATGTGAGCAAGGGTCAACGGGAATAAAATAGAGGAAACGACAAAAAAGGCACAAGTGTACGAAATTGATATTTGAACTTAGTCTATATCCTAATTAACATCAAACAAAATTGGGTTCACCAACTCAACACATGTGAAGCCATGGAGTTCGACTATTTTTATCTTTTCAATTTTATTATTATTTCAGGCAATATTATAGCACATCCTTAATGACTAGCCCTATAGGAAAGTGAATACTGCCAGAAAAATATCATGTACTTTTCTACTTCCGTTGTATCATGTGATTTGCACCTTTTGAGATCCTCATTATCAGGCCTAGGGGGCTACTCAACCAAAGAAGAAAAGAGGAAGTCGATAAACGAAACTACTACTTCCCTAAAACTGAGGTATTCAGACGCAAGATGATGATACAGACGCCCCCATGAGGGTGTGGCCTATACTTAATACTTCAGACAAAGCTGGATGTTCTAAAAAAGGTGAGAACACCATCATCAAGAAGGCCCTGCTCGCCTATGTACGATAGAAGCACCAATAATTCGCAGGTCCTAGGTGATAATTGAGGCAACCATAGACCAGGTTTTTAGATCTATTCCTTAACGTAGTGCCTCGCTCTAATTGGAGTGTACTTGAATACAATGTGGGATTTGTGAACCCCAAACAAAATGTCCATCACATATTTTAATTAGGGTCAAAGTTTATTTAGTAGTCCCCTTGTTTTAGTATTTGGATTTTTATTTTTTGAGTATTTTTCAATAATAATTGCCTAACGATTTTTTGGGTTTTCTTTTAAACATAAGTGATCAAAAATAGAGGGAGATAGCATCGAAGCAATGCAAGGTGACACTAAGGTGAAAATATCACTCTTGTTTTAAAATGATGAATGCTTAGATAGAAGACTTACAATGCTTTCCAACTCTCTCCATGCGGGATGCAAGACAATAATTTTGAATATAATCTATATGGTATGCAAGATGGAGAAATTGCCTCAAGCAGGAATTGCTATTGTCGTAAAACACAATTTGAGTTTGATCCAGATCCAAACGTAGACTATAGGAACATGCAAATGTTAGGTGTTTGGTCCTAGCTTACTCGGTCAAGCAATCCTAAAAATCTATGGGCTCATCATAGAAAATAAATAAAAATAAAGCCAGGAAGCACAAATCATGAAAAACAAAATAAAATATAAGAAAACCACGGAAAACCAAGTAGGTCCCCAAGTTAACAATCACTTGGTAAAATAGGCCCAAGAGTTCAAGTATCCACCTGTATTATTTCAAATTAATAAATAGAGTCTCTCTCACAGAAAAGAAAACAAAATGCTAATCTAAAGCTATGCTACACAAGTCTCCAAAGATGGCCAAGTTGCCTCTTCAACGAGTTCATGAAGAAGGAGTTGTTATCCACGTCAATTGGGTGCACCAATCCTCCTAGAAAGATTGCCCTAGCTCTATGGTCCCTCGCAACAAAGCCAACAAAGAGATGTACTAGCACAAATAATCAATTTGCCAAAAATAAAATAAACAAAAAATGGTAGATGAAAAAGACACAGAAAATCTATCCTAATCGTTTCTCCCTGACAACGACACCATTTGATGAATGCATGATTATGAGGTGTCTAACACCTGGCTTGGAGGGCCTGCAATGTCTGACAAGTCAGATCCGACAATCGTTGCATCGACGCCTCTCTTGGCTCTAGACACCCAACTCAAGCGTGTCAAACAACCAACCTACGAAATAAATATGTAACAGAAACAAGTGAGATGAAATTTATTATATCCAACAAATAACGTGTATAGTATGCAAGTGTAGGGGTCAAACCATAATGGAGAAACACGGATATGCACAAAAATTGACTATCATAAAGAAAATTAACAAATGTGTTTTTGTATTTTATATGTTTTTCTGATTTTTATGGATTTTTAATATTTTATATTTTTATGTATTTTTAATTTATATTTATATTTTTAATTCTAAAATTTTCTTTTATATTTTTGTGATTTTTAATTTATTTTTCTTTTTAATATGTAATAAGTAGATATATAAGTATATATGTATAATAAGTACAATATAATCAATACATATGCTATAAATATATAGTATATATGAATTCAAGAAAATATAAGTACAATCCTTTTTATTTTTTAAAGGTTTTAAAATATGTTTTAGGTAATTATAATAACAATATTATTAATAAATATATAAGTAATAATATATACACTATATAAGGTTTTCTATTTATATAACAGCTAAAAGTACTCAGATTTTGCAAAATAAATTGTTTTTATCATTTTATTTTTCTCAGTTTTTATGATTTTTAGATATTTTTTCTAATTTTTATTATTTTGAAATGATTAAAAATGTCAAAATAGGGACTAATAATAAGAGACCGAGTTGTTTTGGAATTTAAAAATAGGTAAATATCTCAAAAATATCTAAAACTATTTTTAATACATAATATATATTATGAACAAAATTCAAAAATAAAAACTAATATTTTTGGGGCTTTCAAATGATTTTTAATGTTTTTATAAGATTTTTGGGTTTTTTAAATTTTTACTTTTTTCTTTTGTAATTTTTCTGGAGTTGCAAAATATAATAATAATGTTACCCTATTTTTTTAGACCTTTTAATAGTGATTTTTATAATTTTTTACATTTTTAAATGCAAACAAGAGAAACTACACTATTTTTGTATTTTTTAAAATAAGAAAATACATTTAATTACCTCAAGAAAAATCTATGTGATTTAAAATAGTTCCAGGCATGTAACAATTTCCTATTATTTTTAGATGAAAAATGCTATTTTTGATAATAAAAATATAATAAATAAAATTAATTATGCTGGTAGGGTCCTATCTGCAATTAAAATAAACTTTTAATGCATTCTAGAATACTTCACAAAAGTCCAGGGGAATTCATGTAAAAATCCTAAAAATTTCAATAATAAACTTGCTCGTATGGGTATATTTGCAATATCAAAAAAGTTACAGGTTCTAGTTGCAATTTTTACAAAAAATATTATACTAAAATTGAAATTTCTCGGACCAAATAATAACAGAACCTGATGGGATTTAGGTACAAAATGTCCCACCCCCTCACATATGTGAGTACGTAAGGTGACATAGACTGGACCTAAATACAAATAAAATAAAAGCAAGGATCTTACTACAAATATTACAAAAGCATTTGAACTGTAGTTGAAATATTTAGGAATAGAAATAAAATACAAAAGATAGGGGTATACAGGAAAATACCCCTCACTCGCAAATCAACGACTGAGGACCCTTCACTTACTACACGTCATGCTCTAGACGGTCGATGACGGTTCATGTTGGATGGGCATGATTAGATCTCCACCCGACGATCGACAGTTGACGTCGCTTCGATACAACTACAACTGTTGCTCCTGGAGGGAGCTCTTGATCGAATGACGATAGATGGAACTGGAAGAACATGGGAATAACAACTCTGTTGTGAGCTTGGATCTCGACTCCTAGATGACTTCGAGCATCTGGAAGGTTCGTCAATGGTGCAAAATGGAGCCAATGCTCCTCAGTGTCGGTTGGACTGCTCAAAAGGGTTTGGGACCCATCGATAGGGTCCTGGACGACTTGGGCTGGAAGAGCTCCTTGGTAACCTTCGAACGAGCAAAAATCAGCCTGGATCTGGTCCTCAAGTGCCAGAGCCTGCAGGGTTAATGTCACACAAGAAAAAAAGAGGGAACTGGGCTTGAACTGGTACAAAAATGGGGGGGGAGGATGAGGCACCGCAGAGGTGCTCCGACGAGAGGCAGAGGAGGAGCACATATCTCTCAGATATGTGCAAGATCTGAGGTGAAGATGAGTTGGGGCGAAATAACATGACGAGGAAAAGGTGATGAGGTGGTTGACGGGTCGAGACGAAGGCTGAGACGACAGGAAATAGTTCGTCGGAGCACTAGCTCTAACGGACTACGGTTTGAGATTTTACAAAAAATGAGACGAAATTAAACGAAACAAGAAGCAAAACTATGCTACTCCTAATGCTAGGAATAGAAAAAGCAAAGAAAAAGGAGCTTACCTGACGTAGAATGGCCATGAACACAAAGAGCTCTGTCGTAGGTCCGAGTCAGACGAGGGCTAGGATCATGTCTCTACCTCCTTTTGCGTGCTGCAAGTCAACGAGGAGCTTGCTCTCATCGAGCTCGACATGTTTGGTTAAGGATCTAAGGGTTCAAGGGGTTGAAGACAGATCAAACTTGAAATGGAGGTCGACGAGGGGTATATGTACTGGGGATGCTTTGACCAAGGATGCAACTCGATTAACTGATCCAACGATCGAGGCAATGTGTGCGCATGAAAGAGCATTGATTGAGGAGAAAAATCTATGAAAGAATCGAACTGAATCGGTGAAAGAATCAATCATGAAAAATGGGAGAAATGAGAAGACCTAGATCTGAAAGAAGTTGACCTATGAGGGGCGGGGAGTTGCTAAGGCCAACTCAGACCCGCTCCTCATTGGTCCACGTAGGCACAGAAAGAGACAAAATATGGAATTAATCTCTTATTAAATGGTAAAAAAAATAAATGATTTTATTATTTTTGTCAAAACATGAAAAATAGTTATTATTTTATGTAGTATTTTGATATGATTTTTATTTTGTTTTTACAATTTAATTTATCGGGTGTCAATTTTTACATGTATAATTATAAGTATATTTACCTATATGTGTTGTATTTTATTTTTATTTTATATTTTATTATTTTATATACATAATCTTTATATTTATAACTTATTTAAAAATACGTGTACATATTTTTATTTTACTTTTGTGGGGTTATTTATTTACTTAAATAAATAGGTATATGTATAATATAGGTAAATTATAGGTATTCTTTACACACACACACATATATATATATATATTAAAGTATAGTATTCATTTTATTTTAGTTTTTATGGTTTTATTTTAATTTTATTATTTTAAATAATATTTATAAATTTATAAAATATAATAAAGTAAAAGATATAAAGAATAAATATATTGATTATTTTATACAGGTATATTGCACAATGAGAACCCAAAAGCCTGATCTTAACTTTAAATTGAATGAAACTGCCTTCATTAAATAGATAATTTAATTTTTTGAACAATAAAGGTGAGTATGGTAAGTTTTGATTTATGGAGAAGATACATGTTTGTAAAGTTTTTTTTTGTGGCCTTTTATTCTGTGTGTCTCGAGCACACTGTACATTATTTTTGAGTGAAATAAGTTTTATAGTTTTATTTGTATTTTATATACAACTTTCATGTTCAACATTTATTGATTTGAGGTACAAAATAGGAAATAAAATAGGTTCCAAAATATAATTATTGAAGAATAAAAATTTTGGTTTTGTGCAATTATTGATCCTTATCTCCCCCTACTTTATTCCTTATCAATCAAGTCATCATGATGATTGGGGTCTCGGGGTTTAGGGTCATTCAGTACCTTTCGTATTTCAAATCTTTTTCTTTTCTTTCCTTTATTATTTTGTTTTCGAATGATATCAATGATTTTATTCAATATTTACAGTATAAATAATGAGTGTTATTAGTACAAAATAACACTGTTTACATGTATTTAAATAGGAATTTAAGGCTAAAATGAGAGAATAAAGATGATGAAATGGAGATTCATCACGCCCATCATGTGAAATTGTTCAAATCTACAATCCAAGCGCATGCATGTGATGATTACCTCGCCCACACCACAACGATATAATTGTTATAGACATACGATACTCAGTTCTCCCAGAATTGCCCCAGATATGTCATGATAACTAGATATCCTCAAAATACGCCCCACATGAAACTACTCAGATCTTTGATTAGAGAATATTCATGTATTCGATCTTCATCTCATACACATCATAAATATGTATTTTCATCTACATGCCACAAATGTATCAACTGGAATTTCCTAAAACATGATGCGATACGAAATGGAGTTTTCCCAAGAACTCATCCAAACACGATAAAACACCACCCCCAAGCACACAACACCCAAAACCCACGATGTCAAAATTGTGAAGATCCGACGGCAAGGAGGAGTCAAAACCGTACCTTTCATGTGACTTCCCTCACCCAGAACGAGAGTTCCATGATGTTTGACGTAATTATGCACGCACCATGATGATACTTGGATCACACTCTTCAAGACACTGCCTTCAGATCTGCGATCGATCGTTGAAATTTTCTCCGTGGTGGAGCTTTGGTGAGGCTGAGCCGAAGTGATTGGGTTAGCTGAAACCACTTAAGCCTTTAGATAGGCCCAGGTTGGACTCAGTTACGAACCCAAAAGCTGCAAACCGACTTGTTTTGCATGTACTTTCTTAGACAATATCTGGTTCTGATGTTTTTGAGCTCGTTGGAAAGGTCTCAAAGAGTACAAAAAAGAGATTGCTTGTTTATATGATTTGGATACTGGATCAGTTCAGAAACTCAAAAAGAGTGAAATCATTTACTTAGGGATCTACGGTTAGTGTTACCTTCCAATCGAATATTCAAAATGTTTGTTTTTTTTCCGAAACCAACTCCATTATCTATTTATATGACTATGACGTCGAACGTGAAAAATCAAAACTAATAAGGGTTTTTATTAGTTGTGCCCCTTTGAGATGTTGCAGTTTCAGTTATTCCCCTCTCTTTTTGGGAATATTAGTTGTGCCCCTTACTTCTTTCTCCGTTATCACTTGGCCCTTCCGTAAGATTGACCGTCAAAAAATTAAAATAACCATACCATGGTGTGGTTTAGAAGGGAATTATGGTCAGCTTAAAATCATGGGTCGATCTGGGGTGGAGAGGGCAGAGCATGGGGCTGGAGGGGTTGGGCTGGGAAGGAGGGGCAGAGGAGGATCTCGGGGCAGAGTCCGAGGCTGGAGAAGGCCGAGCCAGGGAGGAGGGTACGGGCTGGGGAGGAGGGGCAAAGGAAGAGGTGTTGGGAAGGAGCTCGGGGCGGAGCTCAAGGCTGGCAGGGTCGGGCCAAGGAGGAGGGTGCGGGTTGGGGAGGAGGTGTGGGGGAGGAGCTCGAGGTGGAGCTCGGGGCTGGAGGGGGGCGGGTTAGGGAGGAGGGGGCGAGATGGGGAGGAGGGGCGGAGGAAGAGGTGATGGGGAGGAGCTCTGGGCGAAGCTCGAGGCTGGCGGGGTCGGTCCAGGGAGGAGGGTGCGGGCTGGGGAGGAGGTGCGGGGGAGGAGGTGTGGGGGAGGAGCTCGGGGCTGGAGGGGGCTGGGTCAGGGAGGAGGGGGCGAGCTGGGGAGGAGGTGTGGGGGAGGAGCTTGGGACGGAGCTCGAGGCTGGCGGGGTCGGGCCAGGGAGGAGGCGGTAGGCTGGGGAGGAGGGGCAGCAGAAGATGTGTTGGGGAGGAGCTCAGGGGGAGCTTGAGGCTGGCAGGGTCGAGCCAGGGAGGAGGGGCGGACTGGGGAGGAGGTGCATGGGAGCAGATGTGGGGGGAAGAGCTCGGGGCAGAGCTCGGGGTGGGAGGGGGATGGCTAGGGAGGAGGGGGTTGGCTTGAGAAGAAGGGCAGAGAAATGACCTTGTCAACCTTGTTTTTTTAATTTAATTCTCGTTATAACCCCTACGTTAATGTCTGTTTGCATTGGAGATGGACGACAACTAACTCGAGGGGCACAAGTGATATAACAGAAAGAAGTGAGGGGCACAATTGATATTACCAAAAAGGAAGGGGCATAACTGAAATTACGATATCTCAGAGGGGCACAAATGATATAAACCCAACTAATAAACCCAATATCCTCTTGAGTCAAGTAATCCCTCCACACTCTGCTTGATCTCTACCACTCGAGATTTTCGATCGTATGTATAACAAGTAATACATGCAATAAACCATAATGAAATGACACGAAAATGTGCGATGCTGAAAAAAAAGGACAACATGCTCTGTGTTGCTAAAAATCTGAGAACCGGTTCTTTGTTTTTCCTCCACCGTACATGGGCGTTTCGGTTTACAAAGAGCTTAATCGGAGATCCAAAAGCACTTCTTTTTCATCCGAGGCGTGAAATAATCTTCGAGAGTCCATGTTTAAGGTTTTCCGCATCCCAACTGCCGATCCGTCATCTGAATTCAGAGGAAACAGATTGAGAGTGCGAACATCTTGTTCCTGTTCAGGCTCTGAAAATTTCAGCGAAGAAACAACGTTAAAAATTCATACAGCATCAAATTCTATACATCATGGATATACGGACCGGTCTGCGTTAATTAACGTGTGCATGCTCACCTGTTTGGGTAAGGTTACTGCATGCAGATGCCATGCAATCATCGCGTGATCTTGCAGAGGGAGTGATTTGGATTAGATCGTGATTCTGCCGGCCGATAGTACGACGCCTGGTCATATGGTGGTGGCGCTCGCGAGCCTTGTGGTTCTGGAACCAGTAGAAGACGTTCTTGCTCTCGATCCTGCCGAAGGAGCTGAGGTGGGAGGATATCCTCTGGATCTGGTCGGTGGTAGGGGTCCGGAGACCCGACCTGAAGAGATCTGTCAGAACCTTCACCTGCTCGGCTGTCGGATTCCACCGACCACACTTGTTGCCGCCACCATTTGCATGCAGTGTTCCTGCCTTGTTCATGTTCTCTCCGATCCAGCAGTCAGATTTGCTGCTTCTCTCGTCCGCTCTTGGTCAGCAGATGAGAACAAACCCTACTTTATGCAGTCAGTGACCACAAATAGTTAATTAAGAAGAGTCAAACATGGTGATTGGTGAGATCGATGCCTTATTGGAAATCATATAAATTACTATAGAACAGTTATTGGGAATCGGTAGATTGTTTGTTTGTGGGTGGGGGTTTCTGCGGTGCACCAGAATGCTCTCCCGGAAAATAATGCGAACAGAATGCAGTCACAGAAAAATGTATGGAACCCTAAACCCTATACCATCCTGCTTCTCAATGGACATTTAAAATCCAAATTATATACTTTGAGAGTAAATCATACGGCGTATTATTAGTGATTTATATGATTAATTGCACATACAAATGCTGCATGTATAGAGATTCACATCACTTTGTCGTTTGTTCAGGCCTTGTTCATCTAGTGAAAATGAGCTTGTCCTTGTCGTGCATGCATCATGATTTGTTTTACCACGAGGATGACCGACTTGTTTAATCATTTGATTTGGGTGGTGGTCTCACTGTTCATTTAAGTATTCGAGCTGAAATGGGGGCACTGTCTTGCTTGGAATTCTGAGCCCTAGACATGCGTGAAAAACCAACCTCAATTCAAACAGGTTCTATATATTGTTGTTTTTCGACGACTGCCTTTTAATTCAGACTGTTGCTTCTTTCTGTAACAATATTATCATTGTCCTGCACCCTTTTTTTGCAGCATATACAGATAAACAGCCATGGACAAAAAGGCAATGGTGGGTCTCGTTGATATCCATGCATAGCCATCGGAAACTTGACCTACATTGACCGTCAATCTTATTTTTTAAAATATACAAATAATACGCGAGTTTAATAATATGCTTATATGCGTGATTCGGAAATGCGCATTTTCATCTCTTCTCTCTCTGTGTTTATCAATATTGAATAAGGAACGTGGATATTATGGATTTTTAGAAATTATGCCTTTGGATAATTGGATACAAAATCTTATATGAATATGGAAGCAATACAATATAAAAAATAACATTAATCGAATATTCAGTATACATCGAGAAGTTTAAAAGGTTTCCCCTTTATTTCCTTTTTTTTTTCAAAATGATGTTTCCCCATGTTTATTCGAAACCTATTTCATATGAGGGTTGATTTGGCATGAGAAGGATTTAGCCAAGACATTAGGAAAATGGTGATTTTAAAGCCTCCAGCTAGGGAGAGCAGATCTTCTGCAGTATTGCAGAGGTCTGCTGTAAAGCCCCACCAAACCGGAGCCGCTCGATCAAGATCGAGCGGTTCACATGTTAAGTGCTTAGAAAAATCTGGATTTCGTGTGACAAGACGGATCGCCTACTGTAGCGTGTAGTGCAACAGATTCTGATGCAGTCGCTCGAGCTGCTCGATCTTGATCGAGCGGTTCACACGATCTTGTACTTTTTGTGGGTCTGTACCGTACAAGATCGTGATGAGATTCTACTTGTGGGTAATGACAAAGGTATGCTCAATGAAATTAAAGAAAAATTGAACAATGAATTTGAGATGAAGGACATGGACGAAGTATTCTATATTTTAGGAATTCAAATTATAAGAACAGATACTCACATTGAGTCTTATTTAAGAAAAATAGTTGCATATGAAAATTAGATTTGGAATGCAGAATAGCATTCCAGCTCCTATACTACTTGTGACAGGAAAGAGACTCACTAAGAGTCTACATCCTAAAAAAGGGTAGAAATCTTTAGATGCCCCATATGCACCAATTGTGTGGGAAATCTGATGTATGTAATGATATGCACTCGACTTGACTTGACATTTCTGTTAGCCTAGTTAAAATTTATCAAAGTATCTCGGATCAGCACATTGGGAAGCTATAAAGAGGATTTTTTGATATATGAAAGGAACTGCACATCTAAAACTGGTATATCAAGCCGAATCACTTGAGGTATTAGGATACTCCAATGCAGATTTCAAAGGGGATGTGTATGATAGGGAATTTACATCAGGTTACCTTTTCATGTATAGTGAGGCAACGATTTCTTAGGGTAGCAAGAAACAAGAATGTGTATTTAAATAAACACATGAAGTGGAATACATTACATGCTAAACACTTTCTAGAAAACTTAAGCATAAATTCTTCTTGTTGGAGCAATTGACCTTGAAATGACATATTTGACCCAACCGCATCATGAACCACGTGGGCATTTCCTACCTTTTCCCTTGAAATTAACCTTGAAGGGTGCTACTCTTCTCTTTGCACATTTGCTTCTTCTTCTTCCCCCCTTCTCCCCATCCTCAACAATCTCTACTTTCGATGTTTGCTTTGAGAGGTCTTGCTCAATTACAAACTGTGTAGATAAATGATGAATACCCATTCATCACTCTTTATTCTTCTATTTTAGCTACAAAAACCTTTGCAAATACATGTAGATATGTGTAAATACAAATAAATACCAAAAAGCATGCATTGTGTAAAAACCTATAATTAGCATGTTTTTGTGCACAAAATAAAAGAATAAAGAGCAAAAAGAAAAAGAGGGAAATATTTAGAATAAATATTGAGCAACCTAACCCAAGGGAGGGCTCAGCATGGGCCTGACCGCATAAAAGCTAAAGTAGAGGGAGATAGGAGCTCATTTGTATATATTTGTAAATACATAAAACTATATATTTTCCTCAACCAAAAATATGCTTGAACATATTGTGTATATTTTATTAAAAAAAACAAAATAAAAAGATAAAAATCAAAAATTCCAAAAATACCCTTCCTTCACCTTGTGTATAAACCACATCATTGTATTTATTTAACCCTATAAATAAATTCAATTATTTTCCAAAATTTTTGTAAATATTCTTTGTTACATGTTGTAAATAAAATAAATAACAAGAAACAAAACAAAAATCAAATAAAAATCACAAAATGAAAAATACAAAAATTCATTGTATAAATACCATGTATATAAATGTATTCATTTATTTATTTCACCCTTGTATATATGTGATAAAAATAAAATAAAAATATTCTTTTATTCCATATTTTATCTTGTAAAATACAAAATGAGCATAAAAACACAAAAAAATAACAAATAAAAAATCAAAAATAAAAATCCATGCAGTGTACATATACCTATATATAGAGCTAACCTATTTTTATTCCCAAAAATTAATTAAAAATCACCAAAAAATAGAAAAAAATAAAAGAAAAATATTTCATGTTTTAAGTTTTCTCTAATTCAGCCTATTTCTACCCTAAAAAAATAAAACAAAAATTAACAACACGTGGCAGAGTCTGGTTGGTCCACGGGGGAATGTTGACCCCGGTCAACTCCCCCGCGACCCCTTTCCTATTCTGGACCATGCGCGCCGCGCCTCCTTCGCCGATTTATGCACGCGCATCCAGGCTGTCTTCCACTCAACCCCCGCGCCCAAATTCTTCGCCGCACATCCCTCTCCCTCGCCGGATCTTCAGCCATCAAATCTACACCTTCCTTTGCTGTCCTCACGCAACCCTAATCGCCCGGTCACACTATATATCCTTCACCTCCGCCGCCTTCGCGCGCCATCTTTGGCCCTTCTCTTCCTTCCCCGTGACCTCCATTGGCTCCGCCTGAGTGACAGCGAGCGTTAGCCCGTGTTGCAGTGAGGCGAGGGAGCGAAACCATCGATCCGGCGTAACCTCGCCGTCCTTGCTCCGCCGCCGGCGTTGAGCATCGAGCTTCAGGCCTTGACGCCCTTCGAAGCTACGACCCGGAGATAGCCAATCTCCATCACAGTCTCCAGCATCCATCAGGTACCCTTAGTTCCTTTTAATTTCGTCTAATTTAGGATTTCGCCCAAATTTCATCTCCGACGCATCTCTCCGATTCCGGCCACCTCGCGTATCCTCTCGATCATCCGACCCGACCATCACCTTCACCGTGTCCCCACGCACCTTCTACGCCCGCTCATTCAACCCAGATCGCACAGGATCTGGGATTCGAGTTCCATCGCCTCCGCCTCGCCGGAGCTCGTTCGCCACGCCGCACAGACCACCTTCACCCCGCCTTCTTGGGTCGAGGCACTTTGCCCTCGACCCGCGAAGCTTCTGAACTCTTTTGCAGGTCAAGAGGAGGCCGTCTGAGGCTTCCCAACTTCCAGCCAGGAGCTTCTTCTCCGCCGGCCTTGCTCGAGTTCCTCGGAGCTTGGTTTGACCATCGGAGACCCGCAACAGCTGCGCAACTTCTCGCCGGAGCTTCTCCGACCTTCAGGCGCAGCAGAGGAGACCGGAGGCACCTTCACGAGGCCGGCGAAGTTCGCCGGCCATCTGTTCTTCGAGGACCCTCCATCGCCGTCCGATCGTCCTCACCGCTCCAGTTCTGATCGTGACCGTTCATCTGTGGAGGAGCAGCGACCGTTGATCCATTCGAGGATCGCATCTGGACCATCGATAGCAGAGGAGAGAGGTGCCAGCGTTTCATACGTCCGATCATACACGTGGACCTCTCCCCACCGTTGATCAGAGCCGAAGAGGAGAAGAGAGAAGAGGCGCCGCCATCCAGACCGTTCGATCAACCACGTGGCGCCCATCCGACCGTCGGCTAATAAAGGGGTAAATATCATAGGGCCCCCTCGTAGTTTGTTAATTTCGTTTTAGTCCTGTAACTTTTAATTCAGTTGTTTATTTTCTGGGTTATTTGCATCAAGGACCTCGCGCTTTATTTTAATTGCACTTATACCCCTGCCAGTAGAGAGCCACGTGCTTCGTCACGTGTTTTGTTGGGTTATTTGCATGAGACCCCTTGTAGTTCTGGATGTTATTCATTGAATGAAATGTTTTGTTTATTTGCAAATATACCCCTGTGAGCATTGATTTTGCACATGTGCGAATTATTTTGGGTAAATTGCAACCGAGCCCCCTGGACTTTTGATACGAGTTATCAATTGGTCCTTGGGACTTATTTTTATTACATTTAGGTCCCTGTGTGCCCCAGACACGTGCTTGGCACGTGACTTCTTGGGTATTTTGCACCAGGACCCCAGAACTTTTGGGTATTTGCACTTAGGTCCCTGTGCACAGTGCCCCACCTTTATCTTTGAATAAAATATCAAACGACCTCCAAATCCAATGAAATTTTGACACATGGCTCCTGCCATGGTGTAGGAATTTCTATGATTTTTGGGGACATTTTGGATTTCATTTATTATTTTTAAAAATTCAAAAACACTCATTTTCGCTACTGTTTGACTTTAAAAATACCAAAAAAATATTAAAACTCCACTAAAAATTCTAAAAAAATTAGATATTGTTGTTTACTGGTTGTTTGATTTTCTAGCCAATTTTGGCTACTTTTCATCACTTAAAAAAACCTAAAAATTGAAAAACCCCTAAAAACCCATAAAAATTGTAATAAATAAATTAAAAATCCAAAAATAATAATTAGGGTGCCTAAATTTTCCTTATTCTTCATAGTTTTTAGGAAAATTACCTTCAGGGCTGTTTGAGATCCAAAATTATTTTATTTTTGGATCTTAAGCCTTGCTGGACAGTACCCTACATTCTTTGCATTGTTTGATTTTTAATAATTATTTTATCCATTAGAAAAATCCCAAAAAATTCACCAAAAACAGTAAAAAACATAAAAAACCTAAAAACCAATTTTCTGGAATTTTTGCATCATTTTTGTGTGGTGTATAAATTGTTGAAGTCCAGTGTTTGTGTGCTTCCTGTCATTTTCTCATCTTTTAAAAATCTAAAAAAAAAATTCAAAAACAAATAAAAACCCTAAAAAAGACTTCCTTGGATACTTGACTACATCGTAGGCCGTAAGGCCAATCTGTGCTCCTTGTGTTCGACCCTGGGAGCTATACCAGGTTAATCCTATAGCTAGATCGCTCTATTGTGTGCTTGCTTGATTTTATCTTATTCGAGTGGTTGATTATTTTTCTTGATTCACTTAGTCCATTTGATTGAGGTCGCAACGACATTGTGATTTATTTCTTTAGACCTTTTACCTCTGTCATTTGGGCGGTGATCAGAATGGCGCCGTTGCCGGGGAGCACGGCTTTGTAGTCAGTTTTCCATTTTGTCTCTCTCTATATTATTGTTGTTTTCTGACCATTCTCTCTCTTTGATTTTTGTGCGAGGTACTACGTGGAGATCTTGGAGTATACTTTTTGAGGACCCGCACGGGAAGAGGAGCAGGAAGAGAGAGAGAGGAGCAGAGATTTTTAATTTCAGAGAGAGAGAGAGAATATTATTCTTGTTGTAATAATTTAGGACTTGAACTCTGGACACTTTTGGACATTTGTAACTTAGCGGGTCTGTTTCGCCGAGCACCGGTGTGCTCGGGGGACCCATCTGATTTTCGCGGCTTTTATCGTGGTTTTCATAGCTAGCTGCCTTTTCCGGTGTTTACGCGGTTTTTCTCGAGCCCCTAGATTTAGGAATTTTTGGTTGATTGTGACGTAGATATTTAAGGCCCAACACTTAATAGAATATCTGTTCCTATAGAACGTAATTGGACCTTGATAAAAATCACTGAAAAAGTTAGTTCAATCGGATTTGAGACCACGTGCCGTGAGGAGTCACATACAGCGCTGGCAGGACCCGTTATGGCGGGCACCGAGTGACTCCCAAGATCGGACTCCGGACTCGATTCCGTTGGCTAGCTATTGTTCTTCACGATCAATAGAAGTTGCTCATCTAGGACTCGGTTTTTCCTCGTTGCATCATTTAGGTAGTTTAATTCTGTATTTAATTTCTGCGCGGATCACTTGCATGTAGAGTGCTGGAGACAAGGTACGCATTTCTTTCTCTGCATGCATCATTGATTTTTTCGCGCATCGGCTTTTTCGTCTTCTCCCCCTGTGTTTGGCTTAATCATCAGGAGAATCGGAAAAACCGTTAGGCCGCTTGTATTTATTTTTGAAAAAAATTAAAAAGAAAAACAATAAAAATTGGGACTGGATAACACTATTGACCCTAAAAGACACTCACATTAAAAATTTGTCTTGGGGAGAGCAACCCCCTCATTGTTTGGTTTGATTGTGCGAGAGAGTGACCCGAACACTAGGTAAAGCCCTCCGGTGCTCATCTCGACTGATTACCGACTCTTCTGTGCGGGACAGTCGGTTGAGAGAGTATCGGGTATCCCAGCAGGTCACGTAATCGCTCTGATATCTTGTGTGTTCACCAAATAAAAATTGACAAGATAAATTGACCGAGCTTTCACGGTCTTCAGATTGTGTTGAGTTGGTGAACAAGGGGTTTGCTTGCGATCATATTTTCTCCAGATCCCATCCGCCTTACTCGCCAAGATCAAGATGATGGGTAGACGATCTCTTAGGCAGCCTCTGGCTGCACCGCTTTCCGGCGCTTCTACTCCATCATCTAGGTTGGCCCGTGAGAGTCGAGAACCGCTCTCCGGGCCCGAGTACGATCCCACCCTGTTCCCCCTCGACCCCCTTTCTCTTCCTACTGAGAGACATGAGCCCGAGGAAAGACTAATTGATTTAACAGAACCTGAGTTGGGCTCATCTGATTTTGCAGACGTCACTATGGCTGGAGCCGGTAGTTCAGACGATCGCCAACCCGAACATTTTGTCTTAGACCAGGGAGCGATCAACTCCACCCTGATCGCATCATTAGAGACGGTTCAGCAGCAGTTACGCGATCAGGGGGCTTTTATGATTGAGATGAGAAGGGAGATGGAGCGACTCCGAAGAGAGCGAGAAGAGCCGAGCGAGCCGGAGGACATTCCTGATGCTGATGCAGAGGCAGCAGCCGCAGCAGCAGCCGCCGCAGCAGTGGCAGCCGCCGCAGCAACGAGACCGATGCGGGAGCTTCACAACCCTGGATCTACACTGATGCACCAATGGGTGGTGATTCCTGCTATCGTGGGGGATTTCAAGTTCCCTCCGAACACCCTGCAGATGCTTCCGCACTTTCATGGACTCGCCACTGAGGAACCTCACCTCCATCTACAGGAGTTCTTGATGATCTGCAGCACTGTCCACGACCGTCGTGTGGACCAAGATACGATTCGAATGATGGCCTTCCCTTTTTCACTGGCAGATAGAGCAGCCGCCTGGCTGAAACATCTAGGGAAGTTTGTGTACACCTGGGATCAGCTCCGCACCGAGTACTTGAACAAGTACTATCCACTCGGGCGGACGAATGCAGCAAGGGCCCTGATCAACAACTTCTCCATGCTCCCTAACGAGCAATTTCACGAGGCATGGGAGAGGTTCAGAGAGCTTCTGGATAGATGCCCACACCATGATATCTCGAAGCCGAACCTAGTTCAGAGCTTCTTCAGTGGGCTAACACCAGAGCTTCAGGGTCTGGTGAATGCTTCTTGCGGCGGGTCCTACTTTGCCAAGGACCACAACCAAGTCTGGGCCATCTATGAGGAGATGTCCGAGAATTACATGGTGATGTCCCAGACTCGGTTGTATACACAGAGATCTCAGCAGCCGCCAGGACCCGTGCAGTATCAGCGGATAGCACGGGTTGATGCAGGTCCTTCCAGTTCGTCCACAGTTGCAGCCGCACAGGCAGAGTCGGCCGCTGCGGACATGGGGATTATTAGTGAGAAGTTGGACCGCATGGAAATCATCGAGAAGAAGCAGTGCCAGGGCATAACTCAGATGGAGGAGATGGCACAGACTCTGAGCGACATGAAGACCCAGCTCTTGTGCCTTCAGGAGGCACAGACGGCTCCTCGGCCCCGTCTTCTGTCGCGAGGCGATTCCGGTGGCAGCCGCAGCTCGTCCCAGCGCTCCAGCTCCTTGCAGCAGCCTAGACAAGTTCACCTTGTACAGGCGGAGCCGTACCAGCAGCAGCAGCCCTCTTACCAGGCACCACCATCTCCAGACTTACAGATGGTGGTATATCAGCCGGATCAGCCTCTGGCAGTACTCCCAGCAGAGAGATCACCAGCAGCACCCAGCATCCCAGCCATCATCCTTCGTATCTCGTCCCTATCAGCAGCAGGGACAGAGTTGGAGACGTGAGCAGCAGGCTCACCAGCAGCAGCATCATTCCTCTTACCCCTCTCAGCCCCAGCAGCACCAGGTCCAGCAGCCTCATTACCAGAGAGGCAACCCGTCGGGCTCCCATGAGAGCCCCGCCATGGATGATCTAGCCCGCCTCTTCACAGAGCAGCAGGCTACATTTAGACGGGAGATGGACGAGTTCCGCCAGGAGATGCGGGACCTGATGAGAGGGAAGGCCGCCATCCCTGCACAGATCGAGCCTAATCCGAATAACTTGAAGAGGAAATCTGAGCAGGTAGTTCACACTGAGCCTACCACTTCTAGTGACTCATTTGATGTTATCTCGTCGGATTTATTTGATGCTGATTTTGTCACACTTAGGAGCGGTAGAAGACCAGCAGGAGGCGCCTCATCTGAGCGACAACACGAGGATCCATCTAGAGCGCCAGATGAGGAAGAGGAGAGTGGTACTGAAGCCGCACATCCTGATGAGGGTGGTACCGATGCCACCCGAGATGCTGATTCACCCGGCGGTACTGAGGCCGCCATTTCACCACATCGAGGAGGTGGTACTGACGCCACCAGCAGAGCCGAGCCAGCCAGCGGTACTGAGACCGCAAGACGTCTGCATGTAGAGCCAGCTAGAGGTGGTACTGAGGCCACCAACATCTATTCTGAGAGAAATGTTGTTTTTCCTCGCATGAATGTATCTCGGAACTCTGAATTGAATAAAGGAAAAGGTTTAGTTTATTCTGATTCCACTGTGATGAATGATGTTTGTAAGGATCCAGTCATCGAACCGTCTAGGCCTATTCCTAGTCCTTCATCTGAGAAGGACCCTGTGATCCCCTTTCCTAGAGCCCTTGAGTTAGGGAAAGGGAAGAAAAAAGAAAAAGACCCAAAAAAGAGAGAGCAGGAGGAGTTCAGCCAGAGCATGATAGACCGATTTCACATCCAGCTGACCCTCAATGAGGCTTTGCAGCACATTCCTCTTCTTCAGCGATCCCTAAGAGATAGGACCACAATCAGGAGGAAGAAGAGGAACAAGACCGCAGAAATTCATGTGCTAACAAAAGCCACGTGTTACGCGATCCAGAACCATCTGCCGACTAAGAGGCCAGATCTAGGGGCCCCGTATGTCAGATGTCAGATTAGTGAGCAGAGGTTCGACCGTACTCTCTTAGATAGCGGATCGTCGATCAACCTTCTTCCGGCAGCCCTTCTCGACCACTTAGAGTTGGGCACTCTTGTACAGAGCAGGACATACCTTCAGTTTGCTGATCGGTCTGTCAAGAGGCCAAAGGGGTTGTTGCGAGACGTTGTCGTCACGATTCAGGGTTTGCAATTCCCCGTGGACTTCGTAGTGCTGGACATGGAGACCCCTGACTCGTTGACTGATTCCCCCATCATTCTCGGTCGCCCGTTCTTGGCCACAGCCAAAGCGGTGACTGACCATGATAGTGGGAAGGTATACTTTCGCGTCCAGGGCGAGAGTATACAAATAGAGACGGTTAAGGACCACAGAGCCAGATCTAGATCCCGCTCACATGGGAGTACAGACTCAGAGCAGCTGACAGACGCAGAGCCAGACATCCACCAGGACTGTGATTTTGTGATCACAGATGATGAGGCAGTTTGGGCAGATCCTGCAGCACAGACCATCCTCTCATATTCAGATACAGTTGATGCAGAATTGATAGCAGAGGATAGTCTGGAGAGCACAGCCTTGGTTCAGGATACTATTGAGTCAGCAGAGTCGGATCTTGATCGCGACACGATTTCCAGTGATGGTGGTACTGAGGCCACCCTGCTCTATGGTGGTGCTGATACCACCTTGTTCTCCAGTGGTACTGATGCCACTGAGTCTGATATAGATCCCTCGGATTCAGAGTCTGATTGGGCAGATTGTAATGATCAGATGCCAGATCTGGATCCACCTGAGCCTTTAGATGAGGAGGAGGTAGAGGCAGAGCAGAACAGAGACAATGTAGAGGACCCGCCTTCTCCAGATCCAGTTTGTGAGAGTTCATTATCATTTTCCCAGGCAAATTTGGCAGAATTATCCGCATACACACATCTTCTTCAGAAGCCAGATTTGCCAGCACCTAGCTGTCCAGAGCTAAAGCCGCTCCCTACTTCGCTGAAGTATCGATTCCTTGCGGGAGAGTCTGAGATGTACCCAGTCATCATCTCTGCAGATCTGACTGGAGAACAAGAATCCCGTCTGATGGAGGTTCTTGAAAAGAACCGCAAGGCAATTGGATGGAGCGTAGCAGATCTCCATGGGATTAGTCCCTCGTTGTGCTCCCACCATATCTATCTCGAGGAAGGGGCAAAGCCGTCGCGTGAGTTCCAGCGGCGACTGAACCCCAACCTAAGAGAGGTTGTTATGAAGGAAATATCAAAATGGTGGAGTGCAGATTTTATTTATCCCATTTCCGACTCCAAGTGGGTTAGCCCCTTGCATGTGGTGCCCAAGAAGACGGGCATCACTACTGTGATCAATGAGTCAGGAGAGGAGATTGCTACACGAGTACCCACCTCTTGGAGGGTTTGTGTTGACTACAGGAAACTCAACCAGGCCACCAAGAAGGACCATTTCCCCCTGCCTTTTATTGATCAGATCATAGAGAGACTGGCAGGGAAGAGCCATTACTGCTTCCTAGATGGGTACTCGGGCTACAACCAGGTGGCCATCGCTCCTGAGGATCAGGAGAAGACCACCTTTACCTGTCCCTTCGGTACTTACGCTTTTCGACGCATGCCATTCGGGCTATGTAACGCCCCTGCGACTTTTCAGAGATGCATGCTGTCAATATTTTCGGACATGGTAGGGGAGTGTTTGGAGGTCTTCATGGACGACTTCTCGGTTTACGGCGACGGATTCGATTCCTGTCTTGACTGCCTAGACCGAGTGCTTCAGCGATGTATTGCTACCCGATTGGTCCTATCTTGGGAAAAGAGTCACTTCATGGTGACTCAAGGGACGGTGCTTGGCCACATCATCTCCAACAGAGGCATGGAGGTAGATCCGGCCAAGGTCGATGTCATTCGGAAACTCACACCACCGTCCAATCTGAAGCAGTTACGGTCATTTCTGGGGCACGTTGGTTTTTATAGAAGATTCATTCATGATTTTAGCAAGATTGCCCGACCGTTGACTGACCTCTTGACGAAAGACACCGAGTTCCTTGTCGATGACAAGTGTCTTTCGTCCTTTGAGACTCTCCAGCAGTGCGTAATTGAGGCTCCTGTCCTTCAGCCACCCGATTGGTCTCTCCCATTCGAGATCATGACGGACGCCTCCGATTTTGCCGTAGGAGCAGTGCTAGGACAGAGTAGGGATGGAGTACCGTTTGCGATACACTATGCTAGCCGCACATTGGATTCCGCCCAGCGGAATTATACAGTCACAGAGAAGGAGATGCTAGCAGTAGTGTTTGCCTTAGATAAATTCAGATCATATATCATTGGATCTCGAGTGACCTTGTACACAGACCACACCGCCATCAGGTACCTCATGTCAAAGAAGGATGCCAAAGCCAGACTTACTAGATGGATCCTTCTACTCCAGGAGTTCGACATTGAGATCAAGGATAAACCTGGAGTCAAGAATGTGGTGGCGGACCATTTATCCCGATTAGAGCAGCCTGAGGATTCTGAGCAGATTGACCCCATTTGTGATACCTTCCCAGACGAGGCGATCCTTGCTATCACCTCACTCCCATGGTACGCCGATATTGTGAACTTTCTCGTTGCTGGGAAAGTCCCACAAGATTGGCCCAAGCAGAAGATTGAGACCTTCCTTGCGAAGGCCAAGTATTACCATTGGGAGGATCCCATCCTTTACCACGAAGGAGGGGATAGCATCTGGCGTCGGTGTATTCCTCAGGAGGAGAATCATAGTGTCCTCACGTACTGCCACAAGCTTGAGGCAGGAGGACATCATTCTGGGAGGAGAACGGCACAGAAAGTGCTTCAATCCGGCTTGTGGTGGCCTACCCTCTTCAAGGACTCAGATGAGTTCGTGAAGAGGTGTACTGACTGTCAGAGGATGGGCACTTGTGGACAGCGTGATATGATGCCGATGCAGCCCATTCACTTCTGTGAGGTTTTTGACGCATGGGGCATCGATTTCATGGGTCCATTCCCTAAGAGTCAGGGATTCGAGTACATTCTGTTGGCCGTAGATTATGTGAGTCGTTGGGTTGAGGCTATCCCCGCCCGAGCCGCAGATGCGAAGACAGTTTGCAGATTTTTGAAGAAAAACATCATTATGCGGTTCGGGGTTCCACGAGTTCTGATTTCTGATGGGGGATCTCATTTCATCAACGACCAGGTGAAGGCACTTGCTACAGAGTTCGGCATAGACCATCGTGTTGCTACACCGTATCATCCACAGACGAATGGTCTAGCCGAAGTGTCGAATAGGGAGATCAAGAATATTTTGCAGAAAGTCGTCCGCCCTGACCGAAAGAATTGGTCACAACTGTTGGACTCGGTCTTGTGGGCATATCGGACGTCTTTCAAGACTCCATTGGGAACATCTCCCTTTCGCCTCGTGTATGGCAAGCCCTGTCACCTGCCAGTTGAGCTGAGGCACAAGTCACTCTGGGCAGTCACAGACATATTGATGGATCCAAATGGTATAGGAGACCAGAGGAGGGCAGAGTTAGCCGCCTTGGAAGAGCTTAGAGATGCAGCTTTCTCAAACAGCCTACATTATAAGGAGAAAATCAAGGAGTGGCATGATTCTCATATCAGCCACAAGCATTTTGAGATTGGACAGAAAGTATGGCTGTTTGATGCAAGGCTTAGATTATTTCCAGGGAAGCTACAGAGCAAATGGAAAGGACCCTATTTGGTCAGAAAGGTACACGATAACGGTAGCATTGATATATCTGAGTTATCTTCTGAGAGTACCTTCCGAGTGAACGGCCAGCGGCTCAAACCATTTCTAGATCATGAGCCGCGGGACGTTATTATTGCTGCTATTCATTTTGCGTGAGATGTGGTCCTTTGACTCACATCTTTTACATCTCACGCCTGATTTTCACTGTTCCTCCGCCTGTATAGATCCAGTTGTCCATATCATTCTATTCTTTAGTCCCACATCCCATTTCTCATCTTATGATTATGCTATACTTAGGGTGTACTTTACCCTAAGTATAGGGGGGATGTCGGACCTGTGAGTATTCTTTTCATTCTTTCTGCTCTTGTTTTTGCTGCCTATACTTAGGGATATTTTACCCTAAGTATAGGGGGGGCAGATTCTGTATATTCTTCACTCGGATTTCCCTTCATGAACAGCTTTCTATACTTAGGATTAGTTAATCCTAAGTATAAGGGGAAACCACCGAGTTCCTCTCATTCTATTCATTTATTCGTTCCTGTACTTAGTCATTCCTTTTCACTTCCCTTTTACTAAGCACGAGTTATGTCTTCTTCATCGCTCTTGATCACTCTGAGGACATCGTTCGAGCTAAGTATAGGGGGGTGTGTATATATTTCATATATACTTTAGCCATAACTCGTACTTTGTGTGAGTGTGTTAATAAATAAAATGGCTAAAAATCAGAAAAATTGAAAATTTTTCATGTACATAAACCTCTTTTATTCTTGCACATACATAGCTAGTATACAAAGTATTTTTGTAAAAATGATTTCAAAAATCTTTTGTGTAAAGCTTGTGTAAAATATTTTGTATCAAAATTATGTATATAGTACAAAATTTTTCCAAAATGTTTTGAAAATCAAAAGTTTGCAAAAATCTTGTGTAAATGTGTGTAAATATCTTTTTGCAAAACTTGCACTTCATGCATCATTCATTCATGATTTCAAAATTTTTTCAAAAATTTTTTTGCATGATTGTAAAATATTTGTAAATAGCATCTTGTGTACATATATGTATATAGTTTTTCCTGGATAAGAGTTGACATTTAAACTGAGCCTGGAATTAAATTGAGAAATGGAGCTTGAATAAGATCTTAATTCACTTAACTTCAAGAGGAACCTTGTAGGACTTAGGGTTAAGGCTTTTCAGGTCCATAAGGACTTAATTCTTTGAGTCCACTAGGCTATGAGCATATGTCATCTTGATGAGCCTAAGTAGAGCACTTAACAACACACGCATGACTCTCAGAGACAATGGCTTAACTTGCACCTGCACTTTACACATGGCTCTCCATGGACGAGGTGGTGAGGAGGCAGTTTCCTTTGGCTTGGGGTAGCATATGAGGGTAGTACTTCTAGGCGGAACCTCTCTTCTTCTTATAGTGAAGGAAGTGCACCTCAACTTGGTCTAGTGGTGTTGAAAGCTAAAGACAGAAGCTGTGGGTTGCAATAAAGCTTCAAAAGAGGGATAGTCTACTGGCTCAAGGGAAATTTCTTATATATGCTGCACCATGTAGATATGTTGTACAGAAGTTGTTGAAAAAAAAAATGCAAAAATGCAAAAAGAACTCCAAAAAAGTGGTGGGTCGGATTGAAAATTTAATAACCCCACCGGAGTATGAAGCAAAAGCTTATGGTATCCATGTTACATCTCATGAAGCTTGCAGCGGGAGACTTAGCTACACTGGCTAAGCTTCCAAAACTCTATACTTCTACCCCCTCTTCTTGAGCCGGTTGCACTTGAACTTAGAAGGGAATACCCCGCTTCTCGAGGAAAGAGTTGCTAGACCGAGGCATTAGAGTTACCAGGTTGAGGGAGGTTGTTTCTTTGTCACTTCTGAGGTGGGGAGCCACATATCACTTACACCGCAAGGAAAAGATTCATGGTCATTAGAGTTTGTGTATGTAGACTTGTTCTGATCTGGTTTATTGAGGAGTCTTGCCTATAGATTGGTGGAACTTGGAGGCTGTTGAGTTTTAAGCTTAAGTCCAAACAAGGTTCCGACACATTAATAATCCAAAGATCTGATCGAGCTCCATATTTCAATTTAATGAAGGCAAATTTAATAAGTCAACCTTGATCCATGTACATCCTCTTTTTCTTTTTCTTTTTCTTTCTTTTTCACTTCTTTTTCAAATAAGTGTTTGCTAAGGGACTAGCAAAGTTAAGCATAGGGGGGTGATGAATACCCATTCATCACTCTTTATTCTTCTATTTTAGCTACAAAAACCTTTGCAAATACATGTAGATATGTGTAAATACAAATAAATACCAAAAAGCATGCATTGTGTAAAAACCTATAATTAGCATGTTTTTGTGCACAAAATAAAAGAATAAAGAGCAAAAAGAAAAAGAGGGAAATATTTAGAATAAATATTGAGCAACCTAACCCAAGGGAGGGCTCAGCATGGGCCTGACCGCATAAAAGCCAAAGTAGAGGGAGATAGGAGCTCATTTGTATATATTTGTAAATACATAAAACTATATATTTTCCTCAACCAAAAATATGCTTGAACATATTGTGTATATTTTATTAAAAAAAACAAAATAAAAAGATAAAAATCAAAAATTCCAAAAATACCCTTCCTTCACCTTGTGTATAAACCACATCATTGTATTTATTTAACCCTATAAATAAATTCAATTATTTTCCAAAATTTTTGTAAATATTCTTTGTTACATGTTGTAAATAAAATAAATAACAAGAAACAAAACAAAAATCAAATAAAAATCACAAAATGAAAAATACAAAAATTCATTGTATAAATACCATGTATATAAATGTATTCATTTATTTATTTCACCCTTGTATATATGTGATAAAAATAAAATAAAAATATTCTTTTATTCCATATTTTATCTTGTAAAATACAAAATGAGCATAAAAACACAAAAAAATAACAAATAAAAAATCAAAAAATAAAAATCCATGCAGTGTACATATACCTATATATAGAGCTAACCTATTTTTATTCCCAAAAATTAATTAAAAATCACCAAAAAATAGAAAAAAATAAAAGAAAAATATTTCATGTTTTAAGTTTTCTCTAATTCAGCCTATTTCTACCCTAAAAAAATAAAACAAAAATTAACAACACGTGGCAGAGTCTGGTTGGTCCACGGGGGAATGTTGACCCCGGTCAACTCCCCCGCGACCCCTTTCCTATTCTGGACCATGCGCGCCGCGCCTCCTTCGCCGATTTATGCACGCGCATCCAGGCTGTCTTCCACTCAACCCCCGCGCCCAAATTCTTCGCCGCACATCCCTCTCCCTCGCCGGATCTTCAGCCATCAAATCTACACCTTCCTTTGCTGTCCTCACGCAACCCCTAATCGCCCGGTCCACACTATATATCCTTCACCTCCGCCGCCTTCGCGCGCCATCTTTGGCCCTTCTCTTCCTTCCCCGTGACCTCCATTTGGCTCCGCCTGAGTGACAGCGAGCGTTAGCCCGTGTTGCAGTGAGGCGAGGGAGCGAAACCATCGATCCGGCGTAACCTCGCCGTCCTTGCTCCGCCGCCGGCGTTGAGCATCGAGCTTCAGGCCTTGACGCCCCTTCGAAGCTACGACCCGGAGATAGCCAATCTCCAGCACAGTCTCCAGCATCCATCAGGTACCCTTAGTTCCTTTTAATTTCGTCTAATTTAGGATTTCGCCCAAATTTCATCTCCGACGCATCTCTCCGATTCCGGCCACCTCGCGTATCCTCTCGATCATCCGACCCGACCATCACCTTCACCGTGTCCCCACGCACCTTCTACGCCCGCTCATTCAACCCAGATCGCACAGGATCTGGGATTCGAGTTCCATCGCCTCCGCCTCGCCGGAGCTCGTTCGCCACGCCGCACAGACCACCTTCACCCCGCCTTCTTGGGTCGAGGCACTTTGCCCTCGACCCGCGAAGCTTCTGAACTCTTTTGCAGGGTCAAGAGGAGGCCGTCTGAGGCTTCCCAACTTCCAGCCAGGAGCTTCTTCTCCGCCGGCCTTGCTCCGAGTTCCTCGGAGCTTGGTTTGACCATCGGAGACCCGCAACAGCTGCGCAACTTCTCGCCGGAGCTTCTCCGACCTTCAGGCGCAGCAGAGGAGACCGGAGGCACCTTCACGAGGCCGGCGAAGTTCGCCGGCCATCTGTTCTTCGAGGGACCCTCCATCGCCGTCCGATCGTCTCACCGCTCCAGTTCTGATCGTGACCGTTCATCTGTGGAGGAGCAGCGACCGTTGATCCATTCGAGGATCGCATCTGGACCATCGATAGCAGAGGAGAGAGGTGCCAGCGTTTCATACGTCCGATCATACACGTGGACCTCTCCCCACCGTTGATCAGAGCCGGAAGAGAGAAGAGAGAAGAGGCGCCGCCATCCAGACCGTTCGATCAACCACGTGGCGCCCATCCGACCGTCGGCTAATAAAGGGGTAAATATCATAGGGCCCCCTCGTAGTTTGTTAATTTCGTTTTAGTCCTGTAACTTTTAATTCAGTTGTTTATTTTCTGGGTTATTTGCATCAAGGACCTCGCGCTTTATTTTAATTGCACTTATACCCCTGCCAGTAGAGAGCCACGGCTTCGTCACGTGTTTGTTGGGTTATTTGCATGAGACCCCTTGTAGTTCTGGATGTTATTCATTGAATGAAATGTTTTGTTTATTTGCAATATACCCTGTGAGCATTGATTTTGCACATGTGCGAATTATTTTGGTAAATTGCAACCGAGCCCCCTGGACTTTTGATACGAGTTATCAATTGGTCCTTGGGACTTATTTTTATTACATTAGGTCCCCTGTGTGCCCCAGACACGTGCTTGGCACGTGACTTCTTGGGTATTTTGCACCAGGACCCCAGAACTTTTGGGTATTTGCACTTAGGTCCCTGTGCACAGTGCCCCACCTTTATCTTTGAATAAAATATCAAACGACCTCCAAATCCAATGAAATTTTGACACATGGCTCCTGCCATGGTGTAGGAATTTCTATGATTTTTGGGGACATTTTGGATTTCATTTATTATTTTTAAAAATTCAAAAACACTCATTTTCGCTACTGTTTGACTTTAAAAATACCAAAAAAATATTAAAACTCCACTAAAAATTCTAAAAAATTAGATATTGTTGTTTACTGGTTGTTTGATTTTCTAGCCAATTTTTGGCTACTTTTCATCACTTAAAAAAAACCTAAAAATTGAAAAACCCTAAAAACCCATAAAAATTGTAATAAATAAATTAAAAAACCAAAAATAATAATTAGGGTGCCTAAATTTTCCTTATTCTTCATAGTTTTTAGGAAAATTACCTTCAGGCTGTTTGAGATCCAAATTATTTTATTTTTGGATCTTAAGCCTTGCTGGACAGTACCCTACATTCTTTGCATTGTTTGATTTTTAAATAATTATTTTATCCATTAGAAAAATCCCAAAAAATTCACCAAAAACAGTAAAAAACATAAAAACCTAAAACCAATTTTCTGGAATTTTTGCATCATTTTTGTGTGGTGTATAAATTGTTGAAGTCCAGTGTTGTGTGCTTCCTGTCATTTTCTCATCTTTAAAAATCTAAAAAAAAAAATTCAAAAACAAATAAAACCCTAAAAAAAGACTTCCTTGGATACTTTGACTACATCGTAGGCCGTAAGGCCAATCTGTGCTCCTTGTGTTCGACCCTGGGAGCTATACCAGGTTAATCCTATAGCTAGATCGCTCTATTGTGGCTTGCTTGATTTTATCTTATTCGAGTGGTTGATTATTTTTCTTGATTCACTTAGTCCATTTGATTGAGGTCGCAACGACATTGTGATTTATTTCTTTAGACCTTTTTACCTCTGTCATTTGGGCGGTGATCAATAAACCCGTCACATGCTTGATGTTGCCATTGATCCTCAGAGATGTGGCAACCATGCAGAAGGACAACAGGAGGCTCCTTAGGATGGTCGTTTATTTACATCTTCTCTGAAATCACATAATCAACAACCGCTAGGTTCCTGGGCATTACTATCACACGCTCTAAGACGCTTTCAGATTCCTTCATTCTATACAGATTGTACTTGTATAAAAGAAGCTGGACACTCACTTTCAACTTGAAGTGGTAGTTGTCCTCATTGTGATCCAGAGCTTGTAAGTTGATGTTCATGTCTCAAAAATCATAATCAAATTCAATTTCATAAGAGCCAAATAAACCTCCTAACCATATTATCCATTTTCTCCCATTGTTCTCGAGGATTTTGATTTCCTCATAGAGGTGTTCTCAAATAATGTAGGGTCCAATGTATCTACGATCAAGTGGATGCTATCATACAATAGATCACAGTATATAATTAGTATCATTAAGGTACTCAATTTTTCCTATCTCAGAGTGCCAATGATTTTGCAAGTCATTTTTATTTATTTAAGAAAATGCAAGAACTGTATAAGATTGCACAGTTTAACATGAATAAGCAAGGGAAATTTTTAAGGGCCTGTTTGGATGATGGGTTGGAATGGGTTGGTTGGGTACACTGGTGTACCCCTCCTTCCAACCCTCTCAATCCTCCTCACAGTTTACTATTCACAGGGGTACAGTTTACTATTCACAGGGATACCCCAACCCAACCCAACCCAGTCCAACCCAGCAACCAAACATGCCCTAAGAGAACTTAAGCCAGATTCAATCTTAATAAGCGACCTCCTTTCTATTTGCCCCTCACTCCTGAAAAAAAACTATTGTTCAAGCCACAACAAGTTCACGTAGTGTATATTATTTTTTTAAACGAAGGTTGAGGACCCCCTCATATTTGTGATTAATGGGATTTTTACCCGACAAACCCTATAATCTTTGCCAATTACCTCTACGATCTTTGAAACATCCTAATTCCTCCCTCGACACTGTGAACTTGCTCTGTCTTACCCCACGAACCTCGCCATTAAATTTACTTTTACTTGAGTCAATGGTTGTGTTAATATAAACCAGAAGAGCATTGAACGGTGGATCTTCTACCTCCTCATCTTCTTCTTCCTCTTCATTCTTCTCCATGCCTTTCCTCTCCCTACTCTTTATTTTCTCTCTCTTCACCACATCCTTCATCCGTCCACCAAAATCACAGATTTTTTTCTATTTCACGGATAAATCCTATCTTCCGATCATGAAAATGATTTTTAAAATTTTTTTTGAGATGAATTTTTAAATCGATTAATCAAACATTTAATGTTGCTAAACAAATAGGAGGATGACTCCTTCTATCAAAAGCTCTCAGAAAGTGGCAAAAATCCTCGTGAGGTCGTCGTCCGCAGTAGGATTCCCATCCCCTGACGTACCTGTTGTCCATATCAAAGTGGCTCTGCTTTGATCTCACTCGTGAAGAGAGAGTCCGTTATGGGGCATTGGGATGGTGTTGGGATGGAGCAATTCAGATCACTTGAACTCGTCCAAGAGGAGGTTGCTGCTGCCGGTATTGTTGTCGAAGAAGAAAGCATTGCTCTGGAGGTCAGCGCTACTGGAGTTGTTTCCGCTGGAGATACTGGAGCTGTCCGCGTCCCCAATAGGACAAGCCGTCGCCGACGAAGGTCTAGAAGATGGAGACGGGGAGGGGGGGGGGTGGAGGCCATGGTGTCCATGTGGAGGAGGTCGGGGGCTCGTCGGGCAATGGTTTGTGGGTGCTGGGGTCAATGCCCTTCTGCTTCAGCTTCTTCTTGAGGCTCGAGTTCCAAAAGTTCTTGATCTCGTTGTTCGTCCTCCCGGGCATTGCGCAGCGCTCTAAGACCACCTGAAACCATAAAATTCAATGGCATAACCCTCCTGGGCAATTGCACGGCGGAATTTTCGTCACCGTCCCTACATATTGCCAAGAACGACATGGGACTCAACGATGAGGCCCTCCTGGGTTCTTGCTGTTACATTGGGGGTGGTGAGGGGAAAAAGGGCATTCATTGTAATTTTGATAAACAAAAAGGGTATTATGTATCTAATTTTAACAGAATCCAGTTACTTTTAACAACCCAATAGATAAGAGTTAACCACAGGGTTTTGTGGGATAAGAGTTAACCAGTTTACAGGATCGAGGGAGGAAATACGTTGTTTCAAAGGTCATGGAGGCAATTAGCAAAGATTATAGGGTCTGCCGGGTAAAATAAGCTAAAAAACCTAAAAAGAATTGTTCTTGCAAAAAAAAACGTGGCTTTCTACCTTATATCTGTTTAGAGCCCTTCTTCAACTGATAGTGGTGGATGAAGCAAGATGATTTCCCATCATTCGGACAGGCCCTGGCACTAGTTAAGACCTTGCATGTATCCTCACAGCCTTGGTTATGAGCAGACCAGTGCAAAATCTCAGCATTGTGGGGGGGGGGGTGGGGGGGAATTAATGGAATAAACTCCCTAACTACCCACCACGGGCAGCAGTATCCATCATCCATTACCAAAGAGATTGCTCAAGTCAATTTTTAACACTGACGCTCCTCCATAGATTTCTACATGATGATCATAGCATTTGCAAGAATTTTCCTGTATTCGCACTTTCTCCATCCTTTAAATCTGACTTCTTTGACTTTGATCGTTGTGAGCCAAAAGAAGCAATATGATTTTGCACTCTGAAGAACACATGCAAAAAAACAGAACCCAATAAATATCACACAAGTATCACAGAGACCACCAAAAGAAGATGCAACCTAGTGAGTAATAGGCTACACGCATCGACTTCACATAGCAATCTGCCGAGTAATAAGCTATTCTAAAAACTAATTGTCCCCGAATAAAGGTTATTCTAAAATTAAAACAAGCTCGCAAAAAAGAAAGGCTAGGGCTCAAGTCTTAGATGAGCATGATACAAATATGTGCTTTGAATTTCTCTAGTTCCGCAAGAAACTTCATCCTCTGGCCTGTAGATCAGGTCACTCATGCGCCATATCTGCACAATAATCTTATATGAGAATTGCTGAAAAACAATTATTAAACAGTAGAGCAGATATATCTGCAATATGTTGAGGGTCTTCCATTTCTAGACTCAAGGACGTTATGGATATCAATCAAGAAAATGCCAAAATAACTCGACCTTGCAACTTCAATGTTCCTCCAACAATATAGGATGTTTCAGCTTTCTCCGGAAATGAATATCAAATTCAAGCGCTTCCTAAACCCACATGATTGTGCACTCTTTCTGCTTCTTTATGTAAAAGCTAACTTCTTAAGATCTTTTTTTTTAAAAAAAATACTAAAATATTTTCACCACCAATACTAGGGTTTCTCCACAAATTATGTCGGTAAAATCAAAATCCCATTCATAAAATAGCACATGCCTTAGGTTCATAATGGAGGATAATTTCCATTTCTGGACTCAAAGATGTCATAATTACCTGCCGGAAAATGTCAACATAACTCAACTTTGCATCTTAATGTTCCTCCAATGTAATTCATGCTTCCTCAACCACCAGGAATGGGAACTCTTTTCGCTTCTCCATGTAAATGCTAGATTTTTAAGACCTCTTTGTTTATAATTTTCTTGGGATAACTTTTACACCTTCACGCTAAGGATTTTCTTGACAAATTTCTTAAGATATCTAACAGGTGTTTCTAGCTAGAACTCCATAAGGAAACCAACCAGAATACCACCCTCAATTAATACCAATTACCTGGATCGAAGTAAACTGGAATCGAATCATTAAATATCATCCCAGACACCATTTTCTACCTTTCTCAATTATAAATGGTAAGAGAATTCTACTATACAGGTACACGGGCACGAAAAAAAAAGTCTAAAAACAAAAAAATGTGAAAAACTGAATTCAATCATGTGAAAGGATTTGAATGTTTGATTTTACTGATTTGGCAAAAATAATACCCACAGTATCAATGAAGGCAAAAAAGCACCTAAAGAAAGGTGAGAGCAATTTTGAGTGATGCTGGTTTGAAACAAAACATGGTAAAAGTATGTGATGATAGTGCAGGCGTTCGAAAATATGCACCTACCTGCAGAGTTCCACCT
Source organism: Ottelia alismoides (assembly GCA_037367405.1). Classification (NCBI taxonomy): domain Eukaryota; kingdom Viridiplantae; phylum Streptophyta; class Magnoliopsida; order Alismatales; family Hydrocharitaceae; genus Ottelia; species Ottelia alismoides. Next base: position 31,511 of record JAZKJV010005107.1, on the reverse strand, counting down.
CCTCCAGTGCTTTCACAATCATCAGATACGCTGACAATAGTCATGGATCAGATGCATTCCAGTGGAAATCAACCACTTTGTCCCCTGCAATTTTACGAAGAATCAACAAAGAAAGTAACGGCCAAAGTGCATTTCAGTGACCAGCAGGGGTACAAGCAAGATTGACAGCATCTACGAATAAAAGGTTCCATTAGTTGAAATAATAATGTCAAAAATCAGATAAAATATACAATGAGGTCTCAAAATCCAAGTTTCACATATGAGCACCGATTCTTTTGAATTTGGTCTTATCTTGTAGATAATTGAATGTACATTAATTTAAACATGAGTAGGGGTTCATAGGAGACTGTATGTAAGGAGATATTTGCACTTTCGGCTTTTCATCCCCAAAACTAGGGTTTGGATTATTTGACAATTATACAAGTTATGGTTTCATCTGGATTTTAAAACACATGCATGCATGAAAGTACTATTGAGCAAACAATCTGCAGGGTACTGAGCTTGTATTTAATATACATATACTAGTCATTTTCCAATTCCCCACTCATGGGTACTCAATAGGCTAACCGATACCCAAATTAGATGGTGGGTCCAAGGTAAGTGCCATCAGCTAACCCATTCTTGCTAATACATGACTTTGGACTTGGATATTTACATTTTATTTGCAATCCCGATTTAGACAGATTCAGCCATCTAAATAATTTATTTAATTACATGTTAATAAATTATATAACATAATGGCTTCTAGTAATTTGATGGGGCATGTTATACTTGGTAGATCAGCCATTAGGTTGCATGTATAATAGAGAAACCGATACCCAAATTAGATGGTGGGTCCCAGGTAAGTGCAATAAGCTAACCCATTCCTGCTAATAAATGACAGATGGTGGGTCCAGGTAAGAAACTACGATCTCATATAGTAGAGCATGGGAAAAGGAAGGACTCTTCCCCCCGCAAGGTAATCCATCCTGCTAACACATGACTTCGGACTTGGATATTACATTCTATTTGCAAGCCTGATTTAGACAGATTCAGCCATCTAAATAATTTTATTTAATTACACGTTAATAAATTATATAACATAATGGCTTCTAGTAATTTGATTGGCATGTTATACTTGGTAGATCAGCCATTACGTTGCAGGTATAATAGAGAAAGCACAACCTTTGTCAATAAGTGGACTGGTAGCCATTGACTTTACTTGGAATGCAAGGTCTTCCGAGATGAAGCCCAAAGTAAGAATAAACCAGTCGTGCCCACCCCATTCTATATTTGGTCCCGAAACTTCACAGACCAAGTGGACACTAATATACGTGGTTAGGCGCATACCAGTCTGGGACGAGTTTCATGCTCAAGCATAATGAGAAGTTGAGTTGAAGATCTCCTTTCACAACAACAACAACAAAGCCTTTTCCCACAATACAATAGGGTCGGCTAACATGGATTCTTCGCCTCCATTCAGATTTATCCTTGGGTGAATCCCGGGCTTATATTTACAAAATAAAGATCCCTTTGTATGGTCTCTTTCCAACACTTCTTGGGTCGTCCCCGCCCTCTCTTAGCCGGCTCACATCCCAACACTCGCATCTCCTAACTAGTGCATCAGCTGATCTTCTTTGCAAATGACCATACCATCTTAAGCAGTTTTCCCGCATCTTATCCTCGATCGGAGCAACACCAACTTTCTTTCCGATTGCTTCATTCCGAATCCGATCTTTACGTGTGTGTCCACACATCCACCTTAGCATTTCATTTCTGCTACATCCATTCTCTGCAAATGTCTATGGTTCACAGGCCAACATTCAGATCCACAGAGCATAGCAGGCCTCACGGCTTCTTCGTAAAACTTTCTTTTAATTTTTAAAGGAATTTTCTTATCACAGAGAACAGCAGAGGCTCCTCTCCACTTGAGCCAGCCTGCATTTATTCTATTAGTAACATCTCTATCAATTTTCCCATCATGTTGCAAAATAGATCCTAGATATCTAAAGAATCTCTCTTCTGAATGTTATCATCACCAATCTTCACCTCAATTCCTTCACCATTGCTTCCATCAAAGGTGCACTCCATATATTCTGCCTTAGCCCTACTTATACGAAATCCTTTACTCTCCAACTCATGTCTCCAGACCTCAAGCTTCTCATTTACTCCATCTCTAGTCTCGTCAATCAACAGAATATCATCAGCAAATAACATACACCAAGGTAACTCATCCTGAATGTGACTTGTCAACTCGTCCATAATCAAAGTAAAAAGAAATGAACTCAAAGCTGAATCTTGATGTAACCAATGTTGATGTCAAAATATCCAATCTTCCCAGACGGGGTACTTACACAAGATAAAGCCCTATCATACATGTCCTCTATGAGGTTAATGTATAGGATAGGCATGTGTCTCATCTCTAAAACTCTCCACAATATCTCTCGTGGGACAGAATCATAAGCCTTCTCCAAATCAACAAAGATTCATATGGAGGTCTACCTTTTAGCTCTATAAATCTCCATTGTTGTCCTCAACAAATGGATGGCTTCAATAGTTGAGCGACCTGGCATGAACCCGAATTGGTTTTCTTTGACGTTGGAAACGTGCCTCAACCTTCTCTTGATCACACGTTCCCAAATTTTCATAGTGTGACTCATCAGCTTGATACCTCTATAATTTGAACAATTTGAATGTCTCCTTTAATCTTATAAAGAGGCACCATGATACTCCTCCAATCTTCAGGGCATTTTCTTGTTTCGCCAAATAACATTGAATAAATTCGTAAGCCAAGTCAAACCGCGCTCACCTAAAACTTTCCATACTTCTACAGGGATGTTGAAGAATCCACAATTCATCGCCTTTATTCTTTTATTTTAGCCTCTTTTCCTTAGTCAAATACCTGTAAATACCACTAATTCCATAAAATTACCATTTTACATTCATTTGTTAATTATGCATTTTTAATACTTTTTGTATATAAATAAAAAGAATAAAAGAAGAAAAGAAAAAGAAAAGGAGGTATTTATGCAAAACTGACCCAAACCCCGAGAGAAGGTTAAGACTTGACCTGATCGACCAGGAATAAAGTAGGGGGAGATAAGGTTGTCTGTCAGAAAATCCAAAAAAATATCTTGTACATATTTTTCATGTATATTTGTATAAAACTTACATTATTTTATTTGTATATAATTTGACCTAAAATCAATTATTTTTGTAAATAAAGGTTATAAATAAAACTGTGTTGTAAATAATAAAAATTTTTATAAAATAAAATATTGTATATATTGTAAATAATTACACCTAGAAAAAGCCGTAGTACGATAATTGAAACATCAATTCCGACTCATATGAGCTCAAATCGAACCAAACTCACTTCCATAATACTATAAATTAAATTATCTTTCAAATGGCTGTGGTTTCGTATTATTTGGAGTTACGGTTAAAAAGTCGATTTTCTGGGGTGTATTGTGCAGTTTACCCATATATTTGTGTATATAATTATTAATATTTATTTTTCATAATGTATATATTATAAATATTGTTTTCAATAAAAATAAAAATTAAAAATAAAAAAATAAAAAAAATTCTTGTGTAAAAATTATTTCCTTATTTGCACCTATGTACATTATATTATATGTATATAATATATGTATACCACTAATTTCCTTAAATAAAAACCACCAAAAAATTTAATTACCTAACATTAATTAATTTGAATTAATTCCGAATTTTTTTAATTATTTGATTTTATTTGATTGATTTGATATTATAACATGCCATATAATGGCCACCATTAAGGTGGCCAATTAATTTCCAATTAATTAATTAATTAATTTAATTTATTTCGAATTTATTTATTTATTTATTTTATTTAATTGATTATTTTATTAATTCACCCAATAATCACCTTCCTTTTGTAGATAATTTTCTTTTTTGATTTTCTTCTCGTTTTAATGGGCTCCTCCTCCCTCATTCAACACTTGATTAATCTTTGGCGGAGAGGAGCCCGGTTTCCAAGAGGTTTCTTGTTGAAGAGGGTCCTAGCCTCTGATCCAGTCGGTGACAGCGGCGTGAGCTTCGTCGAGGCCATCATGGCTTGTCCATCCCCGAGGTGAGATCCACTTTTACTTGTCTTTTTCCCTAGGTAATCGTAGACTTAGTGTTAGCGTAGGTGTAGTTTTTATAATTTAGATCATAAAAAAATTCTCCATACATTTTTCGCCCGACACCGCTTTTTCATCCCATCTTCTCGATCCCTACATTTCATATTCTACCTCGCGCAACCTATCATCTCCGACCACGTACGGTGGGCGAAGCCTCGGATCCATCCCTCTCATGTCCGCCGGATCCCCATCCACACCTCCTATTATTGTGCATAAATAAAAAATTAATAAAAAAATAAAAAAATCATATAAGGGTTTTTCCTGTTCATCTGACATATGTTTTTGCAGGGAAAACATAAAAAATTTTGCTTTTCTCACTAACGGTTGTTTTGCAGGAATAAAGAAAAATAAAAAAAATAAAATTATCATTTTTTTTCCTAACATCTGTTTTGCCGGTATAATAAAAAGAAAAAAAATAATAATAAAACTTTTATTTTTATCTTCCCTCTAACATCTGTTTTGCATGTACAATAAAAAAAACAAAAAAAAGACACGGTTACTTTTGTCTTTAACCTCTGTTTTGCACGTAAAAAAAATTTAAAAAAATCTCTTCTCATTCAATATCGGTTTACACAGCATAATAAAATAAACAAAAAAATAAACAAAAAAAATTCTCGTCTCCAGGCCCGTCACCCATCCACCGGCACCCCTGTGCCGCCTTGCCGTGCCCACGAGCCCAGGCGGCCGCACCACCTTCAGAGCTTCGCCCCCGCAGTGGCCTTCGCCGCCGCCCCGCGGCGCTCCTGCCCCCGCTCCACCGCGGGCGCCGCCGCCGCGAGGCGCGACCGCAGCCGCGCCGCCGTTAGCTCCCGCCTCCTGGCGGTCCTGCCTCATCCCGCAACCGACGCCCCACCGCGCGACCGCCAGGCTCGCGTGGCACGACCCCCCAGTCCCCCGCGGCCCCCCCCAGCACAGCCGGCCGCGGGCCCTCCGCGACACCTCCTGCAACCCGCCAGGAGCCGCTTTTACCCACCGCGCGGGCCCTTTCCCCCAGGCGCCACCCTCCATCCGCCTGCAACCGACCCTCCTGCCTTGTGCCCCGCCTCCGCGGACCCGCGCCAGGCGCGCCACCCTCCAGCCGTCAGCGCGCCACCGCGCTCGCCCACTACTTGCCCCCCTTTGCCCCTGTTGGAGGATTTACAGCTGCGCCCTCGGAAGATCAAGAAAATTACATTTGTGTCCCCGGTGCTTCCAAACATTGCACAGACACCCCTGCTCTAGAAAGTCATGTGCTTGGCACATGTTTGATGGGTAAATTACAAGTATTCCCTCTTATTTTTATTCTGTTACTTGTTTTATGCAAAAACTTCCCATAAATTGCAGTTTGGTCCTTGCCTTTCAAACTTGAACTCTAACGCTTTCTTTGATTAAATAAATGTTTATCATGGTCTGAAAATTTTGTAAAAATTTGTATATGCTCCTGCAGTAGTGCTTTTCATTGTGTAGAAATTTCATTACGTTTTGTTGTCACTTGATATATTTAAAAAATCAAAAACAGTGTATTTTTGTGTCTTTTTCTCTGTCTACATTTTGAAAATTCATAAAAAAAATATAAAAATTGCCTAAAAATCCCACAAAAATTCCTGTAGCTGTGTTTTGACTTGTTTTAATTTCTGTCCAGTTTTTGTTTTTTTTATATATAAAACATCAAAAAAATTACAAAATACGAAAAAGCTTAAAAATTTTGCAGAAAATTGTAGAAAAATCCAAAAATAGTGATTTTAGTTTCTATTTGTAGATATTGCTGTCTAGTTTCATTTAAAAATAATCTCCTAGAGTTTTGAACTTTTAAAGATCTTGTAAATTGCAAAATACTCCTGACTGTGTACATTTTATTTATTTTCCACTGTGTCATTTTTATAAAATTCCAAAAACATCAGAAAATTGCGAAAAATTTACCAAAAACATTTTAAAACATATAAAACACAAAAATATTTTCTTTGGAATTTTTTGTGCATCTTTGATTATTCTGAAAAATACAAAAGAATAGTGTTGTGTGTTTTGTGCATTTTGGGCTAATTCATCTTTTAAAAAAATATATAAAAAAATATAAAAATCAAAAACCACTAAAAAATCATTTTCTGAAATCTGACTATAGAGTTTTTAAATCGTGCTCCTTGTGTTCGACCCTGGTCGCTATACCAGGTAAAAAGAATAGCGAAAGACCGCTTACATTTGTTTCATCGATTTATATTTAAGTGGTTTCAATTATTTTTCCGTTGACCGAATCGTGCGGTTGAGAACAACGACATTGTGATTTATTTTCTACCTTAGTCGCATCGATTTTCGTGTCATCAGATGTCATCCGGTCCTACGCCTTCCCAGGTCTCATAACCTTCAAAGCCTCCTCTACTTCCTTTCTTTGTATATGTCTATAGCTTGCAAGATTCAAGTAACTTTCACTACTAGCTAGATCACCCAAAGTGATCTCTTTATTTCCTTCCTTAATGAAAAATTTATGGAAGTACTGCTCCCATCTAGTCTTTATATCCTTCAGAGTAACAAGCACGTGACCTTCCTCGTCCTTAATGCATCTCACTTGAGAGAGGCCTTTGGTCTTTCTTTCTCTTACTTTGGCCAACCTGAATATATCCTTCCGGCCCTCCTTAGAGTCGAGATTTTTATACAAAACTTCATAAGCTTTCGACTTAGCTTCGCTTACATCCTTCTTTGCTTCCTTCTTCGCTATTTTGTAGTTTGTGACAGTTTCCTCTGTTCTATCCTTAGACATAGCTTTAAAGCATGCTCTTTTAATTTTTAGCTTCTCTTGCACCCCTTTACTCCACCACCAAGCCTCCTTTTGACCTGGGGCTCCTCCCTTTGACTCGCCTAGCATCTCTTTGGCTACCTTTCGGATACAAGATGCTACTGCCTCCCACATCTCGTTTGCACTTCCACTACAATCCCAAGATAAATCTTCTAAAACCTTCTCCCTGAAGCTCGATTGCTTCAGTAGAAGATTCCAGCATCTAGTTCTAGTAATCTTAGGAACCATCCTTTTCTTTACCAACCCTTTTATTTGTACATCCAAGACTAACAAGCGATGTTGGGTTGTCAAACTCTCTCCTGGGATTACTTTGCAGTCTTTACAACACATCTGATCTCTTCTCCTCAACGCAAAGTAATCTATATGTGTTCTAGTTGGCCCACTCTTATAAGTAATTAAATGCTCCTCCTTCTTCTTGACGAGAGTGTTTGCTATGAAAAGATCATATGCCGTTACAAAATCTAGGATGACTTTTCCCTCTTCATTTCTATCCCCAAAACCATGTCCTCCATGAACACTAGCATACCCTGAAGCATCTTTTCCCACATGTCCATCAAGATCTCCACCTATGCAAATCATCTCTCTTTGTGGGATTCCTTGTAAAACCTTATCCAGATCCTCCCAAAAAGCTTGTTTAGTCCTTGCGGTGCATAAACTGAGATTATATTCAGAATTTCTTCTTCAAGCACCAATTTTAGCAAAATAATTTGATTCCCGAATCTTTGCACCTCAACCACACAATCCTTCAAATCCTTATGAACAACCACTCCAACACCGTTTCTACCATTATCTTTACCTGAATACCAAAGTTTAAAGCATGTCTTCTCGATCCCGCTTGCTTTCTCTCCAACCCATTTAGTCTCTTGAAGACATAGTATATGAATCTTCCTTCTTTCCATCGTATCCACTATCTCCATCAATTTTCCAGTCAAAGTGCCAATATTCCAACTACCAATCCGCAACTTCCGTTACAATCTCTTTTGGACTAACTTCTTTACTCGCATGCGTCCATTATGTAAGAACCCTTGTAAATTTTGGACTGCATCCGGGCAGTGATGTAGCGGAACTAGCTTAATTACCCGCATGCATTCCTCATGCGAGAACCCTTGCAAATTTTGAACTACATCCAGGCTGCGATGTAGCGACCCTTGCCAATTTTTCATTGCATTCGGGCGATGCAACGCGTTGCAAGTAGGGAATGCCCCAACGAAATCTCTATGTTTGCTTAAATCCATGTTGAAAAGATCCGACTGTCATGAGGCAACTTCCTAAATAATATATTTTTTTAAAAAAAATAGTATTTAGGAAGTTGTCTCCGACTGTTTTACGCTGGTTGTCAGCTACCTAACGCAACCCTCCTCATTTACCCGGGCTTGGGACCGGCCATGGCTGAGTTGATGATCTCCTTTGAGTTATAAATAATGAAAAAGTGAGGAACCATCTGACTGTCGTTTCACCTACCAGCTCCTTTATCAAATTATATTAACAAGGTTGTTGTCACTATCAAGCTCCTTCTTAACCGAAGTAATATTTTAGAAAAACGGGCATTAGCATGTTAGGGTTTGGATAGCATCAGATCCAAGGCAACAATTCATCACGTTTCAAGCATAAGTTATGAAGAAACCATATTTATTGTGAGTTTTTCATGTGTAACCATTTTTAAGGCCTAAAAACCATGAACAATCAGTTAATCTTTCAATAGTTTTTGTTAGAAAATGAAGAATGCGGAAGCGAATTAATAATCAGATTAAGAACTACAGAAAGATAAACATGAACGCATGGATTTTTACGTGGAACCCTGCTCCCTAAGGAGTGGGATGAAACCACGAGAGAATACCTCAAAGAGTTGATTCGTTCACTGAACTTTCTCATCTGATACAGGAGGTCTGAACTTCTTATACGGCCTCCACAGACCCTCCAAGTCCCACAACCGGTAGTTGTGGGACTAAACATTGGATGTGGTAAATGGATCTACTCCAACACTCCCCCTCAAGCTGGAGCTTAACTTATTTAGAAGGAATCAACTATTCCAGGATACATCCGATTACAACCATCCTTTCAATCTATTTCCTTTTAAAAAATACGCAAACAAGTTTACTTTCTTAATGTTAGTGGCTACAGTTTAGAATCAAATGATTTTGCATTTGGATGTGAAGGTGGAGCAGATCGTGGATGACCAAGACAACTGATCGTGTATGATAGGCGAGGTGTGGATTTACATCATGGTATAACTATTTTACATATATGATATTCATATTTACATTTAGATTCGTTTTTTTCAAATCTCAATGTTTGTTTTCTTATTTTGCAAAGCTCTACGAGAATTTTACAAGAAGTAAGATACAATTACAAAGTTTCACGCAATATTTACAAAACGAAGATACACGTTTACAAAAAAAGTTGAAGTTTACAGAGAGGAAAATTACTCTTAAAAAAACTAGCTGAAGTTACAAAATGAATGTACCCATTTACAAATCGAAAATAAAATTTACAAAATGAAAATACGGCAAAAAAAGAAATTATTAGTGAAATTACAAACAAGAAAAATATATTTTACAAAAACCCGTTGGAATTTAAAAAGGTAAAGTTGATTCTAGATCATTTGGAACAAAATTAGAAATTAATCAATAAAAGCATTAGTGAAAATACCAAGTTGAGAAAAGCTTAGAATGTCAATTTTAAAACCAATAGATGGAACTCAAATTTAATGAAATTGAGATGATGAAAATGCCCCTTTGGATAAGCTTTTTGATGCAACTGTCAGATTGAGATTTGACGAATCTGATAGATAGCTCACCACAATATTGGTGAGACCCCACCTCGTTTGAAAGGGGTCCCTATATATATGTATGTATGTGTATATATGTATGTATCATAGCAATTTCCAACTCCGACGAGAAAGTTACGCAGTCAACATACTTCTAATATTTTGTTGGTTGTCGATTTTAGAATACTTAAAAAAGCATCAAACTAGAGAATGATGATCGCCCACCCTCGTTCTCATAAAGTAAGAAAACGTCACGAAAATAAGTTGGTATATGCTCACTTTGAGCTTGAGAATGATTCCTCTACTGGTATCGAGAAGGAAGAGATCTATCAAATTTTACATTAAAATGGTTATGGATAGTGAAGATATCAAGTAGAATCAAACAAGATTGGACCAAGTTTCACAAAGTTATAAATTCCTTCACATTCGAGCATCTCTTAGAAAAATCAAGAACAATCCTACTATCGTGAATTTTATCCCTAGTTATTTTTGTAAATTATGATATTGACCCTCATGTGACATGTAGCCCAATTACTTTAATCGACATTTATACATTTTTCAATAACTTCGTTCTCCACTTCACCTTTTTAGACGGAGGAGATTAAAAAAAGTAATATTTTTGATCAAAATAAACAAGGCCCACAATCACGATGAGTTCCCAATTAATGTATATCGATTCTATTTGGATTACATTAATCATGGTGTGTGTGCGTGCGTACATGACTTAGTTAACAATTTCATTTTCGATGACCATATCCTCATTATTGTCGAAGGTACAAGTCATGCTACCATAACTCTCGCTCTTCTCATTATTGTCGAAGGTACAAGTCATGCTACCATAACTCTTGCTCTTGAGATAACAGATATTATCAATAGCGTCATTATCAATAGCGTCGTGACGTTTATCACCAAGGCTAACCATCATGCTTGGAATCATCACAAACCAAAATATTAGAAAGAGTTTCAATGTCTTCCTAAAAAATAGATCTAGCTCAGAATACGTGTCTACGGCACGAGTTCTTAGCAGACCAGAAATATCATAATAATACATGCCTAATGTAAACTATTTTTTCACACGGCTCTTTGACTATGTAGATTAGGATTTCGTGTGTAGAGCACTGACGTGGCTTGATTTCTTGAAAATTTGGTTGGTTGGATTAGCTTCATACTAACATCCATTAAAATGTCCGCTAAAATAAAACTGCCAAACTCGTGATAATTTTGAACCTAACACATATTCTAAACATGAGATCAAATTTCACCACTTCTTGTCACTTCCATTAATGAATGAATTCTGAATTCCAATGAATATGTGGTTCAACTACGTTTGTCCTATTGCCCGAATAAACACACATGATAATCACATGAGATGTGATGAGTTTACAAAGAACACAGCCTATAAACTATGTTAATAAGTCATCAATAATCCAAACGGAATATAAGAGGTAGAAAAAAAAACGGAATAACTAAAAAAATGCATATGCACGTGTATATAAAATACATCAAATCTCAATCATGCATAATAAGTTAATTTCAAATCTATTAAAATGATCGTGGCCACATATTCTACAAAGAAACAAAGAGAAGAAATGGAAAATTGTGCCATAAATAATACACTTGACAAGTGAGAATGAACGTAAAACCCAATGTGCATAATTTTGATTTCATAAGTCTACAACTATTTTCCCCCAAAAATCCAGATCATACAAACTCACTTTCATGTCTTAACGTACATAAAACATTAAAAATAAGAATGCTCAAAAAAACACTGGAGTTTGTTAGTCCTTGTTTCTCCATATGATTTTAAAGACGACACACACATATCGTGGTGGCTCGCATATTTACTGTGATTGTAGGACAACAAATTAATTCATATTCAGAAGCTTGTGAATAGAACTTAAGTGACAAAGTTGCTGAAGCATGAAAATTTCTTTGTCTTTGTTCAATACGTCGTTGCACTTACTACATTGTATTTTTTTGACAAAGTTTTAGTTTTTGCAGCATCTTCAACGCTTTATAAATCAAGAAAATCGTTAATCACAACTATGGTTGATCATACTTAATCATTGATCAACCATCCTTGGTAAATATGATAGACCATTATTTTTCACTCATCAACCATTCATGATTGATGACTACGTGTCTATAACGATCATAGTTTGAATATGGAAACCTTAATGGTCATGAAATGATGGATCACCCTTTTTTATGCGATCGACCATATTGGACTATTCGATCATCAAACTTCACGGATCGACTGTATTGTCCAAAGCATCGCTTATTTGTTATATATTTTGTTTCCTACGACTGTCTCATCTTAGATTCTTGTATAAAGGACCATATGCTCTTGTTCGAAGACATGCAATTCATTCAATAACTCTTGCTATCATTAAAAAATAAGCTCTCTGAGTGATTTCATCTCTATTTTCTCTTATTCCTTGTATTCTACGAATTTTTTGAGGATAATATTATCTGAAAATACTTCTTCAATGAAATTATCAAGTCGGCGGAGTTTGATCTACTGTCACTCTTCAAGTTTTTCCGATAGCAATCAGAATTCTTTTAGCAACTTCTCAAGCCCGATGATATCTATTGTTGTGTGAAATATATTTCTTATTTGCATGTGCTTATACCTATGATATAATTATTCTGTTTGTATCTCTGAAAATATTTGCAATTATACCGTATGTCGACTGTCCAAGATATCCTTTGTTCTTACATATGTGAGTAATTTTGATATCTACGAGATTAAGTTAATTGAAAAAACAAGTTACTGTGGTTATATCGTTTTATATCCTTTATGTTTCTCTGCAGGAACTTTTAGGTGTTTGATCTTAAAGTTTGCATGAAGCATAGGATTTTTAGGGTATGTAGTTTAGGATTAGTGTTTAGTGTTTTTTCATTGACATCCCTTGTAATTTTAGGGCTCTAGGTATCCCCTCTCACTAATAGAGAGAAGAATACACGACGCTCGAAATGAAAGACTAGTCCTTCTTATGGCCAACATGGCCTTAGAAAGAAAAAATAGATGGCAAGCATGGCAATTAAAAGAGAGAAGAGAAATTTAAAAGAAAAGTGGCTTGAATTTAATCAAAGAAATGGAAGTACTTCCCATTTTATGGGGAATGTGAATGAGTCCTTGTTCTCCTTTTATTCATTGTTTTGATAAAATTTCTCGAGATCCAAATCCAAGTGCTCCAAATATACACCATCATAGTTCCTTCTTCGTATCTTCCTCTTGAACTTATCTTTTTATTCTTTCATCTAACCTGGGTATAAGATTGTAAACTTCTTTATATCACCAAACTCTCTGACAAAATCCCATGCTTCAGCCACTCAATCATCACCAACCCATAAATATGGATGTATTAACCTCCATTTTTTGGTTTCTTGAATCCCAAAGAATTAGAGGACTCAATTTGCTTGTGCGTGTTGTGATTTTAGAATCAGAGGAGGGATAACTATGAACAAATCCAAACTCATTCACCCTCACCACATTCTTTCTTAACATTGAAAAATCATCCATCCACTCTTTTACATATGTAGGCTTCTTTTCGAGCAAACCATCATATATACATGTTCTCTACTCGGATTGGAGTCTAGATTCAAGCCTTCTAATAGTAAATTGTCACCAGCACATAGATTCTTTCTTAAGAGAAACCTCTTTTCCCCTTCTATTTCCATCTCCATAGAATGAGAAGGAATTTCCTTCACACGTGTCTTCAACAAATGGTCAGGTATCTCTTCTATAATATCAGAAACCACGATATTAATAGTTCCATCAGGTGCATTAACTGGTAATTCATCCGCACTATTCTCGTTGCCTTGCAACTCTTTGTCTTTTTCAATCGTACTGATTAAGTTGGCATCCCTCTTGTAATTTTTATAGGAGGTTCAATCCCTTGGTCCTACTTATACTTTTTTTCAACTTCACTAGTCTCTGGAAAAATGTGGTTGTTGTTGTTGCTTCTCATTTTTGTCCGGCGTTGAAATTGTCCTTGTGTTTGCTGCTCGCTCTGATTTTCTTGGATATAAGGCTACTCGTTATAATCATTGGAGTGCTTTACAATGACCCAAGGCTTTTGACTTTTACTTCTTCTACCTTCTTATTTCCTTTTCTTCATTCTTCTAACGAATGACCAATGATAAAACAAGAGGAACAAAAGGTTGGCAATTCTTCATGAATGATCTTATGTTTAAATCTTTGAGATCCATTCTTGATCTACACAAAATCAATTATGGCTGACACTATATCAAGCCCCATGAACATTCTTACATAGCTTAACCTCATAAAATCTTCAACTTCTATATCCACACAAATGTACTTGCCAACAACATTGGCAATGGACTTGATAATCCCCGGGCTGTGTATGTGCACATTAAAATAATGCTTATGAGGTTTGGTCTAAAAAAGGATTTGGGGTTTATGGTTTAGGAGTTTTTTAAGACATAAGTCATATAACTTTGGGGGCTCAGGTATCCCCTCTTATTAAAGGACAAGTACATGACACTTTAAATGAAGGACAAGTCCTTACTGGAGGCAGCAGCACATGTCCCGTGAATAAGCCAAGGGTGGCCAACATGGCCTCGACCAAAGAGAATTAAACTAAGATTAACCAACATGACCTTGAAATAAGAAAGACAAAAATAAAGAGATGAAGTTCATGGTGTGAGAGGTGGAGGATCAAGTCCTTAATACGCCTTTCTTTCGAGCTTGGAGAATTATTCAATGAAGTGGAAATAATTCTTGTCGTGAAGGGTGGAGGATCGAGTCCTAGATCCGCCTATCTTTCGAGCGTGGAAGAAAGCCACTAAGTCTAGCTACGTGCACGGTACCGCCGAGGATTGCGCCCAACGCATAGTACCATTGAGCGATATTGGCAATCGGTGCAGGTAACGCATGGTCACCACTTGTCGGTAGTGATAACGGGTGCGGGTGGTGCACGTTCATCGTTAATCAATACTGATAGTGGGTGTGCTCAATGCACGATACCATCGAGTGATACCGGTAGTGGGTAGTATACGCCTATACGGTCTCCACCGATCAATACCGATAGCGGGTGGGCCCAGCGTGCGGTACCACCTAGCGTTATCAATAGCGACGCGGGTAACGCATGGTCACCGCAGATCAATATCGATAGTGGGTGCTTACCACCGAGAACTAATGGCAGCTAGTGCGGGTAGCGCACGGTCATCATCGATCAATACAAGTAACAGGTATGGGTAGCGCACAGTAACCATCGATCAATATCAGTAGCGCCCAACACACAGTCACCACCTATCAATATCAATTGCGGGTGCGTCCAATGCATGAAACCACCGAGCATTACCGGTAGCGGGTGTGATCGCCACCAAGTGCTCCTGGTCAGCCCAACGCACTGTCACCGTAGAGAGATACCGGTATTCGGGCGCCCATCGCACGATCTCCACAGAGCATTTGGGTCCCTTAACATCAGCGATAGCGAGGGTGCCTGAAAAATACTTGTGTCCCTTAACATTTGCAGTAGCTGGGGAGGGTCAGAAAAGATGAGTCTTTGGGGTGCGGGGAGGGGGGAGGACAATATACGTTCCCATTACTCTTTGTGATATTCCACAACTAGCATAATGTAGGTCCATCGCCGATCACATGCGGTGATGTGGCACTCGGTCACTACCCATCATCCGTGGCATGTAGTGGTGCCAGAAATTTATTGTGTCCCTTAACATTAGAGGTAGTGGGGGCACTGTCAAATAAATCATGCATATTTCCTCGTATACCGCACTACCATGAGGTGGCACGAATAACGAAGCACTTTTCTAACCACGTAGGTGCATATCCATCAATGGGAAGGCTAATAGTGTCATTCACACAATGGTTGTGGGGATGGACCAACAAACAACCACGTGTAGCAAAATCCCTCGGTAAACAGCAGGGGGACACACCCGCTACTATACAGTAGGACTGTAGGGGTAGCCCCACGCTCAGAGGACATGGGATAAAAGGTTTCCTGCCATTATCACCCATCCCCCACACCCCGCGCGTGGTCACCACCAAGCGCTACCAGTAACGGGTAGGGCGGCTAATCGAACTGAACATGTTCGTATTCGATTAGACTTCGTTTGATAATAGTTCGAAAAATGTTCGTTCGTTTCTAAACAAACTGAACATGAACTTCAAATTTTAGTTCGATAGCTTAATGAACTAAACATGAACATAACATATGTTCGTTCGATAAAAGTTCGAGTTCGATATATGTTTATATATGTGTGTCTGTGTGTGTGTGTGTCTGTATGTGTAACTTAATATTTATACACATAATAAATTTTGAGGTTAAAGAAATTGTGGTATTTATTGTGCTTTGTACTACATTAATTTGAATAATTTCTTATTTTTACTGCTTATCGAACCTTGCTATCGAACTTCAATTTCGAACTTGTTCATATAAATAAGTTTTAGTTAAGTTAAATTTTTAACGAACTGTTATCGAACCGAACTCGAACGTTCATTTTCTAAACGAACTCGAACTCGAACATATCCTATCGAACTTTTATCGAACCGAACTCGAACTCGAACTCGAACATAGGTCTGTTCGTTACAGTTCGGTTCGATTAGCAGCCCTACTAACGGGTGCACCCTGTGTACAGTCCCCACCGATCGGTACTAGTAGAAGGGTGCCCAACGCATGGTCTCCACTGAGCATTTCGGTCCCTCCCCTTAACATTTGCGGTACCGGGGCGCCGGGGGCGTGCTGGAAAACATGGGGTGGGTGGGGTTAACAAGATATGCTCCCTTTACTGGTGATATCCCAACTCTTACCTGCCTTTGATCCACCACCAATCACTTGCGGTGATGGGGCGCACAGTCACCGCCCATCACTTGCGGCAAGTTGTAGTTGTTAGACATGTGAGTCCCCGCACGAATCATTTTTACAACAAATGTTATTATAATCTTTTGATATATCAAGAAAAGCTATTGAATCAATTCACTCATTGTCTGAAATTAAATGGTAGAATGCACTTATAAGGTCCCTTGGTACAAGTAAAGTTATGTATCATGGTCATCTTAATAGTCATCAATGGTTGGAAACATAAAGGTTGATGCTTGGATGATATCTAAAGAATTAGATTGAGGACTCATCAAGCAACGTCAAATGATTATTAAGAGAGGATCTCCAACCTGAGAAGGATATGACAGTCCCTCTCTAAAGGATGATATCTGACCGACTTCCTAAAGTAGCTAGGTCCTCTGCATAGGAATAGATATTCGAAGATGTTAGATAATTTAGGACAAAGAGTTTACTTAATGATACCGAGATAACCAATACATATGTCATGAACTGCTACGATATAAGCACGCATCCTCTGATCGAAGACATATGTATTACCATATATCTAAGTATGTACATTAGGCAGATCATTAAGTTAATGACCTAATCAAGGTCTATACACCAACGAGCATGTGTGCATACATGGGCATATGAGTAATATGATCTCTCAAAGGGATCATACAAGTTTACTACTGCGGAAGACATAACTCGATGAAATATTAGAACCAACCAAATTCCATGCATGGCCATCTTAATTTGGAAGCATAACAGAATTTGTAGGTATGATATATACTTTTGGAAAGCATATGATCGATACCAACTCCTAATAATCAAATGAGAAACTTAATGATAAACCCCCAAAGAAGGCAATTCAAATATGATCTAAAACTCTATGTTTAATCTAGATCTTCTCATATGTAGGATGCACGGGTATTAGGAATACTCGAGGGTGATATGATCATAAGTGATTGTATAACTATGACACTTCCATTCCGATGGAATGATGATACATGTTTGGATTTCAGTGACTCCTCTCATAATATTAGTAATCCGATCTTAGTCCAAATATTGGACATTGATATGAATATGATTCGGATGCAATGAGAAGATTAGATTACAGTTTGATTTAACAAACATCTTTGAGAGGTCACCTAGATCTGGATATGGATATGAGATAAGATTCGGACATGAGATAAAGTATTTTACCGAAGTTTATATATTAATCTTCACTTCTCTAATAATGTGAAATATAATTATTTTCCCCATTACCGTCTTCAGTAGACGAATCCTCGTTTATATCATCGGCATCTTCAATTAAATCAATATTTGTTACAATATGATCTGCTAATGGAATATTGTCACTAATGGGGATATCTTCTGTTATATTATGATGATCGTAATCATGTATGAAAGCTTTGTCTGCATTTTCATCCACACTACTCTCCTCCTTACTCATGTAACTTTGAGAGTTTATTCGTATAGCTGTTAAATATTCAACAATTTTCTTTTTTCACGAGACTTGAGGAAGATAACATACTTAGTCTACTTATGTAGCAAGGACAAATGGTTCAAATCTTTGTATATATTTATGCACGATCATATCAACTACATCGTTTCTTTTATCGATAACTACACCCTCATCTAGGTCATACCAGTCGCATAAAAATAATAAAATTTCTTAAGTCTTGGAATAATGTACTGTGCTTTTAAAACATCATTTAGAATGATGTAGTAGTCGATATTATCCTCTCCATAACAAGATCCGCGAACCATTACCCCGTAATTCTGAGCATTTAATTTTCTACTTGAATTTGTCGTATTAAATCAAAAACCATTAATACAACAACCATTGTATGATTGGACCTCATATATCGAACCTTCTCAAAAATATTTTAGCATCTTAAACCTTTCTTCATTATCACTTAAAACTTTCATTTGGTTCTTAAACTATTCTGAAATTTAAGTCGGTGAGCGTTAACAATCAACTCTTCATTCCAGGATGGATTCTTAAAGACAATTATCTTTCAAAATTCCCAATTTCATATTAAACGAAAATTATCAATAAGTTAAGAAAACTAAATATGAATAATTAAAAAGACAGATATTAACATATTTGACGTATTGTGCTATTTCTTCGCAATTGTCTAAAACATATAATTCAATGGCTTTTTTTCTCTTTATTTGTCATCAAACATTTTATACCTTTTCCTATTGGTTGAACTGATTGACGGAAGATGCTTATGTGATAGTTTTCATCCAAGAGACTGATTTCATTTTGCTCGATCTATTATGGATCGTCTCCACTTCACTAGGAAAATATCTTGCACAAAAAGGTTACTTCTTCTTCATATATATTGCGAACTTATGGAACCCTCCACCCGGCTTTTATTGCGTACTTTGTGATTTAGAAATAATATAAACCTGACAACTTTGAGTCTCAATGATGAATTTGTTCCCGAGAGATTAATTGTATTGTTCCATTTATATTGCACTATTAACATTTGTGCATGTGTAAATAATAACCATGTTTTTATCATTCATAACAGATTATTAAAGAAGCCAATATTTTTGTGTAAATAATCACATGTACATCAAAACAACTTCCCATATTTTAAATTATTTCTCAGTAACTTCAAATAAAGTAAAATCAAAACTCCTTTTTGAAAAATAATAGCTTCTATAATTGACAGATAAAACAAAACCCTAGTTTTGAAATAAAAAGATGTGAATGCAAATATCTCTCACATACAACCTCCTATGACCCCTAATTACTTTCGAAATAATGTACATTGAATTATTTATCTATAAAATAAGATCAAATTCAAAAGAATCGAAGTACATATGTGAAACTTGGGTTGTGGGACCTCATTGTATATTGTATATTGTCTTATGCTGACCTTACTATTTTATGTACAAAAATAACTCTTTTTAATTGATTTCTTGTTTATTTATTTTATTTGTTTTGTGTTTGGATAAAGTCTGCAAAAATCCAAATCAAAATTGAATTAAACAGCAACAAAAATAAGCCATCTTGAGCATGTATATATTTAAAAGTCTCTCTATTTATTTTCTTACATACTAAAATAAACAAATAGATTAATGAGTAAAATATTTATTTTATATTTATTTGATTTTATTTTGCATTTTAGATTATTTTAAAAGCATGTAAAATTACCAAACCTAAAAATGAGGAGTTTTATGTACGTAGAGGACCACTAAAAAACACTTTGTATACATGACTTCTTTGGTTTTAGGAACTTCACAAAAGTTGTAGATCTCACAGATACAAACAACTTTTATGAAGAGTACTTTATGAGTTGACATCGTTTTGAATTTTGTTTCGATTTTCTTTTAATTTTTATTCTGGTTTTTCTAGGAGCGACACGTGGCTGCTCCTGGAGCCATCGCGTGTCATCCCCACCTGCTCCTTAACGACCTTTATTTGGACCATTGAATGAGGTACCCCTTCATAAAACAACCCATGTTTTATCTCAATTTATTTTAATTATTCATTTTTTATTATTTTCTTTTATTCCATTGTTATGTGGCCTTGTCTCGGTCGTTCGATCTCAACCACAAACATCATAGACTCCAGCACCTCTCGTCCATCTTCTCCAGGCAGCAACAACTGCCCTCTGCCTCTTTATCCCTTTCCTCCACCTCCTCCAACAACCTCTACCGTTGCCACTTCATCGCACCTCCCTGACGAGCCGCCAAATATGATGTTTAATTCGTGTTCATTGTGGTATGTGTACTTAGCGATTCGGTCAGAACCGAGAGAAGGATCTCCGTGAAGAGTGTCTCAGCTTAATTTATATCACGGGCAAGTCCGGGGTCGAACACAGGGAGGCAAAGGAACAACTTGGTTTTAATTTGAAAACTTAGATCTAGATTTCCAAGCGGTATATTTTTTAAATTTTTTAATGCAAAATGAATGTCAAATACAAAATGCGGGTGAATTAAGTACTAAGAAATCACACAACTTAGCCAAATTAATTTAAGTAGAAAATAAGTCCAATTTAGCAAAATTATATTTTTCCTAGAGTCCTAATCCAGAGATGAATGCAAGGTACTTTTTTTGGAATTTTATGAGTTAAAATGCAAGAATGAAAAATACACACTTTTTATGGGTTTTTTCGCAATTTCTCACACAAACAGAAAGCAAAAATTATGAAAAAATTACTAAAATATAAACATGATGCAAGGAAGCTACAGTAATTTTTTGGAATTTTTTGACAAGTTATGATTTTTTATGGATTTTCAGTGAAATCAAAGTGACAGTGAGTAAATATTTTCTAATAAATCCACATTGTCAAGTTAATCAGAGTGCAAATTATCTCAGAAAGATATTTAGATAATTAATCCAGGAGAGTTGACATTTTATGAAAAGAATGTATGTGGATTTAATTAAAAATCAAATACTAAAAATACTCTACAATTTATTTCAGGCACAAGATAACTCCATTTTAGTTTAAATTTGGAAAGTAAATTAAACACTCTTCATGGCATCACATATAATTTTTGTGGAATTTTTAGAGCAACTGTGTGTGAGATATAAATTTAAGAGTTCAATTTGGGTAAAATATGCAATATTTCAGTTGAACACTTTTAATTAATTATCCATGACTCACAAAAATACAAATAAATTGTCAGATGGTAGACAATAAGCTGATCAACACAATGTTATTTTTCTTTAAGTATAAAGATGCCAAAATGAGGTCCAAATTAAAATGACAACACAAGGTTATGTGTGCAAAATAGAAAATAACTTAAACAGAACAAAATAATTACAGAGACCTATTTGTAATTACAAGAACTTTACGAGACAATTATGCAAATTGCATGAAATAAAAAAATACACAAAACAAACCTATCTTCTTCCTGGAGACGCATGAGGAGGTGAACCCAAAAAGAGGCGCGACTGTGGGGGGTCTCGCGCAGCCGCTCCGGCGCACGGTGGACGGTCGCGGTAGCGCGATGCGAGGGCGGAGAGGAGCAGATGGCTGGACTGTCGCGGCGGGCCGCGGGCTTGATGCACCAGAGGAGCAGCTGCCCGCGGGTGGGGGCGGCGGTGGTGTGGCCGCTACGGCGGGCTACGGGCTTGATGGTGAGGCGGAGGAGCCGCTGCAGCGCGAGGCGCGTGGAGGGCAGGCCGGCATGCACGGCGGCCGCGTTGGCTGGTGGGTGTCCGGCAGGCGCGGCTGTGAATAGAGGAGGAAGAGGGGGGGCTGGCGGCGGAGCCACTGCTGCTCCTCCCTTTGGATTTTTTAATTTTTTTTTACATTTTTTCCTTTTTTTGTTGTAGAGATAAAAAACCTTTTTTGTTTTAGTTTTTTAAATTTTTTTAATTTTCTTTAAACAGGAAATGAAAAGAAAGTGGAGTAAAAAAATATGTGATGATAGTGATGAATGATTAATATAAACAAATGGAGGATGAGCAGTGAATGTGATGTGCTAAAAAAATTTGCAAAGCTAACAAGATGATAAAATGAGAAGAAAAATTACCTACGATGAAGACGGTCGCCTATGATGTGCTCGTAAGAGCACGATCTTCGCTTGAATGGCCGGCGCGCGATGAGCTTGAGCAGTGCGCGGTTGCGGCTGCTATGTTGGCCAAAAAGCCAACGGATCTCACCGGAGAGAGGGTCGTCGTCGCTCGACCGCGGTTGCGTCGCTGTCACCGATTCAACTCTGGGAACTAGGCTCTCCTCACATAAAGATGGATCAAAGGTAAAAATGAGGAGAATGAGATGTATATAAAGATGATACATGAGAAGTTATTAAGGTGGTGGAGTTGAATGGGAAGTTGGATTATTAATGAAGTTGAATGAGAAGTTGGAAAAAATGAAGGAATAATGGAGTTGAATTGGTGGTTATTGAGAGAATGGAAAATAAATAATAAATAAATAAATAAAGTAGGCTACTTTAAATACAATAAAATAAAAGGAGAAGAGAAATAATGGAGAATTTACAAAAGAAGACAAAACACCAAGTACATTTTTTTAAATATGTATTTTTTTGTCTTTTTAATAAGAGATATTTACAACGGAAAAATACAATAAAATACTACAATTAAAATACAACACAAGTATGATTTTTTTGTATTTTTAGTAATTAAGAAAGGTAAAATAAAAAATGAAGAAAGAATGAATATATACATAATATACAATGTACATATAGGTCCCAAAACCCAACTTTTGCAAACGAGCTCCGATTTTAATGAAACTACTTCCGTTGGATAGATAATTTTCTAACTTGAACTATTAAAGTGAGTTTGATGAATTTGGAGATCATACGGAGCGGGAATTTAGTCTGGAAGTTGGACTTTACGGTTTTTTCTCTTTGGGATCTAAGAGCATTATTTGAGGTGAAATTTGTTTTGTGTTTTTTGTATTTTTATATACATTTTTATAAACAAGTTAGAGAAAGAATTAGGCAAAAAGGAGTTGAAATAAAATTATTAAAAATCTATGAAGTTTTGGGCTATTTACAGGTGAAAAACTCCTTTAATTTGCGGCTTTTTAGTGTTAATTTATTTTATACAATCTAATACACAATAATTAATGTATTTTATTTACAAGAGTCATTTTGTTAATTTAATGATTTTATGGACATTTATTAGAGACTTTACTCAGGGGTTTTGCTAAGATCAAGATATTGCGATGATGAATCGAGGATTCATCACCCCCCTATACTTAAACTTTGCTAGTCCTCGAGCAAATAAAGAATGAACAAGTTGGGTTAACCCTTGACTGTGCATGTGAATACAAAACTTGATCCGTTCAAGAACTCTCGGTTTTAGAGATCCTAAAATTCTAAGTTGAACCAAGCTATAGTCAAAAGGTACCCAATTTCCCTAATCATCAGACTCTCTTTGTATATATATATATAAGGGATATGACTTTAAGTGTTGACCGCAGTTACAAGAGTAGAGTCACCACGTCACCCAAGGTTCCAGTCCAAGAGACTCTCCTAAGAACCCGATCCTCAACACTAGGGAATAAATCATTTCTTGCATCCAATCCACCATCTCTTTAGTTGTCAGACTTGAAAGTGTAGATGGAAGGCCAGATGATGGAGGGCATAGGATTGCGTCATTTCTTCTCTCCCTCTCATTGGAACAAGGATCCTCTCGAGTGCCTTATTACGCAACGCATTTTTTTGGTGTTGATCAGTGCGTCCGTCAAGAGAAGTTGGAGCCGTCTGCCCTTGTTTTCCTGGGAGTACACTGGGGTGTGCCTTTTTTGAGTACCTACCGTACCTTCTACACCCAAATTTGTAGCATTTACGATGCAGAGCCATTTTTTGGTGCAAGCCCGACTCCTGGTCCTAATAGCGATGGTCCAAGTGGACACTTTGAAATGTATGGTTGCGCTCGCCTTTGGTGGAAGCTCTTTTGATAATTGACTTTGTGGAATGAGAGCTTTTCTTTGACATTTCATTGCTTTGTAATATTTTGGCTAGCTCTACTGCTTTTACCAAGAGTTGGCGCACACTGATCAACAATTTTTTTATTTTATCACACCCTGGCACATAGGTAAATGTCAAAAGATAGTACAAGAACCATGTTCTCATACTGGCTAAAGATGCTGACACTCAGGTTTCATGAAGCCTTCATTGATTTTATCCCATCCTCGAGCATCATCAAATCAAGTCCAAACTCAAATCCCTCATCCCAGTTCCTTAAGTGAAATTTCAACTCATCTCATCATAACTGCAGTCGTGTATGTGAGGTGCTGATCATATTCTTAAGGTAGAGACTAAGAATGCAATATAGCACACAAATCTTTCAAACTAGGGAAATGTGAATTATTAAGTCCAGGACCCTAATGACTAAGGTTGGTTAACTAAAAATCTCAAGACCTCATAAACCAAGTGTTCTTGAACATCACTAGTCTTGTGTAAAAGTGGATTGTGTCAGGGATTAAACCAACTTATGAGTTGGTTTTTTTATGACTGAATTTTTTTAAAAGTTTTAGAAAAAGTTTTTTTTTAAAAGTTTTTTTTGACAAACAAAGGCAAAGAAGTTTTTTTTGTTAGAAAAGTTTTTCTTTTTTTCAAGAGTTTTTTTTGAAAAAGATAGGTAAATAAGAAAGGACTTTTTTTTGAAAAAGTTTTTTTAAAGAGGATTTTTTTGAAAAGTTTTTTTAGCAAATAAGGAAAAGGAGTTTTTTTAGAAAACAAAATTTGAAAAGGTTTTTAAGAGATTTTTTTGAATTTTTTTGAATTTTTTGAATTTTTTTACCCACCCCGTAATTATTGTATAATATATACAAATTACGTGAAAGTACGAGCTATTGGTAAAGTATGTATGTAATATATACACGCCCCCTATACTTAGATGTGTTATATCCTCATGGCACCAGGTGACAAAAAGACATAGCTCGTACTAAGCGTAGGAAAGCTAAAATAATAAAAAGTATAGAAGTCGGTCTGTCCCCTATACTTAGGCTCTAGCCAGCCTAAGTGTAGAAGAAGAGCAAAAAAAATGGAGCGACGAGGTCAAGACAAGACATGGGTGAGTATATACACATGGCGGGCATCGGTTCCCCCTATACTTAGGCTCTTGGTACGCCTAAGTATAGGACAAGAGTAAGTGTGAGAACCGATGTGATCTGGAGAATATACAAAGAAGGGAGAATGTGTACGAGAGTGATTGAATCTTCTAAGATGTTGAATCTTGATGCTGCATCTTCATGAAGAGTAATAAGATGTATCTGCTCTGTGCTCACTCTGTATGAAGTTGATGACCTCGATTTGGACTAACTGCTCTTTCGAATCAACAAAATGCTTCAACAGTTGTCCATTCACCACATGAGATTGTGCACCATCTGTAAGATCAGCTATCTCTACACTTCCATTCTCGTGCACTTTCTTAACCACAAGGGACCCGTCCATTTAGATTTGAGCTTCCCATGGAACATCTTCAAACCTGACATTGAACAACCATACCTTTTGCCCAGGGACAAAGTCTTTGCACCTAATGTGCTGATCATGCAATCTCTTTACTTTGTCCTTATAAATCAAATTGTTGTCATATGCCCTGTTTCGGATTTCCACGAGCTCGTTCAAGTTCAAGTCTCGGCAAAGCTTCCCTAGGTGACAACTCCAATTAATCTTCTTAATTGCCCATTCAGATTTATGAATCAATTCTGCGGGCAAATGGCATGGCTTTCCATAGATCATTCTAAATGGTGAAGTACCCAATGGTGTCTTGTAGGCTGTCCTATAGGCCCACAGAACTTGGTCCAAGAGCTGAGACCAGTTCTTCCTATTGGGACGAACCAATTTCAGCAAAATACTCTTCACCTCTCTGTTCGAAACTCTGCCATGTCGTTGGACTGTGGGTGGTAAGGACTAGTAACTCTATGCTCAAATCCATAGTCCTTAGCTAAAGATCTCATATCTCGATTCACAAAGTGGCTACCCCCATCAGATATCAAAACTTTTGGCACCCCGAACCTAGCAATAATATGATCTCTCACAAACTTACAAACAGTCTTGCTGTCTGCGATCTGGGTTGGGATAGCCTCCACCCACCTAGATAGATAGTCAACCGCTAACAATATGTACTCATGTCCATGGTTGTTGGGAAAGGGACCCATAAAATCTATGCCCCACGCATCAAAAACATCACAAATAATCATCGGTTGCATAGGCATCTCATCTCTCTGTCCAACTGTCCCTCCCATCCTTTGACAAATCGGGCACGACCGTACAAAATCAATGGCATCTCTAAACAAGGTCGGCCAATACAATCCACATTGAAGTACTTTGTGAGTGGTTCTCTTTCCCGAATGGTGTCTTCCATCCTCAAGTGAATGACAATATGTGAGGACACTCTGGTATTCCTCCTGAGGAATACACCTTCTCCTAACACAATCCGGTCCTTCGAAGAAAAGGGAAAGGATCGTCCCAGTGGTATCTCCTCGAATCCGACTTCAGTCGATCAATGCTGCTCCTAGTCCAACCATGGGGAACCTGCTTGGAGACAAGATAGTTCACCATGTTGGCATACCACGGGAGTGAGTCAATAACACAAATTGACTCATCTGGGAAGATCTCTCTAATCCGCTCATGATCAGGAGAATCCTTAAGTTCAATCCGAGAAAGGTGATCAACCACAACATTTTTCACTCCAGGTTTATCTTTAATCTCCAAATCAAATTCCTGGAGGAGTAAAATCCACCTAAAAAGACGCTCCTTCGCATCCTTCTTTTCCATTAAGTATCGAATGGATGTGTGGTTCTGTGTAAATTGTCACCTTAGAGCCCAAAATATATGATCTGAACTTCTCGAGGGCACATATTACTGTGAGCATTTCCTTTTCAGTCACTATATATTTTTGTGTAGGATTTAATATTTTGCTCGCATAGTGAATCGCAAACAGAATCCTCTCTCGCCGTTGTCCTAACACAACTCCTATAGCGAAATCTGAAGCGTCAGTCATGATCTCAAAGGGGAGAGACCAGTCCGGAGCTTGTAGGATAGGTGAGGCACAAATCTTCCTCTTCAAGAGCTCAAAGGCCTCCAGACACCTGTGATCTACAATGAACTCTGTGTCTTTCCCTAAGAGCTCAGTCAGTGGCCGGGCGATCTTTGAAAAATCCTGAATGAATCTCCTATAGAATCCAACATGCCCTAAGAATGGTTGCACTGACTTCACATTAGTATATGGATCGAGTTTCTTGATCACCTCCACCTTGGCAGGGTCAACCTCCATTCCCCTTTTGGAGATGACATGCCCCAATACGATACCCTCTGTCACCATAAAGTGACTCTTCTCCCAGGAGAGTACCAGATTCACCTTTCTACACCTCGTGAGGACTCGGTCCAAGTGCGCTAGACATGTATCAAAAGAATCACCATGGACCGAGAAGTCATCCATGAACACTTCCAGGAAATCTCCCACCATCTCGGCTAATATGGCTATCATGCACCGCTGAAATGTGCCCGGGGCATTGCAGAGCCTGAATGGCATGCGCCTGAAAGCATAAGTGCCGAATGGACATGTGAATGTGGTCTTTTCCTGGTCCTCAGGGGCTATGGACACCTGGTTGTAGCCTGAGTACCCGTCAAGAAAACAGAAGAACTCTTTCCCTATGAGTCTCTCCAAGATCTGATCAATAAACGGTAAGGGAAAGTGATATTTCTTGGTCGCAGCATTCAGGCGCCTGTAGTCAACACAGACACGCCATGACGTAGGTACTCGTGTCGCGATCTCTACCCCCTCCTCGTTGGTGACCATCTGAATTCCGATTTCTTCGGGACAACATGAAGCGGGGCCACCCACTTGGAGTTAGAAATAGGGTATATAAACCCTGCTTTGCACAATTTCTCAATTTGTTTCTTCACCACTTCCCGTAGATTGGGGTTAAGTCTCCTCTGAAACTCACGGGAAGGTCTCACGTTATCTTCAGTAAAAATGTGGTGCGAGCAGAGAGCGGGGTTGATGCCCACGAGATCCGACACTGTCCAGCCTATTATTTTGCGGTTCCTCTCTAAGACCTCTAACAACCTAGACTCTTGTTCTAAAGTCAAGTCTGAGCTAATGATGACAGGATATCTCTCTTTGGGTCCCGCAAGAAAGGCATACTTGAGTGTAGGAGGTAGTGATTTCAGTTCTGGCAATGTGGGTATCATCAAGCAGATCTGGCTGAACTGAATCTGAATCTGGTTTCGTGCTGTATGAAGGTGGGCTAAGCTGAGTGGTACTCGCCACCAATTCAGAAGTATAGGGAGTCGGATCGTCAAAAATATCCAAACAATTGGTAAAAGCCACGTCCAACTCGTCATCTATGTCCCATGATTGTTCCGAAGAGGATGGAACTGACATATCCGGATAGATCTCTATGTCATCATGAGAATAGGTTGATGCATCTCTAACAAGATCAGAAAACACCTGGCAAACTACGTCATGCACTATATCCTCTCCAGATGAAAGGGTCTTGCTCTGTCATGAAGGAATCTATCCCCAAATCCCAACTGCGCTAATCACACTGCAATCTGCCTCTGAAGATGAGTACTCTGTGCTACTCTCTGAATCGGGTCGCTGACACTTGGTTTGTTTCATCTCAAGGTTCACCTCTCTGCCTGGAGAACGGAACTTCATCATTCCCGTACCATAATCAAAAGTTGTGCATGCGGTCATAAGGAAGGGCCGCCCGAGAATGATCTGAGATTCTCTCCAATGATTGGGGGTCTCCATGTCCAAGACTGTGAAGTCCACCTGATAGTTCTGCCCCTCGATCGAGATAACGACGTTCTTCACTTCTCCCTTAGGTCTCTTCACTGAACGATCTGCGAATTGGAGTAAAGCTCTAGATTTGCGAAGTGGTCCCAACTCCAATTTCTGATATAATGCTAAGGGGAGTAAGTTGATCGAAGAACCGTTATCTAAGAGTGTGCGTGCAAACGCAATGTCGTCAATATGACTCTCCACATAGTGAGCACCCATGTCTCTCTTTTTCTTTGGCAAAGTCTGATTCTTGAGACAATAGGTTGTGGCTACTGATAAGACATGTGTCTTTATATTCGGTTATCTTTCTTCCTGCTAACCCTTGTAGGTGTGCATCTCACCTGAAGGTATTTTTGGAATGCAGGATGGTTAGCCACATATCATCAAATGGCACCTTTACAATGATGTTTTCTTTACAAAACCGTGCCATATCAGGGTCATCTTTCTGAATCTTTTTGATGTGCTTTCCTGCCGTAAGAGCACAGGGGAAAGGGATTGAAGCTAGGGAAACAGAGGATGAAGAGTCTGAATCATGAACTGAAAGATCATTCTTTGACTTAACGACAATAGAGTTCTTCATACAAGAATCTTTTTGATGCAACATGGAATCGAAATCAAAGCTATCTACTAAAGGTTGTGGAATAGAAGCTGGAGTGGTATCCACCACAACCGGAGATGCAAGGTCCTCCGTAGACTCAAAAGAATATCCATGATGCCGATGATGCATACGCGCTCTCCTCCTCCTCTCGGCTCCCTGAGTGGAAATCCTCGAATGGTGCTGATGGGGCTCCGAAATGTGATGCCTCTCCTCCTCGTCCTCTAAAGACTCCTCAGGTAGAGCTCCAGAGATGTCCCTCCTCGTGTCCCTCACCCGGTCAGGTACGACCACGGTCCTTCCGCTCCTGAGTGACATGTGGTTAGCCTCGTCACACGAAAGAATCTCATGTTCAGATCTAGGAGATGCTGAATAGTATACCTGACCAAAGTGCTGCTGAGAACTAGAACGGTTCAGGCTATTGGGGTTAGCCTGAACTTGGGATGGGATAGAGGTAGAAGGTGCAGTCTGCTCGTCTCGCCATCTGGACAGGCGGTTGACATCCACCCGTAAGTCATGAATCTCGTTCCTGTAGGAACGTAGCTCATCAAGTATCTGCTGCTGAATATCCATGGGACTAGACGATGAAGGAAGTGGATAAGACTATGAAGAAGAACTGGAAGACTGGCCCTGCTGCTGCTGCTGGGGTTGCGGGCCCTGCTGTCCCGTCTGGTAATGACCCTGTCGACCATACTGCTGGTACTGCTGCCTCTGCTGCTGGGGTGGTTGGAATACATGGCTCTGTTGTGAACGAGGTGGTGTGCGGAGGTGAATGCGGTGTTGTGAAAGGTGGGAGGACGCTGGTTGGTCTGTAGGTCTCCCGTACTTCCCTGCCTGGCAGGATCTTGAGTATACCATATCCCATTCACCTCCCAAACTGGGGAAGGCTCCTCCTGGACTGTCTCTGTTAATGGAGGTGGCTGCTGGAAAGAGTGGGCATAGGATTGGTCCTGCTTCCACGGCTGGGGTTGCCCTGACACCAACTGCTCCTGAACATGGTGAACTCGGTATACGGGAGCAGAGGGTGCAGTCACGACGGGTATCCTTATCTTAGATACCTTCTCAGTCAACTCCTCCATCTGTTTTGGAAGTTTGGAGACGCTCCGGTCTAACTCATAAATTCTCCTGTCAATCTTCTCGACTACAGTAAGCTTGTCTGCAAGAAGTCCCATGCTAGGGATCACGTCCTGAGAGAGATCGACTATAGCTGATTTTCCCACTCCAAATGAGAGTGAACTGGGGGATAGTGTATAGGCCCTGGTGGCCATCTGTGAGCGGCTAGTTTCAGCCATCTGCTCGAATACCATCCAGACGGTATTGATCGCACGGAAATCCCCCGAACAACTGAGGTAGAAAATAAATCACAATGTCGTTGTCCTCAGTCACTCAGCACGTGTCAATCAAGAAAATCAATCACTCAAATAAGATAAAAACAAGCAAGCACACAATAGAGCGATCTAGCTATAGGATTAACCTGGTATAGCTCCCAGGGTCGAACACAAGGAGCACAGATTGGCCTTACGGCCTACGATGTAGTCAAGTATCCAAGGAAGTCTTTTTTAGGGTTTTTATTTGTTTTTGAATTTTTTTTTTTTTTAGATTTTAAAAGATGAGAAAATGACAGGAAGCACACAAACACTGGACTTCAACAATTTATACACCACACAAAAATGATGCAAAAATTCCAGAAAATTGGTTTTTAGGTTTTTTATGTTTTTTACTGTTTTTGGTGAATTTTTTTGGGATTTTTCTAATGGATAAAATAATTATTAAAAATCAAACAATGCAAAGAATGTAGGGTACTGTCCAGCAAGGCTTAAGATCCAAAAATAAAATATTTTGGATCTCAAACAGCCCTGAAGGTAATTTTCCTAAAAACTATGAAGAATAAGGAAAATTTAGGCACCCTAATTATTATTTTTGGAGTTTTAATTTTTTTATTACAATTTTTATGAGTTTTTAGGGGTTTTCAATTTTTAGGGTTTTTAAATGATGAAACTTAGCCAAAATTGGCTAGAAAATCAACCAACAAGCAAATAACAGTACCTAATTTTTTTAGAATTTTTGGTGAAGTTTTTATATTTTTTGGTATTTTTAAAGTCAAACAGTAGCAAAAATATGGGTTTTTGAATTTTTAAAAATAATAAATGAAATCCAAAATGTCCCCAAAAATCATAGAAATTCCTACACCAC